>CAIGQW010006086.1:2267831-2303368 GCA_903798125.1 Danio choprae
TTTCTAGCATGAATAAACATGTTGTTAGCAAGAATCAACATGTTGCTTACATGCTTCTAGCATGATTCAACAAGTTTCTAGCATAAACAAACATGTTGCTAACAAGAATCAACGTGTTTTAACCATGCTTCTAACATTATTTAACCAGTTTCTAGCATAAACAAACATGTTGCTAACAAGCATCAATGTGTTGCTAACATGCTTCTAGCATTACTTAACCAGTTTCTAGCATGAATAAACATGTTGCTAACAGGTTTCTAGCATTATATAGCAAATTTCTAGCATGAATAAACATGTTGCTAACATGCTGCTAGCATGATCTAGCAAATTTCTAGCATGAATAAACATGTTGTTAGCAAGAATCAACATGTTTTTAACATGTTTCTAGCATGATCTAGCAAGTTTCTAGCATGAATAAACATGTTGCTAACATGCTTCTAGCATGATCTAGCAAGTTTCTAGCATGAATAAACATGTTGTTAGCAAGAATCAACATGTTGCTAGCATGCTTCTAGCATGATTTAACCAGTTTCTAGCATAAACAAACATGTTGCTAGCAAGAATCAATGTGTTTTTAACATGCTTCTAGCATGATTTAACCAGTTTTTAGCATGAATAAACATGCTGCTAGCAAGAATCAATATGTTGCTAACATATGTCTGGCATGAGCTATCAAGTTTCTAGCATGAATAAACAATACTAGCAGAATTTAGCATGTTACTTTAGCTAGATTTACTAGCTAGTTATGCTAGTTTTGATCAGGGTGGTAGTTTAAATGCTCTTTTGAGATTTTAAGCTCTTTAAATTTTCATGATGAAAACCACAAACAAATGAACGTTTAAGAAAACTAAGTCAGATCTGAGAGAAAACGTAAAGTTTATAACATTATGATCATATTTGTCAGAAGGTCTATACTGAGTTTAGTGCTTCTTGCTTAGCCTTGCTACACGTTAATAATCCTTTTTATGAATCAACCATTTTTGTAAATAAAAGCACAGTCTATAATGTGAATAAGCATGTGGTTAGCATGCTTCTAGCATTAATTACCATGTTGCTATAGGATGAACTACTTTGCTAACATGATTCAAGCATATATAAGATTCATTAATAAACACGTTGTTAGCATAATTTAGCATGTTTCAACAAATTATCTCAGCGAGAATTCAGTTTGTTTTGTTAGTATGTTTACAGCCCGAATTAGCATTTCTAACTTGAATGTGTGTCTAGCATGAATTTACAGTGCAGTCATAAATGAACACATTGCTAGCATGGAGTCCTATGGAGTATGTTTAGCATGCGGTTAGCATGAATTTACAGTCATAAATGAACACATCGTTAGCACGGTCATGTATGTTTAGCATGTGGCTAGCATGAATGAACAGTGCTAATTTCAGTGCAAGTTGCAATTTGTTTTTAACAGCTTGATTCTAGCACGTCTCTAACAGGATTTAGCATATTGCGAACATGGTTAAAACTAGTTGTAAAGCTTGCTAGTTATGCTTGTTTTGATCAGGAAGCTAGTTTAAATGCTCTTTAGAGATTTTAAGCTCTTTGAGTTCACACAATGAAAGTCGCACAAAAACAAATGAATGTTTTCTGAGGCATTTTTAAGAAAACTAAGTCAGATCAGAGAGAGAAGAAGAAGAAGTATAAAGCGGCAAATTTGCCAGAAGGTCTGAATTAAGTTGAAAGCCCCAGGAGGAGATGTGTTTAAATACGCGGTCTCAGAAGAAAAAAATAATAATAAGCTTCAACAGGATTCTAGGAATAGGATTTTAGCTTACTATATAGTATGGAAGTATGTGATTTCGGACACAGCCTATGTGTCAGCATTGTGCAGATTCAAAAACAAGACTAACGTCCTATGCTAATGAGGTAGAGATGGTCACTAATGGGCAGGGCTTTTCCCCTCTGATGACACTTACAAAGGGAGAACGACAATCATAGTGCTTCTGCAGACTGATTTTATCAAGTGTGATTATAAAAAACTACTAATATTTTACCATTAGCAGCTGGATATAGTCACAGACTATTCCCACACAACTGCAATCAAACCTCTTATATATGTGATTGTTTTGCATAATAGGTACCCTTTAAAGCTTGTTTTCTCAAAATGTGTATTTCGTCCTGCATTTACAGTATATATTTATACAAAGCAAATTAAATGCAAGTAAACTGCCTGCTTTCATTTTATAATGCTTTAATATTTTACCACATAAAGTATAAAAATATGGGTGATCGTGTTTTCAGCATTCAGCCTAACAGATATATATATATATGTAAAAATGAGACAGCAAACTTATTCTGAATAACACTAATTGTGCAGTGGGTAGCACAATTGCCTCACAGCAAGAAGGTCGCTGGTTCGAGCCTCGGCTGGGTCAGTTGGCATTTCTGTGTGGAGTTTGCATGTTCTCCCCGTGTTGGCGTGGGTTTCCTCTGGGTGCTCCGGTTTCCCCCACAAGTCCAAAGACATGCGCTATAGGTGAATTGGGTAAGCTAAATTGTCCGTAGTGTATGTGTGTGAATGAGTGTTTGTGGATGTTTCCCAGTGATGGGTTGCAGCTGGAAGGGCATCCGCTGCATGAAACATGTGCTGGATAAGTTGACGGTTCATTCTGCTGTGGTGACCCGAGATTAATAAAGAGACTAAGCCGAAAAGAAAATGAATGAATGAATGAGTTAAAAAACGTAGTACAGTCTATAATGGGTATAACCTGATGCAATATTTGCCTTGCATTTGACACTGAAAAGTAAAAATTCCAATTTAAATATCTTCACATTTTGCAGATTCACATCTCGTAGCACAGTTTGAGTTTGAGGGGTGTTTGTGTGACGGCATATGAGATGAGAGCACATCTCCCACTTTCCGCTGTCATTCTGTATTCAGTCTGATTTTCTTTTCTTTTTTTCTCCTCTATCAGCGAGCTGAAGCCACCGTGTCCCTGCAGGGCGAACAGAGCGCGCTCAGACCCACTGGTATGGATGGGTGGACTGGATTCAATTTGGACCGGGAGAGCAGGATTACACAGACTGTGACCAAAATTTATCTCCATTCTGCTTCTCTCACAGCAAACACTATCAGATTTTTTCTTTTTTTTTTTTTTAGAGTCAGCCGCTGCATGCATAATATTAGCATGTGACAATGCTAATGGGCTGCAGATCTAAGAGGGGACAGATGTGACTTGTTACTGTGTCAGATTTGGGGTCTGTGGTGTAAGGTCAGCTGTAAGAGGATTAATCTTACTCTAGTAGTCCATGCATTTACCACACTAGGGGTTTTCGCTCACGTGGAAGCCGCATGCGGTGCTGTAGAGTTTACTACCTAAATGCAGACCTCCCAAAATGACAAGCTGAGTATACTGTATTAAAGGAAACTAAACCGTATTACTTCCTAAATCTATATTTGAAACAATCTGTCCCATATAGAAGTATATTACTCTCAAAACAAGTGAAAACCAAGATTATTATAGTTAACTAATGCTAAAATCAAAGATGAGACATTAACAAAGATATTATATACATATAAAGCATATAAATTGTAAGTAAAGTGTCTAATTACTTCAAATAAAATTTGAGAAATTAAAATATCATATATTTATTCATTCATTTTCTTTTCGGCTTAGTAATCTTAATCGGCTTAGCTTATTAATCTGGGGTTCGCCACAGCGGAATGAACCGCCAACTTATCCAGCATATGTTTTACGCAGCGGATGCCCTTCCAGCTGCAACCCATCACTGGGAAACATATACACACACACCACAGACAATTTAGCCTACCCAATTCACCTGTACCGCATGTCTTTGGACTTGTGGGGGAAACCGGAGCACCCGGAGGAAACCCACGCCAACACGGGGAGAACATGCAAACTCCACACAGAAATGCCAACTGACCCTGCCATGGCTCGAACCAGCGACCTTCTTGCTGTGAGGCGATCGTGCTACCCACTGCGCCACCATGCAGCCCCATCATATATTTATGAAAATTTTTTAAAAGTATTCTGACCTCTAGTTCTAAAATCGCCACTGGCTTGCATGGTTCGGGACTTGTGGAGCTGCGCATCGATGGATTTGCTCTTCAGTGTTTGGACTTTCAGCAGTGAAAATTAAACCACACTGAACTAAACTGAAATGAACTTAAACTGAAAACTGGACTGATACTGTTTCTATTTACTTGAATCTCCTATGTTAAGCTGCTTTGACACAATCTACATTGTAGAAGCGCTACAGAAATAAAGATTAATTGAATTGACAATTTTAAAAGAATAAGGCCCAATCACAATTCTATTTTTGTACCCCTACCCTTCCCCCTGGCCCTTGAAACAGAGTGTGAAGTGCTTCGAAATGTACCCCTAAGAAATGGGACACCACTACAGCACCTGCACACCTCATCATCGCATCGTGATATCTTACTTCATATGAGATTGACGACGGCGACTGCTGTAGTTATTCCAGTTGCGTTATTTTTTGGTATTTATCTTCAGGAAATCACCAAAGGCACAATGTCATGTTATCATAAGGATATAATGCGGCAATAAGATCGTAACTGTACAGTATATTTACACCATGGCCATATTCATCTATGTAAACACACAAAAACAACATTAACATTATAGCAGACACTGTAAAAAGCTCATTCCCAGCCACTAGACTTTTCTGACAGGGTGTTCGAGTGTCATCGAGTGACACAATGTTGTGGAACTGCTATACAGGAGTTATTATTAGGGATTATAGACAGCGAAATTTAGCTGTGGGTTTTTTAGCATTTTTTTTTCCAAGCATGACGGTAAAACACGAACGCGGATATGAATTTATTAAAACATATGCCTGTTTGTTGTAAAAATTAATAATAATGACAATAAATACTAATGTTGCTCCATGTTGCTGTTATAACTGGTGTATTCTGGGAAATTTTTGTACCCCTTGGTAATTTTTATACCCCAAGCTGTAGATAAATGATACATGTGAAATTGTACAGCAAAATGTTAATTTATGTTAGTGTAACCCCGCCGGTCCTACACTACCCAACCCGCTCCGGGCTGGGATTGAACCAGCGGCCTTCCGCATGGGAGTCCATGGCCCTAAAGACCATGGTCTCTAGCATCTGTCGCTAGAGCAACCTCATTCCCATCCGGGTCACGGCACCAATGTAACTCCACCGGTTCTATACCACACAACCCGCTCTGGGCTGGGATTGAACCAGCGATCTTCCACATGGGAGTCGGTTGCTCTAACAAGGAGGCTAAAGACCATGGCCTCTAGCGTCTGTCGCTAGAACACCTTTTAGAGGTCAGAGGAGTGAGGTTTACCTGCACAGCACTTACTAGCTGGCTTCCGTTACATTAGCCACATGCTAAACATAAAGGAACATGCTAGCATTGTGTTAATTTATGATTTCATTTGATGACATTTAAAATACTTTATTTAACAATGTGAATCATGGTAAAAATGTATGCTAATCATCCGGGTCACGGCACCAATGTAACCCAGCCGGTCCTATACCACACAACCTGCTCCGGGCTGGGATTGAACCAGTGATCTTCCGCATGGGAGTCAGTTGCTCTAACAAGGAGGCTAAAGACCATGGCCTCTAGCGTCTGTCGCTAGAGCACCTTTTAGAGGTCAGAGCAATTACTAGCTGTCTTCTGTTACATTAGCCACTTGCTAAACATAAAGGAATATGCTAGCATTGTGTTAATTTATGATTTCATTTGATGACATTTAAAAGACTCTGTTTAAGAATGCGAATCATGATAAAAATGTATGCTAGTCATATTAATTAAACAAGACTAAACATCCTCTAATGAAAACTATTACACTTCCATTGTTATGAAATGACAAAAAACCACAAAACTACAACATCTTGCATGGTTGTCAAAATTCAGATATATATTAACCTTCAATTAAAAACTGCAAATTCATTCTGGACACACGTGGATGTTAGAAATGCTAATTCATGCTGAAAACATGCTACCAAATCATGCTAATCCTTTGCTGACATGCTCATTTATATTGGAAACATGCTTGAAACATGTTAGCAACATATTTCATGATAGCACACTGCTCATTCATATACAAAACATGTTAGCAACATAATTCATCCTAGCAAAACATGATAATCGATGCTATGCTAGTTCATGCTAGCAACAGTGTAACAAGCTGTAAATAAATGATAATTGTGTGACACCAATTGTGTGATAAAAGTAGTTAAGAGTAAAATGTTCACTCTTGTTAGCCACATGCTAAACATACAGGAACATGCTATCATCCGGTTAGTTTAAGATTTCATTTGATGACATTTAAAAGACTGTGGATCATGGTAAAAATGTATGCTTGTTTGATTAATTAAACATGACTAAACATAAATGAGGTGACACGGTGGCTCAGTGGTTAGCACTGTCGCCTCACAGCAAGAAGGTCGCTGGTTCGAGCCCCAGCTGGGTCAGTTGGCATTTCTGTGTGGAGTTTGCATGTTCTCCCCGTGTTGGCGTGGGTTTCCTCTGGGTGCTTCGGTTTCCCCCACAGTCCAAAGACATGCGGTACAGGTGAATTGAATAAATTAAATTGGCCGAGGTGTATGTGTGTGAATGTGTGTATGGGTGTTTCCCAGTACTGGGTTGCAGCTGGAAGGGCATCCGCTGTGTAAAACATATGCTGGATACGTTGGCGGTTCATTCCGCTGTGGCAACCCCTAATGAATAAAGGGACTAAGCCAAAGGAAAATGAATGAATGAATAAACATAAATGGAAAAAAAAACTATAACACTATTAAAAAATCTACAAATCTACAAAAATCTTGCATGGTTGTCAAACGTCAGATATATATTTACCTTTGATTAAAAATGGAAACCATGTAAATGATATAAAACATACTAAATATTAAACATAATAAGTGATAAACACTACATCCGGTCCTGACACAAAAATAACAGCTGAGAAATCTTGACTGCATTTAAGCTAGTTGTGCATGCAGTAAGTCTCAATGCTACAACTGCAGATTAAAATGGAAAACAAAAGACGGATGTGAAATACCTCCAGGATTAGTTTTAGGATTTAAAATGTACAAAAGCACTAAAAGTCAAACAATAGAGGAGTGTGTTCTGCTTTGTGTTCAGTCACAATTCACTTGTGCCATACGCCGCCTGGGTAGAAACTAAACTGACGTGTGTGTAATGATGTGTGACGCTTTAGTATGGTATTAAAACTCGTTGATTTATTTTTTTCCACCAGATGCTGCGTGTCAGTGAGTCCAAATCAAAGTGACTGTGTCTCAAATGCACACTTTTAGCACTTAATTCTATCCTGTACACGTTCATTTAGAAGCATACACTGTTACTGTCAGATTTCATTGCCATTTACAATGCAAACACTTAACAGCACACACCAGCAATGCTTTGCTCAAATGACATACTGTATGCAAGAAAATATATTAAACCTAACTAATTATAAAATACCAAAAATGTACACTGTAAAAAATATTAAACTGTAAAATATATTTTACAGGGGCGACACGGTGGCTCAGTGGTTAGCACTGTCGCCTCACAGCAAGAAGGTCGATAGTTCAAGTCCCTGGGTCAGTTGACATTTCGGTGTGGAGTTTGCATGTTCTCCCCGTGTTGGCGTGAGTTTCCTCAGAGGGAAAAAGCCCTGCCCATTAGTGACGATCTCTACCTCATTAGCATAGAACGTTAGTCTTGTTTTTGAATCTGCACAATGCTGACACACAGGCTGCGTCCGAAATCGCATACTTCCATACTATATAGTAAGCTAAAATCAGTATGCGAGCAGAACAGTATGTCCAAATTCATAGTATTCGAAAAAACACGGTATGCGAGAAGTACACGGATGACCTACTACTTCCAGCGAGATTCTGAAGTGCACATCCGATGCATGCTACACTATCCCATGATGCCCCACGAGAGAATTCATGAATGGGAGTGAATCGACGCAACTGACACGGGTAGGTCACGTGATCATGACAATATGGGGGATGTAGTACGTCCGAGTTCCATTCATACAGCTCACATTCGTACTGTATAGAATGTACTTTTCTAACGGCCGAGTAGTACATTTAAATTCAAATGCAGTATCTACTGAGTAGTAGGCAGTTTCGAACGCAGCCATAGGCATTTGTAGCTCCGCCCTGTTTTCAAAATAGCACAATCTCATTTTAATTTAAAGTGACAGTCACCAAAATGCCACAATTCGGACAAAGCCTAAAAGGGGCAGTTTCAAAGAGTTATAAAAAATTATGTGTGTGTTATTTTGAGCTAATACCTCACATACACACTCTAGGGACGTCACAGACATATTTTATATTTTGTAAAAAGGGGCATACTAGATCCTATTTTAAAACATGTATTATAACTGAAATATGAAGACACAACTTTTATAATGAGTGATAAAAGTAACACCCTATGTTTTCCCTACATTGAAAAAGGTCCACATTTGCAGGTGCCTTCAAAAAAACTAAACCCTCACATATTTCCCATTGAAATTCATTATCATTCTGTATTTTTACATCCCAATGTTGCTAGGTATGGTTTCTGCCTGTAGTATCTCACCTTAAAATATAAAAAAATAAATAAGAAGAAGAATAAGAAAAAATAAATAAATAAAAAAGTGACCTGCACAGCTCTGTGTGAGTGTTGAATCTGGGTGACGGTGTGAACTGAAGATCTGCTCTCAGTCTCAAACTGTCTGCGGATGCTGGCCAGACCTCCGGGCAGAGAACATACCTCGGCCTCCTCCATGACCTGAAGAGCAAACACACACACACACACGCACACGCACACACACACACACACACACGGACACAGACACAGACACAGACACAGACACAGACACAGACACAGACACACACACAGACACACACACACACACACACACACACACACACACACACACGCACACAGAGAGAGACAAAACAAATCACGCTAAGCAGATTTATGCTTTTACAAGAGCTGCGAGATTACAGCAGGAAAAAAAAGTGTGATCGCTCGTCTTCATCCGCCATCCAACAATAAAAATATTCATATATTCCTGAGACAATGTGGCTCGTGCGCAGATTCCAGCCTTTATCTCATTATCTTTGTGGCTTTCCAAATCACATTTTAAGATTTCGCATGACAGGCTGATTTGTGTGGCGTCCCGTCTGTGGCCCTGATACTGTGAGCTTTCATTTACTCAGAGATCCTGTTAACCCGTCCATGCTGTCGCCACTCAATCCTGCAAGCTGAGAGCGCTGTTTATGTGCACATGCTGTCTGCTTTTTTATGCAACGGCTTCATTTAATTAATTTTGCCAATCAACTACCATGTTAACAAAAGAAAGTAGCACCTAAATATATGTTTCTATATACGTTACATGAGAAAGATTCTGTTTTAAAGGCTGGAGTGTTCGTCTGAAAATGTTCGGTGGCCTGGTCATCCACTGGGCAGGTGTTAATAACAATAATAAAAATAAATAAATAATAATAATAAATAAAAGCAAGGGCCACACGGTGGCTCAGTGGTTAGCACTGGCGCCTCACAGCAAGAAGGTTGCTGGTTCGAGTCCTGGCTGGACCAGTTGGCATGAGAAAATTAAGCTGTGATCACGAGAAAACAAAAGAGAACAAATATTTTAATGCATATTTTAATCCCCTTAGGACTTCTGTAGGCTTCACCAGGTCAAATTTACCAAAATAATACCCGTATTAAACGTTTATATGATGACTATGTGTTAAAAGTTTTGTACAGATGATTAACAATTCCTTCATGTAGTCCCAACACAAATCGATTAAGCTAATTTATTCATTTTTACAAATTTAAGTTGATTGAACAATTAAAGGTGCAGTATGTACGTTTTTAAGTCTTCTAAAGCATACAAACACCATCATATGTTTGCAGATATTTAAGAAACATGCTAAGTGAACGTTCTTGTTTATCTGAAAAACAATGCTGAAGTCAGATATTCTGCTTTGAAAATGTGAGTTACGTGCCGGAACGTCTGTCTTTGTTTTGGTTCGTTTAACCCGCCCACTGCCACTTAAGCCAATTATATTTCAGCACCCCGGGTTGCTTTGTTGGAAAACCGCATATTTCATTCATTCAGTTAGGAAGGCTCTCAAAGCATGTGCCTGTGACCTAAATGTGACCTCCGGTGGACAGTAACAGACTCCAAAATGAGACGCAGATTCACAGTTTATTAATTAGCAATTGAGGTTATCAATTAGCAAATAATATAAATATTACAAATGTAAACATTAGGTGAGCAGGTTACATTGTAACCCTACATTGTGTCCTAACAACACGCTTTGCAGTGATAAGCAATTTGGCTGTTTGCACCAGAAGAAACACGACAGAATCATTTAAATACAGCCATTCAGAAGCACAGAATATGCACTCACTCATGAAATGGTACGGTTTGTGATTAAATTAATACATATTAAACCTTTAAAATTATTAAATATACATGCTGAGTGACTGATATGTGCTGGCTTGCACTGAGTCACAGTTCTAAAGTTCGATTTCAAACGGTTTATTTTGTTTTCAAGATCTGAGGTGAACTATCTGCTGCTGCTTTCAGTATTATGACAATAAATGTCATGTAAAATGGCATTCAAACTCATATTGTTAGCATTTAACACTGAAACAAGCACATGAGGTGTACCTGAGGTGATCATTGTCAGTTTTCTGTTGTTCAGCTGCAAGAAATAGAAGCCGTTTCTATAATATAAATTTGAGGTGTTGGTTAGGACAAAAACTCCTTTTAATATGGAAAATATTCCTTCTATTGTGTGCCAATGCTTTTAGTTAGAAAATGTTTAGTAAGAAAAAGTTTAAATCAGCCTTTAGGCTTGATAGTCAGGCACACTGTTGATGTCGTCAATCTGGCAACCTGCGCTTGCGTGTGTTTTGATCCAGGAATGCAATACCTAGTTCAACCACTGGGTGTCAAACTTACATACTGCACCTTTAAGTAAAAACATGGGAATTGTGTTGTTTCAGCTCATTTTAAATAAGTAGTTTAAACAAGCAGCAAAAGTGTTGTTGTTTTTTTTGAGTGCATATAGGTTCTATAGTAATTGAATTTTTGTGTTCAATCAAAATAATGCAATCAAAATAATTAATTCAGCAAGCGTGTAAACTAACTATGGCAGGTATGAACTGTTTTTATAATTTTTTTATTTTTATAATTGTGATGTTTTTTATCCTGTGGTACAGTCACTATTAATGTGTTTTGTTGGTTGAACCAAAAATAACTTTCCACTCAGCTGGACAACAGAGAAAACAAACAATTTATAGTAAATACTACAGTATTTTTGAGCTGCCATACTATAATAAAGTCTATTACTGTATATCACAGTATATACAAAACTTTGTTAATGAATGTGGCTATATTATTAAACTGATAAACTGCAATGAATACTGCAGTATAGGGCTGTGCAATTAATCGAAATTCAGTTTTGATTTCAGTTTTGGCTTCCAACGATTATGAAAAAACATTAATCCAGATAAAACGATCTGCTTAAGGGTAGGGTTAGGGTAACACATGTTCATTTGTTCTCTAAATATACAGTTCCTGGAACTATATTTGTATTGTAAGCAAACTTCATACCAATCTCCATTAGGGTAAATAAAATAAAATAAAAATATATTAAAGTAAATTAAAAAATACATTCATAAAAAAGACTACATAATTGTTTATACACTGTTTATAATAAGAAGGGCCTCACGATGGCGCAGTGGGTAGCCTGATCGCCTCACAGCAAGAAGGTCGCTGGTTCGAGCCTCGGCTGGGTCAGTTGGCATTTCTGTGTGGAGTTTGCATGTTCTCCCCGTGTTGGCGTGGGTTTCCTCCGGGTGCTCCAGTTTCCCCCACAAGTCCAAAGACATGGGCTATAGGTGAATTGGGTAAGCTAAATTGTCCGTAGTGTATGTGTGTGAATAAGTGTGTGTGGATGTTTCCCAGTGATGAGTTGCAGCTGCAAGGGCATCCGCTGCGTAAAACATATGCTGTATAAGTTGGCGGTTCATTCCGCTGTGGCGACCCCAGATTAATAAAGAGACTAAGCCGAAATGAAAATGAATGAATGAATGAATGAATGAATGAATGAATGAATAATAAGAAGAACATTTTTTGAGATTCAAATCAGCATGTTAGAATGATTTCTGAATGATCATGTGACTCTGAAGACTGCTGAAAACTCACAGGAATAAATAACATTTTACAAAATTATATTAAATAGTCATTTTAAAACTGCAAAAGTCTTTCACAATGCTTTTACTGTATTTTTTAAAAGCATATCAACTTTTGAATGATATATTTATACGGTTCATGTGAAGAGATCTGACTTGCAGAGTATTCTATAACCTAATTTTTCATTCACTTACACACTAAGGAACAAGCTGCATTTATGCCACATACAGTACACAACCAGCGCATTTTAACTTGCACCGAAGCTGAAACAATAACTTTTTGGCGCTTTCTCTGCCCTCCTGTAGGGAACTGACCTCCGCTGGTCAATGGGGTGGACGTGCAGTGCTGTTTTTAGCAGTGGGCCAAAAACAGAAAGAGCAAGCCAAAGGGAATTGGGTTTCTGGAGAAGTGCTGAACTCCCACTGATCAGCCATCATCACATCTCACTCTCACACTGAGACAAAGCCACACGCGACAATGATGTTATGGCACAAACACATGCGCACACACGCACATACACACATGCATACGTGCACACGCACACACAGCTTCTGGCTGGGAGGTCTGCAGGGCCACTCGACCCCCTCTGAACCCAGCAGCTTTCAGTGTCGAGGGCAAAGCATACAGAAAAGTTAAAAAATACATTCTAATAAGTTTGCCTCATTCAGTGTTAATCTCATTGATTATATTGTGTCAATTAATAAATTTAAAATACTAAATGTTTAAATAAATAAATAAATAAATAAATAAATAAATAAATAAATAAATGTTAATTATATTTTTAAAATGCATAAATGTGTCACTAAACAATTATACACTAATAATAATAATAATAATAATAATAATAATAATAATAATAATAATAATAATAGTTATTATTTATTTTTTATTATTATTATTAAATTGAAATTATTGAATAATAATGATGTTTCCCAGTGATGGGTTGCAGCTGGAAGGGCATCCACTGCGTAAAACATATGCTGGATAAGTTGGCGGTTCATTCCACTGTGGCGACCCCAGATTAATAAGGGGACTAACCCGAAATTAAAATGAATGAATGAATGAATAATAATGAACAAAAAGTACAAAAGAACAATAATTAAAATATAAATATTTATAAAATTGTAATGGTTTTAATATCATGATCAATATAATTTATCCTTAAAAGTATTCATTTATTTTTTTTATCTTCTTAAGCTATAATTTAAAGCTATAATAAATCAATTATACTCAATTCTTTTCTATTATTTTCTATTTAAATGTTTTCCGTGAACCTAAACATTAGATATACCTCACTTATATCAAATATACTTCACTCTATACTATACTATATTGTCATTTCCACATCATTGTCACGTCATGTTCAGCATAAACAATGAAAAAAGTAAATATTAGGTACAAAAGAACAATATAATTAAAATATAAATATTGTGTAAAATTATTATTCACTCTATGTCATTACTTGCTGCTGTTGGTTAAATGTATGTTGTGTTTCTTTTAAACACTCTGAAGTATTATTTAATGATTGTGAATATATATATATATATATTTTTTTTTTCTTTCTTTTTTTTTTCTTTCTCATTTAAATATATGTACTGTCATTCTTGCTTTGTTAACATTCTGAAATAAATAAATGAATAAATAATAATCCCAAAATTCTATTAAATTCAATTCAAGTTTATTTATATAGCGCTTTTTACAATGTAGATTGTGTCAAAGCAGCTTAACATGTTCTAGTAAAGTCCAGATTTCAAAGTTGAAGTTCAGTTTAGTTCAGTTCAGTGTGGTTTAAGTTTCACTGCTGAAAGTTCAAACGCTGAAGAGCAAATCCACCGATGCGCAGCTCCAAATTAACAAAATAATTAGAAGAAATGTCTTTAATGTCTTAGATCAGTTAAATTCATGCTTTTAAAATATTAAATTAATTAAAAAGTCATTCTTACTGAGCTATATTTTATGTTAAAGGTGCAGTATGTAAGTTTGACACCCAGGGGTTGAACTAGTTATTGCAGGCCTGGTTCAAAAAACATGCAAGTGCAGGTTGCCAGATTGACGAACAGAACAGGAGTGTGCCTGATTATTGAGCCTAAAGGCTGATTTAAACCGTTTACTAAATAAAAGCAACGGCACGAGATAGAAAGAATATTTTCCACATTATTTTTGTCCTAACCAACACCTCAAATTTATATTTTAGAAACGGCTTCTATTTCTTGCAGCTGAACAACAGAAAACTGACAATGATCACCTCAGGTACACCTCATGTGCTTGTTTCAGTGTTAAATGCCTACAATGTGAGTTTGAATGCCATTTCACATGCCATTTATTGCCATACCACTGAAAGCAGCAGCAGATAGTTCACCTCACATCTTGAAAACAAAATAAACCGTTTGAAATTGAACTTTAGAACTGTGACTCAAAATCAACACATATCAGTGATTCAGCATGTGCATTTAATAATGCTAAAGAGGTTTAATATGTATTAATTAGATTATAAACCTTACCATTTAGTGAGTGAGTGCATATTCTGTACTTCTGAATGGCTGTATTTATATTTCTGTCATGTTTCATCTGGTGCAAACAGCCAAACTGCTTATCGCTGCAAATCTCATCACGTAGCGTGTTTTTAGGACACGGAATTACAATGCAACCTGCTCACCTAATGTTTATGTTCATATATTTATATTATTTGCTAATAAATAACCACCTCATGTGGAACTCTGAATCTGCGTCTCATTTCGGAGTGTGCTACTGTCCACCGGAGGTCAAATTTCGGTCACAGACACACACTCTGAGAGCCTTCCTGAGTGAATGAATGAAACATGCTGCTTTCCAACAAGGCAACCTGGGGTGCTGAAATATAATTGGCTAAACTGGCAGTGGGCGGGTTAAAAGAACCAGACAGACGTTCCGGCACGGAACACCCATTTTCAAAGTAGAATATCTGACTTCAGCAGTATTTTTCAGATAAACAAGAACATTCTCTTAGCATGTTTCTTAAATATCTGCAAACATATGATGGTGTTTGTATGGTTTAGAAGAATCAAAAACTTACATACAGCACATTTAAAACCCTAGAAAATGTTGTTCTACACTAATGATACTAATTACTAGTTACTAATGATGAAATCAAAACACAAACACTGATATAAAAGTATATACAGTATGTTTTTCCTCAGTGTAATACTGGTCACTGTGTTTTTCTCATGTCTGATCTCAGCAGGGACACTTTGTGAGTCAGGGCCACTTTTAAAGCAACCAAATTGTGTTTCTAAGTAACAGGAGGTTTTTTTCCCCCTCAAAACTACCAGGCCTAGCAGTTCTGAACGTTGACTGAATATTTCTACATACAGTAATGGAATACTCTAAAGTCCATTTCTTTTCTTATTCAGTCTCCCTCTCTTGTCCTCGCCACTGTGTTTGTCTGTCAATCGTTCTGTCTGTAAAACTGCCTCGCAAAATCAAACACACGCTGCTTTCTTTTGTGATTTTGATGTATCAAGGCAGCAATTATTGCACAAATCAATGTGTTTGAAATTATACATGGGTTTGACACTGAGCGCTCGGTCCTCACACAGTGTTTAAACGCAGAACAGTCAGAATTTATCAGCTTTGATCGTTTGCTCTAATGAGACGCTGACATAACAAGTTTTGCATGCCGCACAAGTGCCTCATTTGCCTCATTGAAATCATATTGGCTGATCAATCTAATGGCACTCAGACAGCTGGATGGGACCCGCTGAGTAAATAGCGTTAGTCTTCTCAACAAGATCCCAACGGGGGTCCTGTTACGCCTTTTTACAAGATGTAATACGAGTCTCAGGTGTGCCCAGAATGTGGCTTTGAAATTTCAGCTCAAAATACCTCACAGATTGTTTATGACGTCGTAATTATTGTTATGTTTAGTACGCAGATGCCCCATTTCACATGGCTTCCAAACAGACACTAAAGGCCCTGGTATACTATATATTCTATATATAAACAAAATCAAAATAAAAACTGAAATTACATAATTATGAACAAAATCCGGCCAAAGCCATGATGATTATGCAATAAGTGGGTGTGTCCTGGAGCTCCGCCTTCTTTTTTATGTGCTTCGTATCCACGCAGTTCAAAGTCAAACAAGAAAAAAATATCCAGCACAACAACACTAAGGCCCTGTCCATACGAACATGGGTATTTTCAAAACCGCACTTTTCTTTCTATGTGGGTTCATTGTTTGTCCACACAAAAATGCAGCGTAATGCCTCATTCACACTAGCAGCGACTTTGTAGCTGCCTGTTGCTCTGGGTGGCGACCTGCTGCAAACGCAGGTCTGTGTAGGTCTATACAGTACGAATACAACGGGCCTCTGAGCAAGCTGAGAGAGGATTACGTGAGCTCTACTGGTGCTCCTATTGTCTGTCGCTCAAGAAAGTCGCTCTTGATTTGCATAAAGTTGAAGGATTTTCAACTTTGTCACACGCCCACCTGGTCGCCAACAGTTGCTATCGCTCGCGTAGACAGAGGTCGCTGGAAGTCGCTCCCTCTCAAATGAAATGAACAGTCGCTTGTCGCTTTGCCACAGCAAGTCGCTTGTAGTGTGAATGAGGCTTTAGGTGACTGAAACCGAAACTTTCTGAAAACTCTGGGCAGGGTGAAGATTTTCGCCTCCTGACGTCAGTTTGCATGCTGTTTTCTCTTTTCTGATTGGCTAACACAGCTGGGTTCACACCAAACATTGAAGACGCAAATGAGGCAAAATTCCGCACATTCGCAGCAAAAACATTACATATTTTGCATCGTTCGCTTGTTTGTTTGATTTATATGCAAATAATACAAATACTTCATTCCACGTTTGGTGTGAACCCATCATAAAAGTGTCATTAACGCCTCCTGTTGGTTCGGCGTGTCCTTGACATGCATCACAGTGTGTTTTTGCATTTTTATGAGGACAGAGATTTTTTTTTTTAAAACAAAGCGGGGTAAACCTCATTTATAAAAATACTCGTGTACGTGTGGACATGGCCTAAGTTAGCAACATGTTTAAACTGGAAGGTTACATAGCAGAGCTGGTACAGATCTATCCGCACCTGTACTATCACTCGCTGTGAAATTTTAAAGACTCACACAACGGATTATAAGCACAACCGCATTGTGCCACGTCTGATAAAGTTCTAAACATGGTTCCATTCAGAGTCTGTCCGCCGAAAATAGAAACCAATGTGGTGTGCCGTGGTGGTGCTTCTCACTAGAGAAGGTTGTTTGGCTCTAATGAAACTCTTCTTCTCTCACAGCCGCCATTGTTGTTGTGTTTAGGAGTCCATTCGAGCGGCGTGACACATTCACAACCCCACCTACTGCAGGGTGTCGGAATGTTCAAAACTCAGCCTTTTCCAACTTCTATTTGGCCTCAAATAAAGTATTAAAAATAACTTTGTTTGAAGTATACCAAGGCCTTTAGGCACAATGTGAATCTGTTAGAGAACATGTGTATCCGTTAGAGGCGGCACAAGATCTCGTGAGAAAATGTCATGGTCAACGTCAAGGCAGTTCTAGTGCTGGTTTAGACCTAGAGCCTAGTTCTAAATCAGTTTTTGGGCCTTCAACACATAATGCTCTGAAACAGGAAATGTGGTTGTTAAGTAGCACCAAACAGTGTTTATCGTGTCCAACGAGTGCCATGTTTGAAATAACAATGGAACATAATGCAGAACACATTATTGTTTATTTAAATAATGTTGCGCTGCGTGAATGCTTCATGCTGGTGTGGAAATAAAAATGTATATAATCTAGTTCCAAATGAACAATATATATATATATATATATATTGTTCATATATATATATATATATATATATGTATGTAAAAAAGGGCAGCACGGTGGCGCAGTGGGTAGCACAATCGCCTCACAGCAAGAAGGTCGCTGGTTCGAGCCTCGGCTGGGTCAGTTGGCGTTTCTGTGTGGAGTTTGCATGTTCTGCCCGTGTTTGCGTGGGTTTCCTCCGGGTGCTCCGGTTTCCCCCACAAGTCCAAAGACATGCGCTATAGGTGAATTGGGTAAGCTAAATTGTCCGTAGTGTATGTGTGTGAATGAGTGTGTATGGATGTTTCCCAGGGATGGGTTGCAGATGGAAGGGCATCCGCTGCGTAAAACATATGCTGGATAAGTTGGCGGTTCATTCCGCTGTGGCGACCCCAGATTAATAAAGGGACTAAGCTGAAAAGAAAATGAATGAATGAATGTATGTAAAATACAACTGAAAAGTTATATTCTTTGGGTTTTTAAAATTTTATCCAATTCAAAACTCTAGCAGCACAGGTGTGAGAGACATTAAATCTTTTGCCTTCCTGAGCATTGGCAGATCCCAAGGAAATGCAAATTTTCTGGGTTTTGAAATGTCCTACACTGGGTTCACGCCAAACATGGAATTTAGTATTTGTATGAGTAAACTGTAATCAAAGTTATTGCAAAAGGGCGAATAGAGGTGGATTACCATGGGAAAGTGTGATGTGTTCATTCCTGAAAGTAAACTCTGGACTAGTTTTTATGCTCAAACAACACCACTCACAGTGCAAAAAAAAAAAAAACATAATAGGAGCCCTTTAAGGCTGTCTAAATATGATGGATGGTTTATTGTGATGGAGGAAGACCTTTTAGGCTTTGTTTACAAATAGAATTAACATCCATCTTGAGCAATTCCTTCTCAAGTGGTCATCAGAGACAGATGGCTGTTTACACCTGGCATTTACATCTTAAAAGAGTCTCCTAATGCTGTGTTCACACCAGACGCGGAACGCGCGAACAAATCACACTATTCGCGTGTAAACAGACGCGTGAACATTTTGAGTTTACTCGCTTCATTCGTGTGTCAAATTCACTTCACAACAGACGTGGATTCGCGTCATGGGCGGGCTTCTGTCTGCCCGGTGACTCTAGCTTCATTGCTAAATGGCTAACATGGATTTTATTGAGAGAATATCTGTGTTTATGTGCTTTAGGAAGACTGAAAAACAGCGCTGATTCATTTGGAGCCGTGCCTGAGTCCACTAGATCCATTCTGAGGTGCACCCATATTATGGAGTTAGACTTCTAACTTCATACTAGCTCTGTAAGCTCATAAACTTCTCCAGAAACTATACCTGGATGATGGAAGCTTTCAACGGTGCTTCCGACTGAGCCGAGCCCAGTTCGATGAACTGTTGTCCGGTGTCAGCAGGATGATTTCTCCCCGGGACACCAACTACAGGCGCTACAGCATAATCACTCCCTTACAAGAGAAAGCTCCTGATTGGTTAACGCAGCGCGAACGTCAGCTGAAGTTCAGATTTTCGAGACTCGAGCGATTCGCGCGGAAAGTAAAACGCTCAACTTGCGTCGTTTGATTCGCGTGTATCGCGCCGCAGGATGTCTAGTCGTGTCTTTGTATTGACTTAACATGTAAATCACTCGCGCTTGACGCTTCTTCCACATCTGGTGTGAACGCACCATAAGAATGGATAGGATTTCTTGTGTGTGTGTACTGTTTTTGGTGACTTAAAAGGTCAGTTTACTGTATAATGACATGGGAATGACATAGTTGTACTCTATTACAGTGGTTTAGGAGGACATGCCAGATGTCCTTGTAATTCAAAAAGCTTCAAAATCATACTTAACAGGGTCTCTTGACACTGAAATCTTGCTGCGGGTTTTCTGTGAGGTTTGGGTTTAGGGGTAGGACCATATAATGAGTGTTTTTTACTGTATAAAATACATTATGCCTATGGGGAGTCCCTGTAAACCACCAATTTAAACGTGTCTGTGTGTATGTATGTGTGTGGCATACCGCACTGGAGAAGCCTGTTCTGTCCTGTTTGGCAGCCGCTGCCTGGTATACAGCCATGCGGTTCTTCAGCGGGACGGGTTCGGACAGATCGCTTTCGTCGAGTGCACCGATCCTGGATGCTGCAATGCTGCCTGCAGGTACAAATAAATCAAAAGACAATGAACAAATTAGACTCATAGATTTTCTGAAGACAAAAGTATGGCGAAAGCTCATCCAAAAATAAAAGAAAGCCACAATGGGGTTGCTAAATGTTGAAATGGCCTTCAGGGCAACAATCCAGAAAAGCTTAGGAGGTTTCTATGGGGTTTTTAACTGGTTTAAAGAGTGTTTTTATTGTAGTTGCTATAGTCAGAGGCCTATTGCACAAAACAAGTTGAAACAAACTCTGGGTTACATAGTAAATTTCAGGTTGACAAAACCAAACAAATCCAAACTGGTTAAGATCAGGTTAAGTGGTTTCACAACACTTGATACAAAATGTCTCTGTTTACTCTGTGTTTAACCCAGAGCGCATGCAGATTAATGTGTGATGCGTGCCGCAAACAGATAATCACACGACACATCAAAGGGTCAGTTTGATTCATTTCTCACAAGAGTCAGCACAATTCAATTCTTTGTTGAAAAATAAGAAATATAATTATCAGAAATATAATACATTTAGGGGCCTCACGGTGGCGCAGTGGATAGCACATTCACCTCACACCAAGAAGGTCGCTGGTATGAGCTTTGGCTGGGTCAGTTGGCGTTTCTATGTGGAGTTTGCATGTTCTCCCCGTGGTCGCGTGGGTTTCCTCCGGGTGCTCCGGTTTCCCCCACAAGTCCAAAGACATGCGGTACAGGTGAATTGGGTAAGCTAAATTGTCTGTAGTGTATGTGTGTGAATGGGTGTGTATGGATGTTTCCCAGAGATGGGTTGCAGCTGGAAGGGCATCCGCTGCGTAAAACATATGCTGGATAAGTTGGCGGTTCATTCCGCTGTGGCGACCCAGATTAATAAAGGGAATAAGCCGAAATGAAAATGAATGAATAATACATTTAAACACACCAAGGCTAAAAATAAACAATGTAAATTGTGGGTGGCTGGCTTTCTATGGTCATTTGTCGCAGTTCTGGGTGGTTGCTGGTGTGTTCTTTATGATATCTAAGGTCTTCTTTGTTCCTAGAGCATTCTCTATGGGTTCTATTCGAAGATTTGGGTAAGATTACATTGGTAATTTCCTTGTTAAAAGGTACTAGATGATTCCAGGTTATTTCTGAGTGGTTGCTACGGTGTTTAGGGGTTTAACTTGCAAACCCAGCTCAAAGACTGAGACAGAAAAGCAACAGTACACCTCTCTGACTTGTTCAAGAAATGATTCATGTCTATAGCACAAATGGCAAAAGACAAATTGCATGCCAGAGTTTACGTCTTTGTGTTAAGTGTTTGTTCAAACCACTAACCCTAAATATGAACAACACTAATAGTAATGCCTGACTTGGCAAACACTACGAAATTATACCCAGTTCATTAGTGCATACAAACAAGATTAACTACGGGGGACATTGAAAAAGAGCCAAAGGATTGTTCTTTGATTTAATCTTTTATGCATATAAATCTGCACAACTGTGCTGCTTTTTAGAAGCTGTCAGATGTTTTACCCGCAGATTTATTTGTCCTGTTAAAAAACAACCCTCAGATTGATGCAGCAGGTTTTTAGGTGTAACGTGACTCTAAAAACTTCAATAAAGACTGATTACAGCAATCTGTGAGTCATACAGTGGCTTCATTAAGACTTTAATTGTGTTGCTCATTAAAAAAGGAGACAAATTGCTTTATCCACAACAAATGACAGTTCGCTAATGACTCGACAATAAAATGACAACGTTCTGCACTCGACAGCCAGGCTAAATTGAACAATCACGAATCCTATTCAGCACACACACCTTACAAGGAGTTCATATTCTGGGATGCAAAACAGATATGGATTTGATATCACGTCCTGTTCACAAAGGTCAACCGGATGATCCTGCAAGAGTTTGCATAGATACACAGATTGCAATTCTAGCTAAGACAACAGACTATCCATCAATGGCGTCTCAGCAGGCAGACACCTCAGACTGGTTTCGTTCTAGGATGAAGTCATGCTGTATTTCTAACAAGCCTAAACATAGCCAGAGGTGAGACCTTACTGGGAGAAGTTGCGAGGTGGTGGTGGACTTTCATGACTAAAGGCCAGGCATGTCACGATAACTATTTCTTGTTGTGCTATATTCTGTCTAGCGTGCAAATTAAACACTATCTGCGGGTCGGCTATTTTTGGTTCAGCAGTTCGCGTAATAGGCTACATGCGCACACCTCGTGAGCCAAATGCATACATTCAATTACATCTCATTTATTAATCAAACTTATTTTCAGTGTTTTTATAGATATTGGTTGGATTCTGACATACAGTAACCTGCTATTTCAACAAATAATTATCAAAGATGACATTTTTTGAAATATAAAATGGTGAACTTGACCAAACGGAGACAAGTTTGCATCCCTGCACCACACGTTGATCATAAAAGATCACACTTACTGCATAATTCTATGTGCGGGGTTGGAAAACATATGTGCGGGGATATGTGTCTATTAAAAGACACATATCCCCGCACATATGTTTTCCAACCCTGTTCCTAAAGGGACACCAACAGTACACATTTTCAACCTCTCTCAAATCAAACACACCTGAATCAACTCATCAGAACATTAGAGGAGGATCCAAAACCTGAAATATATGGGTCAGATAAGAGAGACATCCAAAATATGTACTGTTGGTGTGTCTCTAGGAACAAGGTTGGGAAACACTGTATTAAAATACACGCTAAAATACAACACTTACTGTACTACTGTGCTATCGGTGGGCTAGATGTGCCTTTTTTAGACCACCGACTGAATATTTTCCTGCATCCCTGCTGGGCAGGATTATGAACCATTATGGAGGGGTCAAATTGATATTTATATTAACATATTATTATCATTATTATTATTACTATTATTATTATTATTGTGTTGTTTTTATTTCATATACAGATCAGTGCAAACTGTTTTCCCGACCCTCCAAACATCTAGTTTTGACATCCTTTTAGGGGGTTCAAACATTAATGAGGGTAATTTGCACCCTGATTCTGTTCCAGAGAAGTTGACATGAGCAAAATTTATTTTAAGACCATTTTAATATGGTAGACCCCCCTCCCCCCACTCCAAAATAAAAATGTGCACAAATAATGATTTAATTGTTATAACACCATTTTAGGGGCGGCGCGGTGGCTCAGTGGTTAGCACTGTCACCTCACAGTAAGAAGGTCAAAAATATGAGAGACAAAAATATGCATTTTCAAATGAAAACGCATTAGTGTGGACACCAAAGGCGTTCTTAGGGGTTGCTAACTGGATTTTGGAGTGCTTGCTAGGGTATACAGTGCATCCGGAAAGTATTCATAGCGCTTCACTTTTTCCAAAAATGTTTATGTTACAGCCTTATTCCAAAATGGACTCAATTAATTTATTTCCTCAAAATTTATTAAAAATAAAAAAGCTAAATAATCACATGTACATCAGTATTCACAGCCTTTGCCGTGCAGCTCTAAATTGAGCTCAGGTACATTCTGTTTCCACTGATCATTCTTGAGATGTTTCAGCAGCTTAACTGGAGTTCACCTGTGGTAAATGCAGTTGATTGGACATGATTTGAAAAGGCATACACCTGTCTATATAAGGTCCCAAGGTTGGCAGTGCATGTCAAAGCACAAACCAAGCATGAAGATTAAGGAATTGTCTCGAGGCACAAGGCTGGGGAAGGTTACAGAAAATTTTCTGCTGCTCTGAAAGTTCTTCCAGCAGGACAATGACCCAAAGCACACCGCCAAAATATCAATGGAGTGGCTTCACAACAACTCTGTGAATGTCCTTGAGTGGCCCAGCCAGAGCCCAGATCTAAATCCTATTGAACATCTCTGGAGATATCTGAAAATGGCTGTACACCGTTGCTTCCCATCCAACCTGATAGAGCTTGAGAGGTACCGCAAAGAGGAATGGACAAAAATTCTCAAAGACAGGTGTGCCAAGCTTGTGGCATCATATTCAAAAAGACTTGAGGCTGTAATTGCTGCCAAAGGTGCATCAACAAAGTACTGAGCAAAGGCTGTGGGTACTTATGTACATGTGATTTTTCAGCTTTTTTATTTTTAATACATTTTTAACAATTAAACAAATTCACATTTTTTCACATTGTCATTATGGGGTGTTGTGTGTAGAATGTTGAGGAAATAAATGAATTTAATCCATTTTGGAAAAAGGCTGTAACATAAAAAAATGTGGAAAAAGTGAAGGGCTATGAACACTTTCCAGATGCACTGTATTTGGGGTGGTTGCGAGGCAGTTTTGGCTGGTTACTAATTGATGGTTAGGGTGTTTTTGGTGGTTGCTAAAAAGGTATTCCAGGGTCATCTGTATCAGATAATATGTGTTATTAATGAGTAGTTGCTAGGGTGGGAGCTAGGCTTTTACTTAGTAGTCTAGATCAAAACCTGGTACAAAAAAGCAACAGCATACCTATTTATAAAAAATTATTTAGAACAAATGGTAAAAGTTTAATACTTTGTGTAACGTTTTTGTTTCAAGAGTTCACACTTAGCAGATGATTGGTTATAAAGCTTGTTTGGCATGCTGTCCCGGGAGAGACCCCTGGGTCACCAAAGGCGAGAGGGGAGTTTGAGCTCAGGTAGATCTCGAGGACTCCTCTGCTGTAGTAGCTAATGAACAGATAGTGATTGCTCTTGAAATGACTACTTACTAGGAGCATATCTATGATGCCGATTTGGATTAGCCAATTAACTTAAGTTAACTTTCATGTTTTTGGACGGTGGGAGGAAACCAGGGAACTCGGTGGAAACCCATGAGCACAGGGAGAACGTGTAAACTCCACACAGAAACGTCGGCTGGCTTGGTAAGGACTAGAACCAGTGACGTTTTTGCTGTGAGGCAACAGTGCTAACCACTGGGCCACCGCGCCACCCATCTAGGAAAGGAGGAGTAGGCGTGGAAGGGGGGATTCTTCAAATCGAAGATGGCTGTGATATGAAACTTAGGGTATTTATAGTGGCTTAGGAATCGTCTGATTGGTGAATCATGAATTGGATAATGCGGGACCAGCCGCAAGCAATCATAAGCACGTGATCCTCTCGAAATTAGTTTATAAATAAACTTCACTTAAATCACTAACCCTAAGTATACATTTATAGCGATCCATGACTTTTGCAAAATATTCACATTTTCCCAGGTCATTAGTTTATAGAAGTAAGATTACCAGAAGCAAACAAAAAATATATATAAATATGACTGACACATAATACACATGCACATTTCTGTTATTTACACATATATAGGCAAATAAATGTTGTTTTTTTTACTTGCGATTTAAAAGATGTATTTTCATGTGTGTAACAGGTGCGTATTTACACTGAAGCAAATGATGTCTGCAAAATTGTTGCAAACATTTTATATGTTATTTATATGTGTTGAACATAAAAAAAACAAATTAAATGTAGTACTGTTCAACTTAATTTGTTTGTTTAAATTCAGCCCAAATAAATTGTTTACAACCCCTTAACTTAAAAAAAACATTTTTGTAAATCCAAGGAATCATCTTTGAATCAGTTTTTTCAGTGTACTTTAAAACAGTTGTGTATTTTCATTTAAATGAATGGGCAAACTGCATAACAACTTCATTGTTTTTAAGCCTTGGGCAGACTTTTGGGCATTATCTACATAATTGTGAGTGACAAACTTTTATTTTGTAATATTTTTTTTGTAAACAAACAAAATATCACAAATGTCATTGTATGTGTCCTTGTAATATCTCAAGAAATTCAATTAGGGCTACATGGTGGCTCAGTGGTTAGCACTCACATGAATGGGTCATGATGGGTCATTTCTAAATGGGCCATGATGGTGATTTCACAGCACATATATTGAATGCAAGTAAAACGTCAGCTTTAATGTTTCATAATCACATTTGTGAAATTAAATGTCAAAATATGGTTCCATCAGCATTTAGTGTAAAAGACATATTCCACTCAGACCCACAATGTCATAAGGCTTTAATATTAGGTTATATTTAGGTCACCAGCGTCTAAGGATAATGTTATTTTGACGTCTAATAACGATTTGAAATGACGTTGATATTTACTCGCCTCACAGCAAGAAGGTTCGCTTGTTCGAGTCCCGGCTGGCCAAGTTGGCATTTCTGTGTGGAGTTTGCATGTTCTCCCCGCGTTGGCGTGGGTTTCCTCCGGGTGCTCCAGTTTCCCCCACAGTCCAAAGACATGCGCTATAGGTGAATTGAATCAACTAAACTGGCTGTAGTGTATGTGTGTGCATGAGAGTTTATGGATGTTTCCCAGTGATGGGTTGCAGCTGGAAGGGCATCCGCTGTGTAAAACATATGCTGGATAAGTTGGCGGTTCATTCCGCTGTGGCGACCCCTGATAAATATAGGGACTAAGCCGAAGGAAAATGAATGAATGAATGAATGAATGAATACATGTTTTAAGTGATCCCACACTAAGTGATACTAAGTACCATTCCTGGTATTGGAAACATAGGAACGAATGTTTAAATGGTGTTAATATGTATATTTAAGATTTTATGGTATTGAATGTTTTTTGTATTTTGTTATGTTTTTGGATATGCACTAAGAGTCTGAAATGAAGGGAATAATAATATTAATATCACATCACCAAAAAAAAGATCAAGGTCCATAAATCGGAAAATAATTATCGCAACAGACAACAAAAGCAGTTTCTCTTCCATCCCAAAGCATCAGTGAGATCAATTCCACCATCGGTAACCCAATTAAACACTGTCGAATTTGAAAACGTGTCTCTCCGGCTGCTGTAAAACCTCATTAAAGTAATGAGCTGTTGGATCCCGAACGGTTTACACGTCAGAACTGAGCATCCAATCCCACCCTCTGTGCGCATTTATACTGATGTGCAGACGAAAAGAAAAAAAACATCACTAATGTGGGTGAACAACTACCCAGATGTAAACTGACGGAGGTTTATAATGGCCTGTCAAATGTGATTGAACATGCTTCTGACGTACAGAATCACTAATGCAGCTCTGCAGCGCTTGTTCAGATATTTCACTGCTTTTCCTACAATACTGCACTGAAATCCAGTACGCTTCCTACTGTATCTAGGGTGCTCTGTCTTTCTTTTATGCATATTCAGGCAGCATCAAATATGTCAAAAATATTTTGCTAAACAGTAATTAAAATAAGGATTGTTCAGAGTACATTTTACATAAATATACTTTTTTGTACCTCAAATTTCAAAGTGTTCAGCATGTTTAATTAGTGCTGCTGATCTGTAATTTTAAGGTTTGCATTCAATTTACAAGTAGAAATAATAATTTTTTAGGCAAATCTATAATCCCATAAAAAGTCCACCCAAATGAAGAATTAAAAGTGTTAACTGTTTCTTTAAAACAAACTGAATACTAATTAATTGACATATGCTAAAATTAATTATACAATAATAAATATAACACTTTATAAACTGATTTACTGTAAAGAAAACAAGGGTTATTCAGAGTACTCGAAAATACGTCAACATTTCAAGAGTTCAGTGTGTTTAATTCCTGCTGATGATGTGAAAATGTAACCTTTGCTAGCACTTTTCAAGTGGAACTATTTTTTTTTCCGGCAAATTTATAATCCAACAGACAAATCCACGTAAACGAAGAATAAAAAAGTGAACTATTCATTTAACACAAAATGGCCAGCTCAATGCCCTGAACTTAACCCAAATGAATACTTCTGATGTGACATAAAAAATTCAGTCTCTGAAAAAAAGAAAAAAAACAATTCACAGAAACTGGGGGAAACTGTAACACCTCGTTGCGAGAAGACATGATGAGACGGAACACGGAATATAACAAAAGACGGATTTATTAAACATACACTTACGGGTTACAAAACTGGATACACTGAACAGGCAGACAGGACAACGACGCTGAAACAAGACAATACCAGACAACGAAGGATACACACGGAAGGGTATAAATAGATAGGGGGATGATTAAACTAATGACACACAAGGGATGAACACAGGTGAGATTAATGAACATTGAACATGGCGGGAAAAACAGAACAAAGGGATCACATGACGATAACAACAGATGACGTGGACAGAACACTGACAGAAACAGTTTGTTCACTATGGACTGAAATATCTGTTTCTGAACTCCAAAAGTTAGCAGATGAGCACCAGTGGCTCTGTAACTAAATACTGTTTTAGTGATTTTTTTCCAGGCAAATTTATAATCAAACAGAATAAAAATGTCAACTACTCATTTAACACAAACTGAATACTAATTAATTGACATATGCAGCTAAAATTAATCATACAATAATAAATAAAACATATATAAACTGATTTATTGTAAAGAAAACAAGGATTATTCAGAGTACATGAAAATATGTCACCATTTCAAGAGTTCAGTGTTTAATTCTTGCTGTTGATGTGAAATTGTAACCTTTGCTAGCACTTTTCAAGTAGAACTATTTTTTTTCAGGCAAATTTATAATCCAACAGACAAATACACCTAAGCGAAGAATAAAAAAGTGAACTATTCATTTAACACCAAATGGCCAGCTCAATGCCCTGACCTTAACCCAAATGAATACTTGTGATATGAAAAACTAAAATATTCACAGAAACTGGGGGAAACTGTTCACTATGGACTGAAATATCTGTTTCTGGACTCCAAAAGTTAGCAGATGAGCACCAGCTAAAATAAACAATGGCTCTGCAACTAAATACTGTTTTAGTGATTTTTTTTCAGGCAAATTTATAATCAAACAGAATAAAAATGTCAACTATTATTCATTCATTCTTTCATTCATTTATTTTCAACCGCTTTTCCCAGAGAGAGAATCCCAGACTTCCCTCTCCCCAGACACTTCCTCCAGCTCCTCCGGGGGGATCCCGAGGCGTTCCCAGGCCAGCCGAGAGACATAGTCCCTCCAGCGTGTCCTGGGTCTTCCCCGAGGCCTCTTCCCGGTGGGACATGCCTGGAACACTTTCCTAGGTAGGCGTCCAGGAGGCATCCGAAACAGATGCCCGAGCCACCTCAGCTGACTTCTCTCGATGTGGAGGAGCAGCGGCTCTACTCCGAGCTCCTCCCAGGTGACAGAGCTCATCACCCTATCTATAAGGGTGCGCCCTGCCACCCTGCGAAGGAAACTCATTTCGGCCGCCTGTTCAGCTCATGACCATAGGTGAGAGTAGGAACGTAGATTGACCAGTAAATCGAGAGCTTTGCCTTTCGGCTCAGCTCCTTCTTTACCACAACGGGCCGGTACATTGACAGCATTACTGCTGCTGCTGCACCAATCCGCCTGTCAATCTCATGTTCCATCCTTCCCTCACTCGTGAACAAAACCCCAAGATACTTAAACTCCTCCACCTGGGGTAAGGACTTTCCCCCAACCTGGAGATGGCAAACCACCTTTTTCCATGGCCGAGCACCATGGCCTCGGACTTGGAGGTGCTGATTCTCATCCCAGCCGCGTCACACTCGGCAGCAAACCGCCCCAGTGCATGCTGAAGATCCATGTTCGATGAAGCCAACAGAACCATATCGTCTGCGAATAACAGACATGAAATCCTGTGGTCCCCGAACCGGACCCCCTCCAGCCCAAGACTGCGCTTTGAAATTCCGTCCTAAAACCAATCATTAAATTAAACTAATTATATAAAATGATTATTTTACCCAATAACAGCAAATGAGCCATGATGGTGATTTCATAGCACATATATTGAATGCAAGTAAAACGTCAGCTTTAATGTTTCATAATCACACTTGTGAAATGAAATGCCAAAATATGGTTCCATCAGCATTTAGTGTAAAAGACATATTACATGCAGACACACAATGTAATAAGGCTTTATTATTAGGTTATATTTAGTTTGCCAGCATCTAAGGATAATGTTATTTTGACGTCCAATAACGATGTGAAATGACATTTATATTTTGTTGAATTTAGGTTGTGTTGGAAAGTGACCAAAATCCAACGTCGAGCCAACATCTTAAACCAACGTCATATTGACGTCAAATACTGACATTTATTTGTTAGGTATGGCAACCAAAATACAACATCTGATAGACGTCATATTGGTAACATCCACACAACCTCAAGCTGTAACATCATTAGACGTTGATATTTTGTTGTTTTTTGGGTTGTGTTGGAAAGTAACCAAAATGCAATGTCTGTCCAATGTTGGACATTGACGTCGGGTTCTGACGTCAACCCGATTTTCATTTCCAAACAAAATGCAACGTCCCACGACATTGGGGTTCAACGTCAATCTGACATCATGTTGACACCCTGTGCCTGCTGGGTTGATGCAACAACATGCTTATTCTGACCTGTACCTATTAAAATACATAAAAGAATAAGCACACATGCAAAATGTATGCATTTATTGTGTTATAAATGATTAAAACTGGCTGATAAATAGGTAAAACCACATACCTGAAGGATAGTGCTAAAGTATATCTTTAAAATATACAAAATTACTTACTCCGAGGGCCATTTATTTCGAAGTTGATATTTAGCCGCATGTTGGTGTTTCGTTACATTTAGTTTATTTAGTTTTTTTTACGAGGCGAGTTGTTAGCCCAACGCTCAACCCTAAACATGGAGGACCAGGACATACACGCATAAACTACAGACAATTTAGCTTACCCAATTCACCTACAGCACATGTCTTTGGACTGTGGGGGAAACCGGAGCACCCGGAGAAAACCCACGCCAACACGGGGAGAACATGCAAACTCCACACAGAAATGCCCCCCAGCTGGGGCTCGAACCAGCGACCTTCTTGCTGTGAGGCGACAGCACTAGCCACTGCACCACTGTGTCACCCAAAATACACAAAATTAGAATAATTAAAATATTAATATAATTAATGAGTATCTTGACTGGTTTTTTCAATTGTTCATTCATTAATTTACCTTCGGCTTAGTCCCTTTATTCATCAGGGGTCGCCACAGCGGAATGAACCGGCAACTTATCCAACATATGTTTTACACAGCAGATGCCCTTCCAACTGCAACCCAGTACTGGGAAACATCCATACACACATTTACACTCATACACTACGGACAATTTAGCTTACTTAATTCACCTACAGCACATGTCTTTGGACTGTGGGGGAAACCGGAGCACCCGAAGGAAACCCACGCCAACACGGGGAGAATATGCAAATTCCACACAGAAATGCCAACTGACCCAGCCGAGGCTCAAACCAGCGACTTTCTTGCTGTGAGGCGATCGTGCTACCCACTACGCCACCGTGATGCCCGTCTTTGTTATATTAAAATATCAAAACGTCCTGTGTGCATTTGTGTGTGGCCTTTCATGCTTTGAGCTTATATTTTTCAAAGTGCAGCAATTTTATTTTTTAAACAGATCCGGCATGCTCTGAAATAGAATAATTATCTGCTATAACAAGCCTTTTCAACAAGAAAGAAAGAAAGACCTTTTTTTCTAAAGAAAGCAGTTAAAAGAAATGCCTGTGCTCTAGATGTGTTTTTGGTAAATGCATGAATATGAGATGTAGGGTTTATTTGTGTTTTGTTACTGACAGCAGTATTGTGGGAAATGCTTTGGTGTCTTCATAAGACTGACAGGCGAAGCTGAGGATCTGATCTCTAAAGCAAACATGTTCAGGATGAATCAAGGATCTGCTGCCTCCTTTGACTGATGAATTATATCAAACACATTCTGTACACACATAGGCACAAATGGGTAGAATGGTACATATCAGAGATTTTGAACCAAAGCGCAGCAACAAATGTGTTGTTTTAATGAGTATCCAAAAACATAAGCAAAACTGAATTGCTTGACAGGTTTACAAGAACACCTGTAACCCAATTTATTTTGATTATTATGCAGTGTGTAATTATAGTGTAATTTATGACTGTTATGTAAAACAAGTAATACGCAGTCAATGCCACAAAACATGTACTGTAGATTACTGTACAAAACAAAACAAAACAAAACTAAAATAAAAAAACTATACTATGTAGCTGTTTACATTATACAACGCTATTATATTTTTTATTAAAATACATTACACTAAGTAAAAAAAATCTAAACTCTACACACACACACTGTTTTTTTATTACATGTAAGAACAATTAATTATTTTTTTAATTATTTTGTTTCTGGCGATGCAGTGGCGCAGTGGGTAGCACAATCGCCTCACAGCAAGAAGGTCGCTGGTTCGAGCCTCGGCTGGGTCAGTTGGCATTTCTGTGTGGAGTTTGCATGTTCTTCCCGTGTTCGTGTGGGTTTCCTCCAGGTGCTCCGGTTTCCCCCACAAGTCCAAAGACATGCGGTACAGGTGAATTGGGTAAGTTAAATTGTCCGTAGTGTATGTGTGTAAATGAGTGTGTATGGATGTTTCCGAGTGACTGGAAGGGCATCCGCCGTGTAAAACATGTGCTGGATAAGTTGGCGGTTCATTCAGCTGTGGCAACCCCATATTAATAAAGGGACTAAGCTGAAAAGAAAATGAATGAATGAAACTATTTTTTTTATTTCTACTTAATATATTATTAGGAATTTGAAATGACTGTTTCAACAAGACAACAACTGCAAAAACACGAGCAACATCTTGATTTCTGGCGAAGAGGATTCAGGTAATGGAGTGGCCAGCTCAATGCCCTGACCTCGACCAAAATGAAAACTTGTGGGTTGAAATTAAAAATTCAGTTTCTGAAAAAAAAACAACCTAAAATTCACAGAAACTGTGGGACACAGTTTGCTCATTATGAACTTAATTACCGGTTTCCGGAATCTGAAAGTTATCAGATGAGCACCAGTTAATATAAACAATGACTCTGCAAATAAATATTAACAGTAATTGGAAATGAAGTGAAAAAATCTTTAGTCTTTAAGTCTTTAGTTTCTAAAGTTTTAAGTTTAAAATATTAATATGCATATATTTTAAATCATTTTAACAGGTTGATTTTCTTTTATTTGCCTCCTGTAAAGAATACACAAAATTCATAAAATCTATTAATACTTTGAATTAGAATTGAATGTGTAATGCTTCCACTTTATATACGATATGGAAATATATATAAAAAACATTTGCACTTTATTCACTTCTTTTTAAAGCGTTGTTATTTTTTGAACATGATTTTGTAGGTTTTATGCATTTTAAAGTAAATATTACATTAAAATTAAATATATTTATTGTAATATGAAAATGTATATAACTCTTAAACTTAACTGTTATTATACTAGTTAAATAATATATTAATATATAATACTAGAATATTAGTATTTTCACATGACAGTTGACAGAATTAACCTGGTAATTGTGATTAATCTTTACAAAAAAGTGAAATATAGTATCTATAGTATCTTTAACTATAAACTTGTTATGCAAATTAGAACTTTATTATTTATTCAAGATTTCTGGTGAGATCCAGTTATCATAGTGCATTCATTGCACTGGATCTCTGATGTCTGCCAGTGTGTGCAGGTGCAGTAAAAGCAGCAGAGCCTGTTATTGTATAAAACACTATAGCACGATCAGCAAAACACACTCTTCATTAACTTTTAATGACTGCGTTCCACTTAAACACTTGTTTATGGCACTGAAGCATTTATTAAATAGCTTCATAAAGATGAATAAACGCTTGTTTTGAGTTGCGTATGAAAGTGCTGCCAGCCTCAGTTTAAACTGTCTATAAATGCAATACACACTGCATCACTGTGATGTTAGGTAACGCTGTGTTTCTTTAAAGGGATAGTGACCAAAAAATGAAAACAACCTCATCATTTACTCTCCCTCATGTGGAGTTTCTGTCTTTGTCATTTACTCGCCCTTCGCTTGCTCAAAACCGGTTTGAGTGTCTTTGTTCTGTTGAACACAAAAGGAGATGTCTTGATGAATGCTGTTTGCTGGCACTCATTTATTTTATGGTACAAAAAATACTATGGAAATCAATGTGTGGCAGCTACCAGCATACTTCAAAATGTCTTCTTTCGTGTTCAACTGAACAAAGACACTCGAACAGGTTTGGATTTGGTTTTGACATTTAGCCATGCTTAGTGTGAGACTATGTCAGTGTAAACATCTGAAAACAAGAGTCTTCAAAAACAACGACACCATATGCATGGTGGTACACTGCAAAAATGCTTTTCTTACTTGAGTTTTTGTCTTGTTTCTAGTCCAAATATCAAAAAAATCTTAAATTAAGAAGTATTTTCAATACAAATAAACATATTGCCTTGTTTTCAGAAATAATAAGTCAAAATTCTGTGAGTTTTACCTTCAAACAAGCTAAATAATCTGACAATGGGGTTAGCAAAATAATCTTGTTTTTCCATTTAACAATTATTTTGCGTGTTTCAAGAAAAAAACTCACTCACTCACTCAATTAATTATGTATTATTATTATTATTATTATTATTATTATTATTATTATTATTATTATTATTATTATTATTATTATTATTCATTCATTCATTTTCTTTTCACCTTATTCCCTTTATTATTCTGGGGTCGCCACAGCGGAATGAACCGCCAACTTATCCAGCATATGTTTTACGCAGCGGATGCCCTTCCAGCTGCAACCCATCACTGGGAAACGTCCACACACACTCAGAAATGCCAACTGACCCAGCCGAGGCTCGAACCAGCGACCTTCTTGCTGTGAGGCGATTGTGCTACCCACTGCCCCACCGTGTGGGGAATGAATGAATTATTATTATTATTATTATTATTATTATTATTATTATTATTATTATTATTATTATTATTATTGCTGCTGAAAATGAGAGAATATTTTTTGCTTGTGTAGAAAATGCTTCTTGATGTAAAAATTTTTAGATATTTGGACTAGAAACAAGGCAAAAAATTTAAGTAAGAAAAGCCTTTGTTGCAGTGTACATGTTTAGGAAGTGCAGATTAAAGGCAAGTGTCAACAAACACACAACAATGGTGGAGTATCTGGTACTGTTGGTGCACAAGTGTTTGTTAACGCTTCATTATTTACTTATTCACTGGCCTTCCCAAAAAGACAGTCAGACAGTCAGACAGTTGCAGTTCATCCAGAACACTGCGGCCAGGATTCTGACCAGAACCAGAAAATCAGAGCACATCACGCCTGTCCTCAGGTCTTTACACTGGCTCCCAGTTACATTCAGAATAGATTTTAAAATATTACTACTTGTCTATAAATCCCTAAATGGCCTAGGACCTAATACATTACAGATATGCTCACTGAATACAAACCTAACAGATCACTCAGATCTTTAGGATCATATAAACTAGAGAAATTCCAAGAGTTCAGTCAAAGCAGGGTGAATCCGCCTTCAGCTACTAACAGCGCCCCCCGCTGCTGGAATCAGCTTCCAGAAATGATCAGATGTGCTCCAACATTAGGTACATTCACATCCAGACTGAAAACAAATCTGTTTAGCTGTGCCTTTACTGAATGAG
>CAIGQW010006086.1:2313784-2328931 GCA_903798125.1 Danio choprae
GTGTTTAGAGTGGTTGCTAAGGTGTTGCTAGGCGGTTACTCTGATGTTCTGAGAGGTTGCTACACAATCGCTAGGTTGTTCTGAGTGGTTGCTTTTGAGTGATAGCCGGTTTGTAGGGTGTTCTGAGATTCTGCTAAGGTGTTGCTAGGTGGTTGCTAGACGGTTGCTAGGGTGTTCTGAGTGGTTACTAAGGCATTGCTTGGCAGTTGCTAGGGTGTTCTGAGTGGTTGCTAGATGGTTGCTAAGGTGTTGCTAGATGGTTGCCATGGCATCTGATTGGTTACTAAGGCATTGCTGGGCTGTTGGTAGGGTGCTCTGAGTGGTTGCTAAGGCATTGGTAGGCAGTTGCTAGGATGTTATGTGTGGTTACTAAGGTGTTGCTAGGCAGTTACTAGGATGTTCTAAATGGTTGCTAAGGTGTTGCTAGCCGGTTCGTAGGGTGTTCTGAGTGGTTGCTAGGTAGTTGCTAAGGTGTTGCTAGACGCTTGCTAGGGTGTTCTGAGTGGTTGCTAGGTGGCTGCTAAGGTGTTGCTAGGTGGTTGCTAGAGTGTTATGAGTGGTTACTAAGGTATTGCTAGGTGGTTGCTAGGGTGTTCTAGGTGGTTGCTAAGGCATTGCTAAGCGATTGCTAGAATGTTCTGAGGGGTTGCTAAGGTGTTGCTAGACTGTTACTAAGGTACTCTGAGTGGTTGCTAGAGGTTGCTAAGGTGTTGCTAGATGGTTGCTAGGGTGTTCTGAGTTGTTGATAGGTGGCTGCTAAGGCATTGCTAGGTGGTTGCTAGAGTGTTATGAGTGGTTACTAAGGCATTGCTAGGTGGTTGCTAGGGTGCTCTGAGTGGTTGCTAGGTGTATCAGCTTAACGTGACACATAAAGGCTTAACTAGGTTAATTAGGGTAATTAGGCAGGTCATTGTATAACAGTGGCTTGTTCTGTAGAAGATCTGAAAAAACACCGCTTAAGGGGGCGAATAATATTGACCTTAAAATGTTTTTAAAAAATTAAAAACTGCTTTTATTGTAGCTGAAATAAAACAAACAAGGCTTTCTCCAGAAGAACAAATATTATAGGAAATACTGTGGAAACTTCCCTCTGTTCAACATCATTTAGCAAATATTAAAAAAAGAAAAATAATTCCCAGGAGGGAGAATAACTTTGACTTCTACTGTATGCATTTCCAGATGTTTGTTCTATGGCACCTTTAAAGTTGAAGGTTTATGTTATTATGGTTCATGTTAATGCGTTTCCGCTGGTTCCAAAGACTCTCCTAAAGGAGGCAACAAACACTTTGCATGTTGTGAAATGTGCTTTTATTTACGGTATGTCTGACTCAAATGCTGACAGACTTTCACAAAATGAGTCCATGCTACGAGCATTCAGATGTCAAAAACCACTGAAACATAAGAGGATTTGATACATCATAATTTATGCATGATGTGCTGCTCTTTGGTAGGGTCAACATTTTCATATTTGGCAGTCAATCTTACCCTATGTGCCTGGCAATCGAACCCCTGACCTTGTCGTTCCTAATGCAATGTACTACCATCTGAGCTCCAGCATCTAACAGAACTTTCAGGCCTTCATCTGAACTCGTATTAAATATCTGAGCAGATAAAAACAGAGATTACATTCACAAAGAGCAATAAACAATCCATACCTGTCACGGTCACACAAGGAAGAGAGGACAGGTAGTTAGTGTTCGTGGTGTTTATTAAAACACAGGTGAGATCTTCGCACTGAGTGCGAGTGGTGAAGACTTGAACAAACAAAGGTGGTGACAACTCACTTCCCTTTGTATGGCGAGCAAACTGATCACAGGAGTTGAACTCGATGATTCACAGAAGGGCAGATGAGAGCACAGGAGGATAAGGAAGCGCACGATGAAGAGATGACCATCCAACATTGATTCCAGCCGGTGAGTGAATGAGTGAGGTGAGCTTATGTAGTGAGTGGGTGATTGCTGGAGCAGGTGAGTGTGATTACAGGTGCAGGTGTGCGTGATCAGTAATCAGGTGATAGTGTGCGATGTGTAGTGGATGGTGACTGTGAATGGTTGACTGGGGCTGCTGGAACGTGCAGAGGGTGTGACAATACCGAGAACATCTGAAGACCTTTAGAAGTATTTCATGACCTTTCCATGCCAGAAAAATACGTTTATCAAATCCCTGATTATGTTTTTGTTTTGTTTTTTCTTCAGCATCATGTGAACCCGTTTAGGCAGGAAATCAATGGAAGCTCATCAAAATTTCCCAGAAGCGCTGCACAGACGTAAACAACTGTAGAATAATGAATTTATTTCGAGAAGACGCTCAATAATTACAAACACTTCTGTCTCCACTTTTTGGTTTCGTTAGACATGAGGTGGGGCTGCACAGTGGCGCAGTGGGTAGCACGATCGCCTCACAGCAAGAAGGTCGCTGGTTCGAGCCTCTGCTGGGTCAGTTTGCATTTCTGTGTGGAGTTTGCATGTTCTCCTCGTGTTGGTGTGGGTTTCCTCCGGGTGCTCCGGTTTCCCCCACAAGTCCAAAGACATGCGGTATAGGTGAATTGGGTAAGTTAAATTGTCCGTAGTGTATGTTTGTGAATGAGTGTGTGTGGATGTTTCCCAGTGATGAGAAGGGCATCCGCTGCGTAAAACATATGCTGGATAAGTTGGCGGTTCATTCCGCTGTGGCGAGCCCAGATTAATAAAGGGACTAAGCCGAAATGAAAATGAATGAATGAATAGACATGAGGTGCAGAACGCCAAACAAAAATGCTCATGCATAACAATCAGCATGTGTGATTTGTGTGTCTTTGTGTTTGCCGAGGAAAATTAGTTTGGATCAGATTCGATTAGTACAGCAGCTTGCCAGTTCTTTAGAGAAAACAGCTCACTGGTCACTGCCAAAGCAAAGAGAGTCCACTGCACGATAATATCAAATATGCCTGATGTCGTTGAGATTTGGTGGAGCCAACATTTTTTCTATTTGCCAGACAATTTAATCCAAAGCGTCTGGAAATCAAACCAATGACCTTGGTGTACATGGTGCCATCCACTGCCATCTGAGCTACACAAACTCAGTGAATTGTCAGATCTTCTGTCTGGAAATACCAAAGTAGTCAAAAAATACTGAAACAAGATCTACGAGTCCACGCATTGATCCTGTGGGCCAGCCTGACCTCCCGCCGGTGCCCTACCCACAGCTTTTCCACGATGGAAGTCCAGCTTCTCCAGCCTCCGGCGCCTAGACTGCAGCTCCACACAGGGAGTTTGGTCAAAAGAATAATGATTGTGCTCAACAGAGCCTGGTTTCTCTTGATGGTTTTTTTTCCCCTTCACTTCGTCAATTGGTGAAGTTTTTTTTCCTCGCCACTGTTGCCACTGGCTTGCTCGGATCAGGACTTGTGGAGCTGCGCTTCGGTGGATTTGCTCTTCAGTGTTTGAACTTCATTCATTTTCTTTTCAGCTTAGTCCCTTTATTAATCTGGGGTCGCCACAGCGGAATGAACCGCCAACTTATCCAGCATATGTTTTACACAGCGGATGTCCTTCCAGCTGCAACCCATCACTGGGAAACATCCATACACACTCATTTACACACATACACTACGGACAATTTAGCTTTCCCAATTCACCTATACTGTATGTCTTTGGAATTGTGGGGGAAACCGGAGCACCCGGAGGAAACCCACGCAAACACAGGGAGCACAAGCAAACTCCACACAGAAATGCCAACTGACCCAGCCGGGACTCGAACCAGCGACCTTCTTGCTGTGAGGCGATTGTGCTACCCACTGCGCCACCGTGCTGCAGTGTTTGAACTTTTAGTAGTAAAACTTAAACCACACCAACTGAAAACCAACCTAAACCAACTGAACTGAACTAAACTGAACTTCAACTCTGAAATCTGGACTTTACTAGAACATGTTGAGCTTCTTTGACACAATCTACATTGTAAAAAGCGCTATAGAAATAAACTTGAATTGAATTGAAGATCTGATGCATAGTAACCGAGTGACACATACATGATGTGCTGATACACATTTGGTACGTCCAATTTTTTTAATTTAGCAGACAATTTTACCCTAAGCGCCTGGAAATCAAAGCCATGACCTTGGTGTACATAGTGCCATCCACTCCTATCTGAGCTGCAAAAATTCAGTGAACTGTTAGATCTTCTGTCTGGAAATACCAAAGTAGTCAAAAACCACTGAAACACAGCAAGATTTGATGCATAGTAACCCGGTGAAACATGCTTGATGTGCTGATATTTGGTAGGGCCAACATTTTTATATTAATTAGTTACCCTAAGCGCCTGGAAATCAAAGCCTCGACCTTGCCGTTCCTAATGTAATGCAGTATCATCTGAGCTACATCAACTCAATGAACTGTCAGATTTTCATCCTGAACATTCTGATGCTACTAGAGATGTTCCAGTACACTTTTTCCCTTCCCGATACCGATTCCGATACCTGAGCTCAGTATATCTGAGCAATACCACATACTGAACCGAGAGTGTATCTGTAGTAGTGTTGTCACGATACTGGAATTGGGTACCAGTCGGTATGAAATTTTAAAAACGTCCATTTCCCGCTTTTGAGCGCTGTTGAGCACGTTCTTAAACAGCGCTGATTTGCCATTGTGTTCATGTGCTCAACAGAAATGACTGGGATTGGCCGTGAAGGTCATCATTCACTGAACTCAACGCTTTTCACTGAGTGTAACCACAGATACAGGGACACTGGAGTGTTTAAAGCCGCGATTCATCAGCGGATCGCTCGTATGTCAGCTTACAGACAAACCAGCTGATCGACGTCTGGAAATCGAGCTTATGACCCTGGCATTATGACCCTAGCTACAAGCATGACCATCTGGGCTACAAGAACTTCTGAACCTTTGATAGCCACTGAAATAATCATTTGACCTGGAATGACCCAAAACATGCTTGATGTTGAGATTTGGCAGAGCAAAGATTTTTGTATTCAACCTTCATCTAAACCCTAAGATTAAAAGCCTGTTGTTTTAAATGAGGAAATGCACTATAACGTGATATCCTTATCAGTTCTGGTCTTCCTAAACTTTACTTATGATATCTTTATTTGTTATTTTACATGGTTCAATGGTTACATGGGCCAACGTTTTCATATTTGGCTCATATTTTCATATTATCCTAAGCGCCTGGAAATCAAAGGCCTGGCCTTGGTGTTGCTAATGTAATGCAGTAACATCTGAGCTGTGCAGCAACTCAATGAACTGTCAGGCTATCATCTGAACACTCTGATTAAAAGTCTGATGCTACAGTTTAAAACCTGTAACTCAAGAAGTGTTGGAAAAACTCCTGTATATAGTTTTTATTTCTGGTCTTTCACAAACTTTAGGTTTCTTTATTTGTAAGGCCTTCTTACATGGTTTCATTTTCATATGGGGATCTGAATTTTGGAAAGCGTTTTTATACTAAACAACTGGAAATCAAACCTTCATGAAAAACTGCACAAAAAAATCAGATGATTTGACACAGAATAGCCCAATCAAAGATGCCCAATGTTACAAAAGTTGGATTGTTTTTAATATGCAGACAATTTTATCCTAAGAGAAAAGAAACTAAGCTTATTACCGTGGTGTTTCTAGCTCCAAGCCTGAACATCTGAGTTAGAAGACCTTCTGAACCTTCAAAAGCCATTGAAACAATGGTCCATTTGACCTGGAATGGAATGGAACCAAAATATGCTTGATGCAGAGATTTGAGGCAGAGCCAACATGTTTGTATTTGACCTTCATATGAACTCTAAGATTTAAAGTCTGTTGTTTTAGTCAAATGAGAAAAGACTCAAAAAGTATTATACATCCCAATATCCTTATCAGTTCTGGTCTTTCCGAACTTTGCCTTTGATTTCTTTTTTTTTATTTTACATTGTTCAATCCAAGAAATAGATGGGAATCTCAAAGTGGCTCCATGTACAAAAGTGGTTAAAAAACACTGAAACAAAGACTGATTTGACACATCATAACCCAGTGAAGCATGCATGATGTGTTTATATTTGGTAGGATAATTGATTTTTTTAATTTGGCAGAAATGTTTATCCTAAGAAACTGGAAACCAAGCCTATGACCCTGGCATTTCAATCTCCAAGCATGACCATCTGAGCAACAAGAATGTCTGAACCTTTGAGCCACTGAAATAATGTCGATTTGACCTGGAATGACCCAAAACGTGCTTGATGTTGAGATTTGATAGAGCCAAGATGTTTGTATTTGACCTTGATGTGAACTCTAAGTTTAAAAGTCTGTTGTTTAAGTTAAATGCCAAAAGGCACTTTAACTCAAAAAGTATTATTCATTCATTCATTCATTTTCTTTTCGGCTTAGTCCCTTTATTAATCTGGGGTCGCCACAGCGGAATGAACCGCCAACTTATCTAGCATATGTTTTACGCAGCGGATGCCCTTCCAGCTGCAACCCATTACTGGGAAACATCACACACACTCCGGACGATTTAGCTTACCCAATTCACCTATACCACATGTTTTTTGGACTTGTGGGGTAAACCGGAGCACCCGGAGGAAACCCAAGCAAACACGGGGAGAACATCCAAACCGGGGCTCGAACCAGCGACCTTCTACCTTGTGCTACTCACTGCCCCACCGTGCTGCCCTGAAAAAGTATTATACATCCCAATATCCTTAACAGTTCTGGTCCTTCCAAACTTTGCTTTTGATATCTTTATTTTTCATTTTACTTGGTTCAATCCAAGAAGTACATGGGAATCTCAAAGTGGCTCCATGTACAAAAGTGGTCAAAACCACTGAGACAAAGGTGAATTTGACACATAATAACACAGTGAAGCATGCATGATGTGTTGATATTTGGTAGGGTCAAAAAAAATGTATCCTACGAAACTAGAAATCAAGCCTATGACCCTGGCATTTTAAGCTCCAAGCATGATCATCTGAGCAACAAGAACGTCTGAACCTTTGAGCCACTGAAATAATGTCGATTTGACCTGAAATGACCCAAAACGTGCCAACATGTTTGTATTTGACCTTCATCTGAACTCTAAGATTAAAAGTCTGTTGTTTTAGTCAAATGAGAAAAGGAACTTTAACTTTCTCTATATATATCTTTCTCTTTTAGTATCTTAATTTTTTTTATTTATCATGGTTCACTCCAAGAAATATGGGGGATCTCTTAGAGACTCCCTGTATAACTTCACCAAGTAAAATTTCAGACTTTTTAAGATCATTATGAATGAAATTTCAGACTTATACAGGGCTAGACCCTAAGGGTTTTTACTTGTCCCATTAAAAACATTCTAATTACTTGAACAATACTTAAATAATGTGTCAAAACAAGCAAAACATACATACACGTTTTTTTCAATATAACTTTTCTTTGACAAGCTTTAAAAACCATAATTAACTAAATGTACATCAGTCTGTCCAGATCAGTGTCCTGTATGGTGACTGTATGGGTGTTGGCCTGATTGGGTAGCTTTACAGGGACATTTAAATTTAAGACCCGTTTAAAAGTATTTAAGACATACAAGTCAATATTTCAGTAAATTTAAGACTTTTTAAGGCCTAAAATTATGCTGTTGAAAATGTACGACATTTTAAGACACCCTGGTGTACACAAAAGTAATCAAAAACCACTGAAACATAGGGAGATTTTACCCTAAGCGCCTGGAAATCAAACCGTATGACCTTGGCGTTGCTAATGCAATGCACTACCATCTGAGCTCCAGCAACTCAATGAGCTGTCAGGCCTTGATCCGAACTCATATTAAAATCTGACATTTTACTGACTGTGCTAAAAGCTGACACAAAATATAAGATGCTCTCCAACAACTCAATAGCATCATCAGAGCTCGAAGCAGCCCAAACGTGCTCACAGTAACGTGTCCATCCTCAAACAGGGCTCTGGGGGTCAAAGCTTTGATGGGGCCAATGATGAGGGGTGAAAGATCTGCAAAGCAGGACAGTGATGTAATAGAGAGGCTCCAGAGACACAAACGGCGCAGCAGACACCTGAGACCCAGGGAGATGGGGAAGGACAGATGTGGGGGCAGACATATGAGAGACCCTGTCTATCTGCTCTCAGCAGGGCGCCAGACCGCCTGAAACGTCCTCCGTAGCCAAACCAAAGCAGAGCGATTTAGCGTTTGGGAGTGACTGACTAAAAGTAGAAATGCTACTAACTTCAGAGCAATTTTCAGAAGCATGAGTGTAGTACAACTAAAATAGTGCAGCTTTTCCTTTTCCAGTTTTCTTCACTATTAAATGGATGCAAATTAGCTTCTTCTAAAACAGTGTTTCCCAATCCTGGAGGCACACCAGCAGTACATATTTTGGATGTCTCCTTTATCTGACATATTAACTTCAGGTTTTGGAGTCTCCTCTAATGTTCTAATGTGTACTGTTGGTGTGCTTTTAGGAAGAGGGTTGGGAAACGCTGTTCTAAAACCATAGGCTGTAAAAGATATGGATGTAGTATCCGTGACGTCACCCATAGGTTTCTGCAGAGCGCAAATGAAGCTACAAGTAGGCATGGCCAACCATCGTGCCGACCGGGGGTAACCAAACAAGGGCAAAGAGGTGGAGCTCAAGCGGAGCTACAGATGCTTGCTAGCATATTGCTTAGGTTTTTCTTGGGGAGAAACGCTTAAGACTTCATTACCTGCAATTCCTTTGTGTTCTGACCACATGTGCTTGCTTGTGTACTATATCAATAAAGTGTTTAGTCTTTTTAAAAACATTGTTGTAATACATTGAGCCACTAAGCATTGTTTTTATAATGTTTTTCTACAGGAAAAAAAGCGCAAATTACTTCCAAATACTTAAAATATACAGTGCATCCGGAAAGTATTCATAGCGCTTCACTTTTTCCACAATTTTTTATGTTACAGCCTTATTCCAAAATGGATTAAATTCATTTATTTCCTCAAAATTCTACACACAATCCCCCATAATGACAATGTGAAAAAAGATTTTTTGAAATTGTTGCAAATTTATTAAAAATAAAAAAGCTGAAAGACCACATGTTCATAAGTATTCACAGACTTTGCAGTGAAGCTCTAAATTGAGCTCAGGTACATTCTGTTTCCACTGATCATTCTTGAGATGTTTCAGCAGCTTAATTGGAGTTCACCTGTGGTAAATTCAGTTGATGGACATGATTTGAAAAGGCATACACCTGTCTATATAAGGTCACAGGGTTGACAGTGCATGTCAAAGCACAAACCAAGCATGAAGACAAAGGAATTGTCTGTAGACCTCAGAGACAGGATTGTCTTGTGGCACAATGTTGGGGAAGGTTACAGAAAAATTTCTACTGCTCTGAAAGTTCCAATGAGCACAGTGGCCTCCATCATCCGTAAGTGGAAGATGTTTGGAGAAAAAAACAGGCACCACTCACCAGGCTAATACCATCCCTACAGTGAAGCATGGTGGTGGCAGCATCATGCTGTGGGGATGTTTTTTTAGCAGCAGGAACTGGAAGACTAGTCAGGATAGAGGGAAAGATGAATGCAGCAATGTACAGAGACATTCTGAATGAAAACCTGCTTCAGCGTGCTCTTGACCTCAGACTGGGGCGACGGTTCATCTTCCAGCAGGACAATGAGCCAAAGCACATTGCCAAAATATCAATGGAGTGGCTTCACAACAACTCTGTGAATGTACTTGAGTGGCCCAGCCAGAGCCCAGACCTAAATCCTATTGAACATCTCTGGAGAGATCTGAAAATGGCTGTACACAGTCGCTTCCCATCCAACCTGATAGAGCTTGAGAGTAAATGGCTGTACACAATCGCTTCCCATCCAACCTGATAGAGTTTGAGAGAAAATGGGAGTACACAATCGCTTCCCATCCAACCTGATAGAGCTTGAGAGGTACTGTAAAGAGGAATGGGCAAAAATTCCCAAAGACAGGTGTGCCAAGCGTGTGGCATCATATTCAAAAAGACTTGAGGCTGTAATTGCTGCTAAAGGTGCATCAACAAAGTACTGAGCAAAGTCTGTGAATACTTTTGTACATGTGATTTTTCAGGTTTTTTTATTTTTAATACATTTGTAACAATTTCAAAAAATCTTTTTCCACATTGTCATTATGGGGTATTGTGTGTAGAATTTAGAGGAAATAAATGAATTTAATCCATTTTGGAATAAGGCTGTAACAAAAAAATGTGGAAAAAGTGAAGGGCTATGAATACTTTCCGGATGCCAGTGACGGCGACCAGCAAGACCTAGCTGTCACTCAAGTGGCCACGCCCTTAATTATGCAGACTTAATATAACTTAATAAAAAACTTAACGGCTGAGTTATAAAAAATTCACCCCTCTCACAGATGTCATGAAGGGTAATATTAGCTATATGCACCAAAACCATCTTTTGTACCAGGCTGTAAACATGTTTTTATCAGCTGTAAAATTAGCCAATTTAGCATTGCAGTCAGTGAACCTCTGGAGTTCCTGGAGCCAGCCCCCAAAGGCCAGTCGATGAATTTCAGTTCGAGTTACTTCCGTATTGGCTCCACAAGGGAGAGCGGGATGTTGCCGCTTGTCTAAAACATGATCAATTACAGGAAAAAAAAGATCTCTTATTTTTGGAATTGTTTGCTTTAGAGGTCCCGTGAAGTGCTTTTTTTTTTTTTTTTATGTTTGATGTAATCTCACCTGAAACATGAAGAGAGGGTGGGACATAGTGTAGCTCCGCCCATTTAAAAACAAACAAACAGCCAATAGCGTATTGTTTTATCACTGCTCTGCCAATGGGAGTGGTTGAGCTCAAGAGCATCAAATGTGAAGCTTCTGAAAGGGGGCGGGGCATGTCAGATACTAGAGAGCATTTGATTGGTCAGAAGATTTGATGGGAAACTGAAGTATGAGGTGACGTGTGAATAAAGCCGTTGATCCATTTAGGCGGAAGTGATAAACTACAAGCTTTGCATGTTTATAGTAGTTTTCTAAACATGAATTTTGTCACTGTTTTGGTGCGCACTAGCTTGCAGAAGCTAACAATACTGATCAATACTAACTTCTAAAAAACTTTAACTTCATGGGACCTTTAAAGGGATAGTTTACTCCAAAAATGTCCTCACCCTCAAGTGGTTTCAAAACGTTATGAGTTCCTTTTTTTCTGTTGAACACAGAATAAGATATTTTGGAATATATTAGAAGTCTTTAACCATTGATTTCCATAGTATGAAAAATAAATACTATGGAAGTTACAGAGTTTAAACATTTTTCAAAGTAACTTATTTTGTGTTCAAGAGAAAAAGACAGTCAAACGGATGAGTAAATGATGGCAGAATCTTCAGTTTTGGGTGAACTATTCCTTTAATGCTGACTCCTACTAACTTTTGTAGAATGTTTGCCTCATACTCCAGTACTGTTTATAAGTAAATGAAGTTAGATAAAGGGATTTTAAAAATCATCTTGACTGACAAATGCACAAAGAAAAGCATTTGGCAAAAGAATAAAAATCAATAAAAAAAAAAACAATTAGGTTACTCTGTGTCAACTTGAAATCGATGCTGGCAAAAAACAAAAACAAAATAAAATCAAGGTTCCTTCCTTTTAAGGCTCTATAGGGACCTACAGTGCTCAGCATATATGAGTATACCCCCACAAATCTCTCATTTAAATGAATATTTTCTATAGGAAGCTTTACAATGTTATATTAGTGCTAATCTAACAAAATAACTTACAATAATGGTTCAAAAATTAGTAGCCCAAATGTATATGTTATAGAACAATATTAAATAACATTTTCAAAAATAGCAAAAATCAAGAGAAACAAAAAATATATAAAATTTTGTTGAAATCCTGTAGTTTGTAATATCTTTTTGCAATATTCATTCATTCATTCATTTTCTTTTCGGCTTAGTCTCTTTATTAATCTGGGGTCGCCACAGCGGAATGAACCGCCAACTTATCCAGCATATGTTTTACGCAGCGGATGCCCTTCCAGCTGCAACCCATCACTGGGAAACACCCACACACATACACTACGGACAATTTAGCTTACCCAATTCACCTATAGAGCATGTCTTTGGACTTTGGACAGAGGAAACCCACGCAAACACTAGAAGAACATGCAAACTCCACACAGAAATGCCAACTGAGCCAGCTGAGGCTCGAACAAGCGACCATCTTGCTGTGAGGCAAGAGTGCTACCCACTGCGCCACCGTGCTGCCCGTTTTTGCAATATTTTGCATGAATTTAAATGTATTATCTTTCCATTTCTAAAGATGTTCTGTGACTAAAATATTATTTTAATAAATATATCTGTTTAATAAATCTGTTTTGTTCAAATGCACCAATATATATGACCCATATTCACTGAGAAATGGATACAAATATTCATTTATTTTATTCAAAATGGGGTGGACTCATATACAGTTGCAATCAGAATTATTAAACCCCCTTTGATTTTTTTTTCTTTTTTAAATATTTCCCAAATTATGTTGAACAGAGCAAGGAAATTTTTCCAGTATGTCTGATAATATTTTTTCTTCTGGAGAAAGTCCTATTTGTTTTATTTCGGCTTGAATAAAAGCAGTTTTAATTTTTTTTAAAAAACATTTTAGGGTCAATATTATCAGCCCCTTTAAGCTATTTTTTTATTCGATTGTCTACAGAACAAACCATCGTTATACAATAACTTGCCTAATTAACCTATCCTGCCTAGTTACTTTACGCTGTATAGAAGTGTCTTGAAAAATATCTAGTATAATATTATTAACTGTCATCATGGCAAAGATAAAATAAGATAATAATGAATAATAAAATAATGCAGTTATTAGAAATGAGTTATTAAAACTATTATGTTTAGAAATGTGTTGGAAAAAAAATCTTCTCTCCGTTAAACAGAAATTGGGGGAAAAAATAAACAGGGGGGCTAATAATTCAGGAGGTTTGATAATTCTGATTGCAACTGTATGCTGAGCACTGCATATAAGGACCTCAATGTTGATCAATGAGCAGACGAGGGCTTTTCTTTCTCAGGATTGTTTTTTAAATGTGTCGGTTGGGTTTAAAGAAGGAGGAGGGTAGGTCAGTCGATCGGTCAGTCATTCCCTCAGTCAAACAGTCAGTCGACAGCGTCCTCTGGTGGATTTACGAGAGAACAGCAGGCGCGAATGGCACTCGCAAGAGAAATTTGAGATCTGAAAAAGTATACACGGCGGCTTCTCGTGGATTCGCGAAAACAAAAACTGCAAAAAATAACGTAGCTCCTGGGACGTATTTGACGGTCTCCGGTACGTTTTCAGAATGAGCCTGGGTTGGAAGAATGTGTAAGACCAGCAGCCACTGACTTCCACAGTCGAAATAAAAATTGAAATGGAAGTCAATGACTGCAAAATCAAACAAAAAGTGCTTCAGGGGTAGTTAATGTGTCGGTGCTCTTTGGATTAGCGATTCAAGAAGATAAACAATGAAATCATAAGTCCAAGGCACTCAGAAAGTAAGTGAAAAAAAAGCCTTTATTAACATGGCTGTTATTTAAATACAGCACCTATGTGCACTCAAAAACATGGCACTTGTTGTTGGTTCAGACTACTTATTTAAAATGAGCTGAAACAATACAATTCTTGAGTTTGTTTTGAGACATAGTTATTTGTTTATGTTTAATATACTTAAATTGGTAACAAATAAGTTAACTTAATTCCTTCATGTTGTCCCAACACAAGTTAATTGTCTGGAATCCATAATTTGTTTACAGCAAAAAACTTGCCTTCATCAGGGTAAACCAAGTCAATGGCTGGTGCTTTCCAACGATTTTTCAGTATATGGTCTTTTATGTTCAACAGAAGAAACCGATTTGGAACAAGCGGAGATTGAGTAAATGAATTTTCATTTTTGGGTGAACTATTCCTTTAAACATTTACTAGCTCGTCGTTAGGAAAGTTGCTGTTTCTTGGCCAAACAGAAGTGCTCATAAATCTACACGAATCTGTCAGCGGTGTGACTGGGTTGTTGAGTTCATCATTAGGGGAAACGACACCTCAGCCTCCCGTCACCTGTCTGCAGGAATGTGTCTGCGATATCCCTACAGCCAAAGCATGGAGAAAGACGATCCAGAGTGTCAGAATGCAGCACTCCGTCAAGCCCCACACAGTCACAGCAGGACAGAGAGACGTAGAGGTTGACAGCAGACAGACCACCAGAGACAGCAGAAAACCACAGCGCAGCACTGCACAATTCAATAGCCTTAAATAAGGTCCCAGTGGAGCGGCAGCGATCAAGTGTCACAACAACAAGAATGTCATTCAGGGAGATTGTCACACAGATTCAAGCCTTTCAAACGCTGCACGGGTAAATATAGGCTTGACCGTATGGAAACGTCTGCTATTTCTGGGTGATAATGAATTGGCAATGTATTATGATGAGCTGGATGTCAACAGATTCACAAAAAAACAAGTTCTATATAATGCTGTCTATCTATCTATCTATCTATCTATCTATCTATCTATCTATCTATCTATCTATCTATCTATCTATCTCTGTCTGTCTGTCTGTCTGTCTGTCTGTCTGTCTGTCCGTCCATCCGTCTATCTATACTGTTCCATCCATCCATAGATTCATCAATCCATCCATCCAACTATTCCTTGGTTTATCCATCCAATTGATCCATCCATCCAGCCATCCCTCCATCTATCCATCCACCCATCCATCAGTCTATCCATCCATCCATTGATCCATCCATCCATCCATCCATCCATCCATCTGTCCATCCATCAATTCATCCATCCATCCGTCCATCCATCCATCTATTTATTGGTCCATCCATCTATCCATCCATCCATCCATCTATCGGTCCATCCATCCATTCATTGGTTTATCCATCCAATTGGTCTATCCATCCAGCCATCCCTCTATCCATCCATCCATTCATTAATTCATCCAATTGGTCCATTCATCCATCCATCAGTCCATTCATCCATCCATCCGTTCATCCATCCAGTGGTCCATCTATCCATCCATCCTTCCTTCCATCCATTCATCCATCTGTCATTCCATCATCCTTTCATCCGGCCAGCAACAGCCATTGATTTCTATTGTAATTTTTGTTTAGGTCACTGGCTGCTGGTTTACAACATTCTTCAAAATATCTTGTCCCTGTAATGGGCAGCACAAATGTCTTGATACCTCAGGCTGTTGATGTTG
>CAIGQW010006086.1:2345647-2363205 GCA_903798125.1 Danio choprae
TATCTATCTATCTATCTATCTATCTATCTATCTATCTATCTATCTATATAATAAATACATTTATTTTTATTGAGTTAAATAATTAATTAATACATTTAATAAAATAATAATTAACTATTACAAAGTGCAACCAGAATTTGTAGTTTTGGTCCATTTCAATGCATCTCTAGTATTTAACACAGTTGCACATGAGTGAGCGAGAAGTTTCAGTGGAAATGAGCATGCCTGCCACAGTATTTACTAAATAAACAAGCATTATATATGCAAAACAGCAGGGAAACCCTTGATGACTAACCCACATTGGGCTAGATGACAGCGCAGGCTTTCTAAAAGAAGTCTCCGTCAGGCCGCTTTCTGCTCTCCATCTAGGCATCGAGCCAAAGCCCTCCATCTTATTCCTCATAAAATCTCCATCACAATGCTGTTTCTGTCGGAGACGCAGAGTAATACTCCGTCATCTGTCAGCCCTGTGACAAACCAACAATATATGACGACAGCTCAGGTTCATTTATGACATTTGCATTTGCTATGCTTAATTGATTTGTAATGTTTTATATAATTCTGTCATTTGGGATTTCTTTAAAGCACAACATACTGTAAACCCTGTTGCTGTGTGAAATAATATTACTTATACTACATTTCGTTTTGGACAAGATGCATTTTTCTGAGTAAATACAGCAAATTACAGCGGGGGAAAGAAGTATTGAACACATCACCATTTTACTCAGAAAACATATTTCTAAAGGTGCCGTTGACTTGAAATTTTCACCAGATGTTGGTAACAACCAAAGAAATCCATTTATGCAAAGAAAGCAAAACTAATTAGTTTAAAAATGAAGTTATGTGTAATAAAATGAAATGACGCATGGAAAAAGTATTAAACACATGAAGAAAGGGAGGTGTAGAAAGGCAGTGAAAGCCCAGACAGCAGCTGAAATCTCTCAGTAGTTCTTCAGCAACCCTCTGCCCATCCTCTTCCCTCTGCGTTTTATTTTTATGTTTGTATTGTCAGCAAAGCAAGAACCGCTTTCACCCAGCTCAAGAACACCTGGGTTTTGAGAGAACTGTCTGTTCAACTCCACTGTGAAGTCAGTATTGTTGTACGGGGTCGAAACCTGGAGGATAACCAAAACTACCACCCAAAAAATCCAGACATTCATCAACCCCTGTCTCAGAAAGATTCTCCACATTTGCTGGCCCAACAAGATCAGTAACACCGACCTATGGGGAAGGACCTGTCAACCCCCAATAGAAGCAGAAATCTGGAAGAGAAGATGGGGTTGGATAGGGCACACCCTATGCAAACCACCATCTAGCATCAACAGACAGGCTCTCAGATGGAACCCCCAAGGGAAGCAGAAGAGGGGCCGTCCAAGAAACACCTGGCGACGCGACCTAGAGGCAGACATCACAAGGATGGGATATACCTGTAGACAAGTAGAAAGAGTGGCCCAGGACAGATACCTCTGGAGATCGACCTTTGGCGGCCCATACCCTGGAAGGGGTGGAGGGCATAAGTAAGTTGTATTGTTTGGGTTTTTATCAAAATCTGGTTCAATTCCATGTCAACAGCTCCTTTAGAAATATTATTCCCTGGAAAAAACATGACATGTTTGTAATGAAGTTTACGGCCACCTGGCCGCCCGGAAGATGGAGGGGCCACATCACCCATGAGACCTACATGAGACAGGCCAAGAGAAAAGAAGATGGAAAAGGAAAGACAGAGTAGACTGAGGGGGGAGAAAGGCAAAAGAAAAACATAAAAAAAAAAATCTTGGGGTTCGGATCTCCTGACACGTCGTCTCCACCAGCTGAGAGATCGGTGATGTGCTGGGTTCCTGTGAAGGAATCTATCCACCCGCCCGTCTTTTGGCTTCCGGCGGTATGTCTTCCGGGTGGGGGCAATCACGGCCTTCTGCTCCGCTCCTGCTTTGGTGGCCGGTAGCAGGCTTCGGCATCTTGGCAGATCGCGACAACTACCCCGTCTTTCTGGGATGGCTCCTCTCAGCTCTTTTTCACGCGGTGGTGAGTCTTGCGTTCTGTGCTTCTATCCATGCTGGGAATCGCAGCAGGCAGACTTTTCTTCGCCAACCCCTGGCCACGCCGGCGCTCTCGGCAGATGGACAGGTTTCTTCCCCACTCGGCTTCACTTCCAACCACTCACCGACAAACTTTTAATAAGTTTTAATGAAGAAAATAAAACAAATGGACAGCAGCTCCTTACGGAGACTGCCGTCTAAACCGAAACAAACACAAGATAACTGTGTCCAGGCCTGGACCTCTCTCAGCTTCCTCTGCCATCGTTCCTCCTCTTATAGTCCAGAGCTACTTCCGTGGGATACGAGGCCGGTGTGCACCACAGGTGTTTCTCATTATTCACTTACGCGCTGGCCTCGTTCCGTACCCACGGCTCTCGGTCCTGCCCCCTCGCCACAGTGTTCAATACTTATTTTCCCCGCTGTATTTGTTGGTTACAAATACAGTAAAACAAAAATTACTAAAATCCTCACAACTCACTCTCAACACAAAATAAAGAGTTAAACTGGTGAAAAGGGCAGACTAATTAAAACTTAACAACTCACCCTCTTAGATACAATCATTTGTGGTTGTAAATGACCTTCAGATTCCGCCTGAAATTATCTGTAACTGAGCCAGAATTAATGAATAATCAGCTGCAGAAATTAAAGACGCCCCTCTGTGTTTAATCATCATGACATTATCATGAAATACTGTACATTCAGAAGTTTCATATCTAAATAAATATGCATTCATAAGGTTTTGAAATGCAACATATTGGGTAACTCCCAAAACAATATATGTCACGTGCGGGAGTGAGTCATGGACAACAAAGGCAGGATTCAAGTGCAGGTTTAATAAGATTAGACATACAGGCAGGCAATGGTCAATACAGGCACAAAACAGGAACATACAGGTCATCAAAATAGTCATCAAAGTAGTCATTAAACAGGTGTAAGGTCGGTACAGGCTGCAAAAAAGCATACAACAAAAAGACAAGGCTTAGGTCAAACACACAGAACTAGAAACACCTGCTACGACAAACAAAGAGTCAGCAAAGAATGAATGTGTGTGTGGTGTATAAATAGTCCAAATGATCAGTGATCACAAGCTTCAGCCGCATGTGTCACCAGCGGTGATCGCCGACTGTTGTGTGTGAAACAGCATGATGGGATTTGTAGTTGGTTAAGGTGACATATGTAGTTCACCAGCGATCTGCCAGGACTGGAATGCTGGTGATCGTGACAATATAATCTATTTATTCCTAATAATCTATGCAATATTTCCTAAACCAAGTAAATAAAAAATTAAGAAGTAAATATGTGTATTTGAACATGTCCTTCATTTTATAGAACTTGAAAAATACATGTTATACATATTATATTAAAGTATGACTTAAAACAGAAAAGACTGCTTATAGCATAAACCAAGCAAGTTATAGTTAACTAAAACATTTGTGTTACTTGTAATACAATAAAGTATATAAAAAACATGTAGAGATATAAACATTATATAGATTTTAAAAACTACCCAAAAAAATTGGTTTATTTTTATTAAGTCAAACTTTATATTTAATAAAATAATAAATAATAATTACAGAGTCCATGCAACAAAAATGAAAACTATTATATAAATTCATAAAATAATTAATAACAATAAATTAATAACTAAAATGAAAATATAACTATTAAAAACTGCAATCGTATTTCAGTGATTCTATTGATAAATAAACAAAATTTCTAATCTTATTATTATCTTTACATTTTAAAGTCCGCATGATTTAGATGTACTTCCAACTTTAACGTAATATTGAGTAGGGGGCCTTTCTTTTTGTGCATCATTCCCTAATAGCAACTAACAGTACAAGGGATGTGGTTAAGAATATAAACCCAGGCTCATTCTGAAAATGTACTCCTATATACATTTCGGGAGAGCACCAAACACGTCCCAGGAGGTACATTTTTTTGTCGTTTTTGTTTTCACGAATCCGCCAGAGGACGCTGTGTACGCTTTTTCAGATCTCGAATTTCTCTCGCGAGTGCCAATCGCGCCTGCTGTTCTCACGTAAATCCACCAGAGGCCGCTGTCGACTAACTGAATTCCATGTCAACAGCTCCTTTAGAAATAGTATTACCAGGAAAAAACATGACGTGTTCAATACTTATTTTCCCCGCTGTATTTGTTGGTTACAAATATAGAAAACAAAAACTACAAAAATCATCACAACTCACAACACAAAATAAAGAGTTAAACTGGTGAAAAGGGCAGACTAATTAAAAGTTAACAACTCACCCTCTCAGATACAATTATTTCTGGTTGTAAATGACCTTCAGATTCCGCCTGAAATTAGAAAGCGGGGCTTTCTTTTTGTGCATCATTCCCTAATAGCAACTAACAGTACAAGGGGTGCATGGTTAAGAATATAAACCCAGGCTCATTCTGAAAATTTACCCCTATATACATTTTGGGAGAGCACCAAATACGTCCAAGGAGGTACGTTTTTTTTGCAGTTTTTGTTTTCACAAATCGGCCAGAGGCCACTGTGTACGTGAACAACTGGGCAAACTGGAAAATCATTGTTACCAGCGGAGGTGAGCAGTCAGCTGGTAAGTGCGAAAAGTAATGGCGTCATACCACCCCGTATCGTTCGTTCAGCTGGAAGGGCATCTACTGCGTAAAACATATGCAGGAATAGTTGGAAGTTCATTCCGCTGTGGCGACCCCTTATTAATAAGGGACTAAGCCATAGGCAAATGAATGAATGATGTCAATATGTACTATGTGAAATTATTACATATAGCGTTCTTACTCCAAACTCACTTCATAACTTCAGTCGAAGGTTTGAAATAAATCCGTCTGTGGGATGATAGTCGTGTGATTATTAGTCACACTGAATCGCCACGAAAGCAGTTAAATCTTCTGTTAACGATGCAATTTGATGTGAATTTCCTGGGTTTCTTCTTTGTGGGTGTATGGAGTTTCCAAGAGAGCACCCTCTAGCCTTCAGCTGGAGATTTACTACTGATTACACAACCGTGCTTCTCTGACAAGATGTGCATGGCATTCATTTCGATTAATCACCCAGCCTTATTTTGTGGTCCGTCATATCAAAAAAAGGATGATACTATTTCACGAGCTGCTGAGTAACTTGACTGATCTAAGTTTAGAGAAATATGTCTAATTACCTCGGGAAAAGTGTGTTCTACATTTAGCTGAATAAACAGGCTGTTACACATAAATTCCAGTATGTTTGTGTCACAGCATCATCAAGGGACAAAGCCAACATGAAGTAAACATACAGAAGGACCGAGAAGCGTCGACTGAGAAAAAGCCTGTGTTTGTTTTTAGTTCATAAGAGCCCATGAGAGTGTTGCGTCAGCTCTCGAGTCTAGACACACATGTCAGCGTGCGCGCGTGTATGTGTGTGTGTGCGCTTCAGTGATTAAATATATCTATGCATGTACTACGTGGCATATTTCAACATTTATGTCAATGCACATATGCCTGCTATTCCAGGTTAAAAACCACTGAAAGGAAAAACGTGATTAATTATAAACCTCTTCTAAATGAAATATTCAGTCGTGTTTCCGACCAAAATTTTTTTTTAAAGCTTATACATACATTTGTACAATGGGAATATGCGCTCATGCATATTCATTAGAAAGCATCAATACAAGAATCTGTTGCCATTCATATTTCATCAAAGACTTCTGTGGCAAGAATTACTTTGAGCTTCCCTGACACATTTCTCTGGAAGTCTCTGTCTGAAACGCAGACGCTGATTTCCCTTGATTAGCTCTAAAACGGGTGTAAACAAGCGCAACAAAAGAACAAACAAAAACACACATCCAATCTCACCAACGGAAAAGCTAAAAAGACATTGGCTTTTCATGCATTGTGTTGTACGTTGCAACTGATTTGCTTATAAATGGCAACATAAATGTGCCTCTTTTAAGAGAGCCGAATGGCGTTTTATCAATGTATTAATGCAATTCAGCTGTTTTGTCCTCTAATCCAATCACATCCTATCCTAACCTGAGAGAATCGTGATTTTTACTTTAAACAAAAGTAAAAAAGAAGGAAATTCGATTCTCATTTGATCCAGGATCATGCAGCTGCAACTTACAGTATATTAAATTACAGTATATTACATGTGTTTCTATATGCAAAAAGATAGTACTTTTCCCACCTCTGATCAACTAATTGAAACCATACATAAGTGCACGGGGGCGGCACGGTGGCTCAGTGATTAGCACTGTCGCCTCACAGTAAGAATGTCGCTGGTTCGAGCCTCGGCTGGGCCAGCTGGCATTTCTGTGTGGAGTTTGTATGTTCTCTCCGTGTTGGCGTGGGTTCCTCTGGGTGCTCCGGTTTCCCATACAGTCCAAAGACATGAGTATAAGTGAATTGGATTAACTAAATTGCCTGTAGTGTATGAGTGTGTATGGGTGTTTCCCAGTAATGGGTTGCGGCTGGAAGGGTATCCGCTGTGTAAAACATATCTTGGATAAGTTGGCGTGTCATTCCTCTGTGGTGACCCCTGATAAATAAAGGACTAAGCTGAAGAAAAATGAATGAATGAACATAAGTGTACAGTGCTAGCAAACTAATCCTTTAAAGAGAGTAAATTTTCTGAGATTTTAACAGATTTTTGTTTGATGAACATCAATTAAAGACAAAGTTAGCATCTGTTAGCTTCAATTGTAGTGAACAACTAGATAATTTTGAGCTTTCCTCACCTTGTTCAACATTTATAAGTGGGTGGCGTCACTTTTGATGATTTAGCATGGGACTGCGAGAATGTTGATGGTGTGTCAATGTCTAATTATTATTCATGAGCCCGAGTTCCTTATCCTATTAGAAGACGCTGCTTCTGAATTATTCAGTCGAGCTGTGAGACTAGTTAGTGCTGTTGCACTAGTTAGGTGTTCATGGCGGGTCGTGGTGCTGGTAGTGTTGTCAGAAGTGCATGCTTCTACAAGTCTGTACTAAAATTAGGGCTGTACAATATTGGAAAAATCTGATATTCATTCATTCATTCATTTTCATTTCGGCTTAGTCCCTTTATTAATCTGGGGTCGCCACAGCGGAATGAACCGCTAACTTATCCAGCATGTTTTACGCAGCGAATGCCCTTCCAGCTGCAACCCATCTCTGGGAAACATCCATACACACCCACTCACTCATACACCACGGACAATTTAGCTTACCCAATTCACCTATACTGCATGTCTTTGGACTTGTGGGGGAAACCGGAGCACCCGGAGGAAACCCACGCCAACACGGGGAGAACATGCAAACTCTACACAGAAACGCCAACTGACCCAGCCGAGGCTCGAACCAGCAACCTTCTTGCTGTGAGGCGAACGTGCTATCCACTGCGCCACCGTGAGGCCCAAAATCTGATATTGCAATATTATTATTTTTTTGCGATAAATACTGCGATACGCCCCCTCCGTCCCGCCTGGGATTTACGCCAGTGTTGATTACTTTGATTACAGTAGAATACTGCAAATTCCTAATATGCAGTAAGTTACTGTAAAAGTTACCAACAACGCAGTGCACATTACAGTAATGAACTGTAAAGAATGTATGTGGTATTTGACTATTATTTATTAGTTTTGACTATTTGACTCATTAGTTTTTGCAGTAAATAACTGTAAAATTGCGGCAAAGTCTAACAGTGCAGCACACCTAAGTGCCCTTGATGGAGTGTACAATTGAATTAATGCAGAAAGGGTGCTAGTCCATTTAGGGATTCATTCATTCATTCATTTTCATTTCGGCTTAATCCCTTTATTAATCTGGGGTCGCCACAGCGGAACGAACCGCCAACTTATCCAGCATATGTTTTACGCAGCGGATGCCCTTCCAGCTGCAACCCATCACTGGGAAACATCCACACACTCTCGTTCACACACATACACTACGGACAATTTAGCTTACCCAATTTACCTATACTGCATGTCTTTGGACTTGTGGGGGAAACCGGAGCACCCGGAGGAAACCCACGCCAACACGGGGAGAACATGCAAACTCCACACAGAAACGCCAACTGACCCAGCCGAGGCTCGAACCAGCGACCTTCTTGCTGTGAGGCGAACGTGCTACCCACTGCGCCACCATGAGGCCATTCATTTAGGGATTTAAACACCAAAACTAAATTCTTAAAATGTACTCTAAAACAGTGTTTCTCAACCACATTCCTGGAGGACCACCGACACCGCATGTTTTGGATGTCTCCTTTGATTGTCACACCCATTACGGGTCTTTCAGTCTCTGCTAATGAGCTGATGATCTGAACTGAGGTGTGTTTGTTTAAGGAGACATGGAAAATGTGCAGAGCTGGCGGTCCTCCAGGAAACTTGGTTGAGAAACACTGCTCTAAAATAAATATATCCATAGTGTTTGCATCTGCTCAACACTTTCCATACTCATTTAAGTTGCATTTTTCAAAACAATTTTGAGGTAGACTTGAACAGAAAGAGGGGGGTTTCATAGATGAAGAGTATAAAAGAAGATCTTTAAAAAAAAGAATCGCAACTTCTGTCCAAAGTCTAATTGAATATTTAAACTAATGTGGGTTGCAAATCATGAACGCAAGACTAAAATGAGAATTTTTCTCACCCTCCATAATGAAGATTCTCTCCTTACCAGTGTTGGTTTTATTGCGTGATCAGGGAGGAGGAGATCAGACGACCGTCTCACTTCCTGTTAGTCAGAAAAAGAAAGCAAGTGTGTTTAAAGGGATAATTCACCCAAAAAATGAATGTCATCATGTGCTTATCCTTTACATGTTTCAGTCCTTTATGAGTGTCTTTCTTCTAAACTCAAAAGAAGATATTTTGAAGCTGCAAACCTGTAACCATTGACTTCCATAGCATTTCTTTTCCCACTGTAAAAAAATGCTGGGTTCCACACAATTCCTTCATATTTTCCCAACACAAATTGATTAAGTTAACTTAACTGTTTTTTAGCAAATTTAAGTGGATTGAACATAAAACAATTAAGTTTGTGTTGTTTGTAAAATTGTGTTGATTCAGCTCATTTTAAATAAGTAGTTTGAACAATCAGCAAAAATCTTTTTCTTGAGTGTAGAAGTCAATGGTTATGGATGTTTATCTCTCTTCAAAATATCTTCTGTTGTGTTCAAGAGAAAAAAAAATTCATAAAGTTTTGGAACCACCTGAGGGTGAGGAAATATTTATTTATTTGTTTGTTTATTTAACAGGGACAATACACTTGACATTGTTATACAAAGACAACTGCGATTGTACTGGCCAAACGTTTTGAGAATGACACAAATATTAGTTTTGACAAAGTTTGCTGCTAAACTGCTTTTAGATCTTTGTTTCAGTTGTTTCTGTGATGTACTGAAATATAATTACAAGCACTTCATACGTTTCAAAGGCTTTTATCAACAATTACATGACATTTATGCATAGAGTCAGTATTTGCAGTGTTGGCCCTTCTTTTTCAGGACCTCTGCAATTCGACTGGGCATGCTCTCAATCAGACTTCTGGGTCAAATCCTGACTGATAGCAACCCATTCTTTCATAATCACTTCTTGGAGTTTGTCAGAATTAGTGGGTTTTTGTTTGTCCACCCACCTCTTGAGGATTGACCACAAGTTCTCAATGGGATTAAGCTCTAGGAAGTTTCCAGGCCATGGACCCAAAATGTCAACGTTTTGGTCCCCGAGCCACTTAGATATCACTTTTGCCTCATGGCATGGTGCTCCATTGTGTTGGAAAATGCATTGTTCTTAACCAAACTGTTGTTGGAAGAAGTTGCTGTTGGAGGGTGTTTTGGTGCCATTTTTTATTCATGGCTGTGTTTTTGGGCAAAATTGTGAGTGAGCCCACTCCCTTGGATGAGAAGCAACCCCACACATGAATGGTCTCAGGATGCTTTACTGTTGGCATGACACAGGACTGATGGTAGCGCTCACCTTTGCGCGTTCAGACAAGCCTTTTTCCAGATGCCCCAAACAATCGGAAAGGGGCTTCATCTGAGAGTACGACTTTGCCCCAGTCCTCAGCAGTCCATTCGCCATACTTTTTGCAGAAGATCAATCTGTCTCTGATGTTTTTTTTGGAGAGAAGTGGCTTCTTTGCTGCCCTTCTTGACACCAGACCATCTTCCAAAAGTCTTCGCCTCACTGTGCGTGCAGATGCGCTCACACCTGCCTGCTGCCATTCCCGAGTAAGCTCTGCACTGGTGGCACTCCGATCCCACAGCTGAATCCGCTTTAGGAGACGATCCTGGCGCTTAAGCAGCAACTTTTCCAATTTCCAATATTTATGTAATTCTCAAAACTTTTGGCCACGACTGTACATAAGGCATATAGCATGAAGCTAATTTGCAACCTTCGTCCCTGGTTAGGCTTTACATAAATAAATAAAATAAATAAATAAATGTAAAAAAATAACAAATGAAAACAATACAACAAACATGTACAGTATATACAGAGCCACAAACATAGTCAATCTGCATACTAAAGAGAAATGTAAACCTGACCAACCTGAAAGCATAATACTTAATGTTCACACTACTGTAAAGATTTCAACCATTCTTTCAGCTTTACAGAAAAAAACTGGGAGTTCTATAGTGAGTATATTTAAACGTCTGGGTGAACTAACACTTTAATTTCAATAATCAGTTAAATCACTTCATTTCAGGCCACAATAGATCATTTGTTATCTTCTATTCAACAAAAGAAAAGAAAAAAAATGAAACATCTCTTTTCTTTCCTCTGTTCATCTTTTCTGATGGTCCACACATGATTTCTGTGATGGAAAATGCCATATAGAAGTCCGCAATGAGAGGTTATCAGGACAAAATGTGCCTGTGTGAATCACAGTAATGGCACCAGCTTTAATGCACAATAATAGCACTAAATTTTGAGAGTTTTATCTGGAAACATCACAACGGATGCAGCAATGTTGCTGTGGCAACCACAGGAAGCCACATCGCTAATGGAAATTGTCTGCTTTTGCCTTTCATCTTTGGGGGAAAGCTAAAAAGCCGAGGAGCCTTTCCACTGAGCACAGCCTTCTTTAAAAAAAAAAAAAAAAAAAGACAAAACACAACACTTTTGTCTTATCAAAACTATTTGCAAATCAAATGTGAGGTTGTTGAAGCCTCTCCTCCAGATCCTCAGAGGGATTGAAGCTCCTCTAATCACCAGCGCAGTAAACTCGCACTAACTCTGCCGAGCTTTGTTTGCCGAATTACCGCGCATAAGAAGCTCCTCTTTGGCGTAAAGAAGGCACACAGCAAAATTCAAATCAGCCCTTTTCAGGAATAAACTCTCCCCGGATCAAATTATCATCTTTTCCTGACTTTGTATGTCTCTATTCCTGTGTGTGTGTGTGTATACAGTACGCACTTTTTCCCATTGTATTTTTCTCACTGATCATTATCCATTGCTCTGCCATAAATAGAAAGATTGCACTCTTTTAGGTTCAAAGCTAATACACTGCTATTCTGCAAACTACTGTACAAGTCCCTAGAAACTGGGGTGTGCAAAACAAGTGTGTACACTTCTCGATATTCATTCATTCATTTTCATTTTGGCTTAGTCCCTTTATTAATCTGGGGTCGCCACAGCGGAATGAACCACCAACTTATCCAGCATATGTTTTACGCAGCAGATGCCCTTCCAGCTGCAACCCATCACTGGGAAACATCCACACACTCTCATTCACACACATACACTACGGACAATTTAGCTTACCCAATTCACCTGTACCGCATGTCTTTGGACTGTGGGGGAAACCGGAGCACCCAGAGGAAACCCACACGAACACGGGGAGAACATGCAAACGCCACACAGAAATGCCAACTGACCCAGCCGGGGCTCGAACCAGCGACCTTCTTGCTGTGAGGCGATCGTGCTATCCACTGCACCCCCGTGCAGCCCATTTAGCATTTAATCATCAAATTAATAAAAAATACAGCAAATGAGAAATAAATGACAGAAAAAAGGAATAAAAACAGACAATATCTCTGGTTCACTCAATCATTCATTTTCTTTTCGGCTTAGTCCTTTTATTTGTCTGGGGTCGCCACGGCGGAATGAACCACCAACTTATCCAGCATTTGTTTTACGCAGCAGATGCCCTTCCAGCTGCAACCCATTACTGGGAAACACCCATACACACTTATTCACACACATACACTACAGACAATTTAGCTTACCCAATTCACCTATAGCGCCTATATCTCTGGTTATATCTGATTAACCATTTCTATATTTTGTACTATATCATGTACTATATCATGTACTATATTTTGCAGCCAATTTAGATGGCAGTTCGTCCTCTCCGAGTATATTGTAAAGTTTTTCTGAGTCGTTTATATTAAAGAATGTATTGTTTAATGTTTCTCTTGCTCGCACTTGTGGCTGTGCTGATGCTTTTAACTGCGAAGCCAAGAGAAAAGTAGACTTAAATAAAAAGGTAATGCAAAAATGCATACAATTAATGACAGCTTTAGAAAGCGAAAGCTAAAGTCGATTCCCAGACATTTTAGGAGATTTACAAACCCCAGCCGGTAGCAGTGTTAAGTCTCAAAAAAGGCTCATCTCTGTGGGTCGATGCAGAGCAAGCGAGACGGTTGAGAATGTTGACGGTTCTTGTGCACACACAAAAGTCGTACGAAACGTGTAGGGTGAGAGGAGATTTTCCACTGGTTAATCTATTGCAGATGTTTGGTTATCTTGTGCGGATACAAAAAAGTGTAAAAGGATGATAATAATAGTACAAAAATAAAGTGTCACCAAATACACCTGGGCGGCCTGCCCAAGTAAAGTCTATGTGTGGGAAGCACTGTGGTAGAAACCAGTACAAAATTCTAAAACCATTTAGCAACAATATGATTAAAAAAATAATAAAATGCTGCATTGTTTTAACCCAAATGTGGGTCAAATGTGGATGAACCCAGCCACTGGGTTAAATATGTTTAAAAAAAAAAAGCCATCCAAGCAGGTGGGCTTGTCCATGTTTGACCATAAATTAAGTTAACAATTTGTTGCAAAAATTTTGTAACACCCAAGTATGTTTAACATAACAATCAGGGTCAGATTAACATAATGGCTAGGAGGGCTGAAGTCTCAGGGCCCACGGAAGGAGGGGGCCCTTGATTGGCTGAAGAATTCAATAAAACACCTCTTTGCATTATGCTTGCGCATGTCAATAATGTGAAATACTTCTTTTGGCTCAATGGTGCACCAAAAAAAACAGTGAGGTCTCGAAACTGGGGCTCGGAGTGGCTGCAGCCCAGTCAGAATTTTGAGTAACCCTTTATAAATTCCCCATAGGGTTATCAGATATACACCAGATGTCCACCTTGTTTTGGCTCTACCTCCAGAAAGTATCATTTTTTTAACCGTTATCTTGCCATAAGAGAAGCTGGGATAGGCAGAATCATGCTGTATGGACTCATAACTGAAGCACTATCTCAGCCATGCACAAATACATACTATAACCAAGACAGTGTGCGACCAAATCAGCCTACACAGTTATCACAATGTCCATCGTTGCAGAGTTTCTATCTCAAGTAAATAGCCTACTGTTGGTTATGGTTAAAGACTAACTGAACCAGTTAGAAAGGAATTTTTTTTATGAATGTTTTCACTGACCCTTTTACAAAAACAACAATAACAATACGGAGCAATGAAATATTGGCGCTGGCTTTCATCAGACAACTAAAAAAAGATGATAGTATCCTGTAATTCACTGTAATTGTGTAAACTCACAAGATTACTTTGGCAAGAAGCACGGTTTTTACAGATATTTTAGGGATTTCAGCTGAGCTTAAGTCCTGAAGAAACTGTTTAAAGATAACCTTTTAAGTATTTACTGCACTCATTTAGGAAGTACTGCAAATGTTTTGTTTGTGTGTGTTTTTTTGCTGATTATGGCAGCATTGAACTTTGAAGTTCACATTATGTGATTAAGTTTGTATGCTTGTAGGCCTACTTTAATCAAATATAAATCAAATGGTGAAATCACAAATTAGATAATAATATTAATTAGCAAACTAATCATAATTAAAAAATAAAATAAATGAGGCCCTTGGGTTTGCTAGCACCACGAACAATGACATTAATGTAGTATATTGATTTTTCGAAATTAATCTGGACTGAAAGACATATTTACTGTGAATACTTCTTTTTAACCTGCAGCCAGCACTCACTTACAGGGTTTTACACCTACCTAAATTTAAATAGTAACAGTTCTTGACCCCAGTGAGCTGCAAACATAAATTAGGTATCATTGGAAAGAAGACACTTTGAGCTTTACTATGGTTTCATGCTAAAAAGTATGAAAAGTTATACATTATGAAGTAATGAGAAAGAAAGAAATTTAGATTTTGTTCTTAGACGATATAAGCTATAATATCATCTTGCTTTTTACTACAAAGATTCTGGATTCTCTCCGGATGAAATGGTGACATAAATGAAAAACCATTCATAATTCAACAGTATTGTGTCGGTGGATTAAATGTGTTCAATGGGATGTTGTTCTGAGGACTCTTACCTTTCAAAATAAACCTTGATGTACAGCAATGAATGCATGTGTGTGTGTTGTTATTACGATGATATGTACTCCATATCTAATAAGCAATTTCTGTACAACTTGCACCAATTTAGCAAATACCTTCTTTATAAGCTTCCCATTGAAAAAACAACTAGCTACAATGGCTGCTTGAGGGTTGTAGCTTTAGACTGATGTATAGTTTGTCAATATTACTCATGTTTTTTTTTTTATGTAATCTAGTCATAAACACTGACGTGTGCAAAAACAGCGACCCAGTGCGTCCACGTCCTGATGCTGGCTAAGAGGTAATAGGCTAGTTATTTTATTTCTTAATGAGTGGCATTGACAGTCATGTGTGCATGTGGACAGGGCATGTTTACATTTACATTTATGCCTTTAGCAGACGCTTTTATACAAAAAGACCCATTTTTTGGGGGGCTGGGCAGGGGGTGGTTGGTGCCAAGAAAAATGTATTGTGTTTTTACACAGTGCTCATAGTCATGGATGAAACCATGACTACATTAACCAAGAAAACAACATTAATGTTATAACAGCACATGCTGTAAAAAGCTCATTTCCTGCTACCAGACTTTTCTGACAGGGTTGTTGTTACTTGCTGCTGTAGCGGGTATATTTAGAGAAATTTCACATAGCCATTTGTTTGAAGTGTGGTCCTGAAAAATCTTCATTTGAAGAGCTATAGACCTCCCACCTAGTCCAACACCTCCAAGCAATGGACCCTTTTCACATTTCTGGGTTTCTCAGCATTAGAAGTCGTCATAGTTGGGTAAACTTAGAGCACAGTGAATGAGAGAGTACAACAAATCATTTTTTACAATTCTATTTGCTGAAATAATAAAAGAAAAACTCAACGATGGTGTTATCAAGACTTTCAGAGAAAGGAAAAAAAATAGTGTTAGACTGATAACGGCAGCCAGAAAAGAGAACAACGTCAAGTTTACTGTCCCGCACCATAGATGCTGCATTTCAAACACCTCGGACAAGTGGTAATAATAAAGAAGAATTTGGAATTTGCGAAAGAATTGGGATTGGGTCAAAAATGCCAGTCTGAACGAGGATTTCATTCTAAACACTGTTCAATGCTTTCAACTATTTAGCAACATCCTCTACTCTGAACACCCCAGCAAATGCTTAGAATATCCTAGAAACTATTCAATAGCACCTCAGATCAACCTAGCAACTGCTCCGAAAATCCTTAGCAACCATTTAGAACATCTTATAAACCACCTAGCAACCTCTCCTCAAACTCCATAAGCTCTAAACAAGCTTCAGAGCAGCAGACTTTGTCAAGCTCTTCTAGTTCTGTCTTCCAATCATCTGAAACGCTTGACTTTCAGCTGCACAGCGGATGCTATTAAGAGACACACTATAAATTCTCTCAGTCTCTTTCACTCAGAGTTTGTGTACCATATTTCAGGCGCGGGCTGATCCGCGGGGTTATCCGGCTGGGGTTTGGATTCAATCTCTGTATGTGAGCGGGATAAATTTGGTGGTCGGTCACCGGCTCCTCTAGAACGGGGCTTTCCATCAGAGAGCTGTAAAAAGATCAGGCTGCCGTTAAGCAACATAAACCTCCAGCAAACCCACAGACCTTTTCCTTTAACTCAACACACCTACGGTAGTGTGTACTCATCCTAAAAAGACACCACAGCTCTGATATAGATCCATAAATTATGCGCAGACTACAAGTCGATGGGATTTAATAAGGTCACATTTAGGATGTGTTCTCTCTTGACAGGTTTTGTTTTTAAACTATAAAGTCTCCATGTAACACTGTCATGAATTCAATTAAATTCAATTCAAGTTAATTATATAGCTCTTTTCACAATGATTTTTGTTTCAAAGCAGCTTTATAAAAGGTGCACATTATTACACTACAATCAAATTTGAAAACGTTAAGGTTATTAGTTTCCATAACTTTATTAGTTACTAATATTCATTCATTCATTCATTTTCTTTTCGGCTTAGTCCCTTTATTAATCTGGGGTCGCCACAGCGGAATGATCCGCCAACTTATCCAGCATATGTTTTACACAGCGGATGCTCTTCCAGCTGCAACCCATCTCTGGGAAACATCCACACACACTCATTCACTACGGACAATTTAGCTTACCAAATTCACCTGTACCGCATGTCTTTGGACTTGTGGGGGAAACCGGAGCACCCGGAGGAAACCCACGCAAACACGGAGAACATGCAAACTCCACACAGAAATGCCAACTGACCCAGCCGAGGCTCGAACCAGCGACCTTCTTGCTGTAAGGTGATCGTGCTGCTCAATGCGCCACCGTGCAGCCTAGTTACTAATAACTTTAACTAATTAACTAGTAACTTACACCTTTTAACAGTTAAAGTTATTATAAACAAACATACAACCCCAAATCTTCTCAAAGAAAAAGGTTGAGGCAGTATGGAAAACGCAAATAAAAAAAAAAAAGTAGTGATTTTGTTTCATGTTTTGTCTGGTCAGCTTCATTTCGTTTGTAAATATTCATCCTTTCCTGTCATTCAGAGCTGCAACACATTCCAAAAGAAGCTTCCACAGGAGCAGTTTAGGGCTAGTAATCAGGTAAATTGGTTAAATGATGATGTGATGTAAAACAGGTGATGTCAACAGGTGATTGCAATTATGATTTGGTACAAAAGCAGCATCCAAGAAAGGTCTAGTCTGTTAGGAGCAAAGATGTGCAGAAGATCGCCAGTTTGCCCACAAATACGTGAGAAAATTATTGAAATGTTTAAAATCAATGTTCCTCAAAGAAAGATAGGAAGACATTTGGATATTTCACCTTCAACAATGCTTAACATAATTAAATGATTCAAGGAATCTGGAGGAATTTCAGTGCGTAAAGGACAAGGGCGCAAGGCTAAGCTGAACTACCGTGATCTCCGATCCCTCAGGCGGACCTGTTGCACAACACAACCAAGAATCCTCATTCATCTATAAGCGATATCACCACAAGGGCTCAGGACTA
>CAIGQW010006086.1:2378205-2390689 GCA_903798125.1 Danio choprae
TATAGGTGAATTGGGTAAGCTAAATTGTCCGTAGTGTATGTGTGTGAATGAGTGTCTATGGATGTTTCCCAGTGATGGGTTGCGGCTGGAAGGGCTGGAATAAACATACGCTGGATAAGTTGGCGGTTCATCCCGCTGTGGCGACCCCAGATTAATAAAGGGACTAAGCCGAAAAGAAAATGAATGAATGAATCAGGGGAAAATAAACATGCGTTATGGATGTGACCAAAAAAGTTAGTAAACACCTTACTTTGTAAAAATTCTGTGAATTAAACTGCACAACCCAAAAGAAACAATGCTAATCAAAGGATAAGAGTTGGCTCACTGTAGAACAAAAAGGATTGATTGTATTTTATTTGACATTTTTGCATATATGAGGGAAAAGCTTCCTTGTGGATATGACACCTCTCCAATATGGATGTGACAGATGTGAAATTGCCACTTGTGTGACTTTGGTAAATCAAGTATAACTGTTTGAAAACATTGACAGAGACATTTTGGAGTATTTTTACACTACTGTAAAATACAAGCCTACTAAAAAACTTTCGCTATTTTGGGAAAAAAATCTTTCCTAAAAAAAAAGGGGTTTCGCTATTTTGGTAAAAACGTCTTTTTTTATGGCAAGGTTGACATTTGCATGGAATTGCTCTTATAGTTTATTTCACCTCAAGTAAATGTTCTGTATAGCACAGGTGTTGATTGGCGCTCACAGACCCCTGAATGCCTGATGCAAGAATATAAAGCAACATTCATGGAAACAGAATGTATATTTAGCCTCGGCGGGTCGTATCTGACCGTCAGTCCTGACACCCAATCTCAGCCCTAAACATCTCCAGAAGACGAGCTAAATATAACTGTCGAGTGATGAAAGAGGCACGACAAGGACCAAGACATGACCTACATACGTTCTTCACATGAGGCCACAATTCCTCACCTTCTCCTCTTTTCTGATTATTCAAATGACAGAGAATAGTTTGCCCTACATCAAAAGTCTAAAATTCTGACAGAGAACATGAGACGGTTCTTATCAAAGCTCTTAGATGACAGATGCGGCCAGAAACGAGACGTTTTCTGACATCAGTGAATGCGGGCTTAGATGTAATAAACAACAAAAAAATCATTTGTTTACATCGCTCATTCATTCGCTTTTTGATTTAAAGACAATGGGGTATATGCACAAGGACTTTTAATTCTCAGACAGCCAGCCCAATCGCCAACCATTACAAAATCGCCACATTTAAGATCTGATTTCTTTAAAAATCAGCGATCTTCACAGCCTGATTGATCTACGATATAAAGTGTGTATCAGACTGGACAAGAAGCACTGCATTAAATTCCATTTTTCCACGCCATGTCTTTAAAATATGGACATTTGTTTTCAATGGAGTTTCTGCACAATATTGGAAAAAACAGACATTAAAATATTTTATATTTATCCAATATATTTCGATATGGCGACACGGTGGCTTAGTGGTTAGCACTGTCACCTCACAGCAAGAAGGTCGCTGGTTTGAGTCCCGGCTGGGCCAGTTGGCTTTTCTGTGTGGAGTTTGCATGTTCTCACCGTGTGGGCATGGGTTTTCTCCGGGTGCTCCGGTTTCTCCCACAGTCCATGAATAAAACTAAATTGGCTGTAGTGTATGTGTGTAAATGAGTGTGTATGGATGTTTCCAAATACTGGGTTGCAGCTGGAAAGGCGTCCGTTGTGTAAAACATATGCTGGATAAGTTGGCGGTTCATTCCGCTGTGTTGACCTCTGATGAATAAAGTGACTAAGCCGAAGGAAAATGAATGAATGAACATTGCGATATTGAATATATCATTTCACCAGATTAAATAAATAGGTCTATTCGAAAAGAATTCATCATTTTCGATACATTGGGATGTAAGGAAGTGCATCTGCATAAAATATAATAAACCAATCACAAACATTGATAAATACAGTAGAGCAACGATACTGTACAAATAAAATATACAGTGCTTTTTGATTTTATTAAAGTCTAGCAATATTCTAGGGTTGCACGATACTGAAATTCGGTACCAATCGATACTGAAATTTTAAAAACGTCCATTTCTTGCTAACATTTGAGCGCTTTTGAGCGCGTTCTTAAACAGCGCTGATTTTTACGTTTTTAAAATTTCAGTATCGATTGGTACCGAGTTCCAGTATCGTGACATATTCAGATACACACATTTATCAGATACACACAATAATCAAATGTAAAATAACAGCGTATAGTCTTCAGCGTTTATACAGATAAATACAATTAATCTTTCTTAAAGTTAAAAAAGGTCATTTTTTTATGCCTGAATATTTTGAACTGACTTAAATGATAAAAACACACAAAAATGATAAATGTGTTGATAACTTTATAGTTAAACGTTGCAATGACTTCAAATCATGAGTGTTTTCAAACGTGGCTCAGGGTCAATTATAATACCGTTTTGACATTGCAGATGCTGCGATGTGAATTTTGCGGATGCGCACATTGCGGTATCGATGCTGAAACGATATATTGTGCAGCTCTAGCGCTAGCGTTTACACGGTCTTCATCTCGTTTTACGTTTGGACAAATAAATGAATGCTTAAGTCTTTTTAACTGATTGTATTTTAATTACATTACAACATCGATGCGGTAAAAGGAACTGTATGAAATTGAAAATAGTTACATAAACCTTTCACCTGAAGTTTATCGTTGGCTGAAAAACACTAGCTGTGTATATAGCCCATTGCGTAAGAGTGCAAATCAACACCAAATCACTTAATGGACAAAATCTCAGGCAGTTTTTAGAGGCTGGTCAGTTTGGTTTGATCACTTACAAAAATGTATGTTTTTTTGGGTGTTAATATCAATATGTTAGTCTTAAAGCCCTGAAATTGTATTGGCCTGACTCAGCATGAATGTTGTTTTTCAGCAGGTTCCTGCTCTGTAGAACATAAAAAAACATACAGACACCCTCAACATCTCATCTATCAACACGTGAGAAGAGTACAAACAATCACCAAACATACGAAATGAAGAGAAACAGGCTACTATCTCAGTGGCTACAGCGATAGTTGACCATCAGATGACGAGCATGGGATTTTTAAAAAAGTCTCAGTGTTGGTATTGCTTTTAGATGTTGTGGGCTCTCATTCCAGGCTTTTGTGAATACATAAATGAAAGATCTCTGTCCATAACAGTTTTTAAAATCCGGTAACAGCAAACATCCATTTGTTACAGATCTGGTGGAACGATCAGTCTTTGTATTAAGTACCAAAGCACAAAGGGCTGCTGAGGTAGCACTATTTAAAATTTGATAGTACAGTTTAATCCCTGTGTTCATAATGTAATTCTGAAATGATAAAGCATTAGAGAGTGATAGAGAGTGATAGAGCAAAACATTTAGTCCATCCACATTGTTTGAAAACCTTCAAACAAAGTTCATATTCCTTCTTCACTTCAAGCCCAAAAGAAACTCCAAAAGCATGAGTGACGGTATACTGTTTTCAATCTTTCAGACACCCCCGCGCTGCAGTAGGCAGGGCTGTAAATGTGTCACGCCACTCAAATGGACTCCTAAACACAACAACAATGGCGGCTGTGAGAGAAGAACAGTTTCATTAGAGCCATACAGCATTCTCCAGTGAGAAGAACCACTATGGCATGTCACATTGCTTTCTATTTGCCGCAGACAGACACTCAAGGGAACACTGTTTAGAACTTTATCAGACGTGGCACAATGTGGTTGTGCTTATTGTCTGGTGTCTCCCGAGTCTTTAAAATCGCTCAGCAAGTGATGGTACAGGCGCAGATACATCTGTACCAGCTCTGCTACTCCACCCTCCAGTTTAAAGATATTGAAAACTTAGTGTTGTTACAACAGATGCTTTTCTCCTGTCTGACTCTGAATTGACTGGATATGAAGCACGTCAAAGAAGGTGGCGCTCTGGGACACACACACTGATTGCATAATCACCACGGACCAAATGGAAGCTCAAAAGGTATTTAGGACCAAAATGAACTCTCCCAAAAATGTTGCTTTGGTGAGCTGTTTCTTTGTTTTGACCGTATTTTGTTAGAAATGACCTAATTTCAGTTCTTTTTCCGATTTCAGAGCACAAAACATATCGCACCCATTTAAAATACACAGAAAGCTATAATGTAAAGCAGAGATGTTATATAGACTAAATGTGATTGGCTGTTTTTGAGGAGGAGGAGGAGCTACTCTATGTCCTGCTCTGTCTTCATGTTTCAATTGATATTATATCAAACATTGAATAATAAAATCACATTTCAAAGCACTTAATGAGACATTTAAAGCGTCATCCTTACACATCTGGCAACACTGTATAAAATTATTGCTGCCTTAATTGTTTTAGTAGAATCAAATTAACTTTTTCTAGTCATCTCAACTTACAACAGTCAAACTGATTAAAGATATGAAGTTAAACTCTCACAATAAGTAACATAAAGGAACATAAAACCGTTTGTTGTCAGGACTTTTTGTCACCCGTTTTTACATTGTAAAAGATCTTCTTTTATGTGATGCAACCAATACATAAAAACAGAAGTCACAGTCCATTTATATTCCATTATCTGACATTTTTCCAAGAGAAACTGAGGGAAAAAATATGACAGCGCTTGATTTTATCCATTGAGGATTGACTGAGTTGTGAATAGCGTGTGCTACACACAAGAATAGACTCAGATTCTTGAATTTCCTTCAGAGACAATGCAAGTTATTACATTCTGATTAAAAATTATGAAGACAAATCTTTGAAATAATGTGAATAATGCACAATAAGAGCAGGCGTATGCATTAAAGCAAATAGGATCAATTTTGATTTCTTGTTTCTTTGATTTCTTGTTGACTTTGGGATCTCAAGAGGCTTTATGAAGAGCCTGAAGGCACAATAACAATAAACTGTAAATAGATCACATTAAAAATCACTCTCTTCCCAATCCTGATGCATGGTTCTCCCTACAGGACGCTCTACCCACCAGGGGGTGTTCTTAAAGCCCCAAAATAAGTCAAAAGAAAAAAGCCAGCGACACAAATGTCACACTGACCCCATGTGGTTGAAAATGGAAAAGCGTAAGGAATGCATACATTTATTTCTGTATTTTTAGTAACTCCTATTGAAATACAATGTGGTCAAAAAGTCTGAAAACCCATTTAAAATGACACAACAAAAATTATTATATGCAAATAATAATATTTACTAAATTACTGAAAGCTGAACTGTAAAATTATTATAATAATTTAGCTGAGGTGATATATATAGAAAAAAAATATGATCTTCAGCATGAATTACATACAAGTACAATTACTAAAAAAACACATTACGAATCCTATAATAAATATAAATCAATTATAAATATTTACATAAAATCTAACATTAGACATACTTTGATTAAATTAAATTAAAACTTGAATGAATTAGAAAAAAAAGCTAGGTGAATGGAAATAAAATGCTTCAATAAAATAAGTTGAAGAACTAAATGTACTAAAACAGAAATAAATAAACTAATAAAATCAATAAAAAAAAATTAAATCACTTAAAATGTACAATTATATATATATATATATATATATATATATATATATATATATATATATAAGATAATTTAAAAAAGAATATGCAATTTATTTTGATATAGACACAAATAAGAAAATAATAGTTTGAACTCTCGAAGAAGTGTAACAAATTTCAAATCATTTAAAGCACTGTTCTTTTTAATGACATGAATTTTGGGGCGTGGCTATCTACTTGAGTGACCAATCGCAGCCAAGCAGAGAGGGGAACACTGATGAAACTTATTTTAAAAGAGGTCATTATTTTGCTAAATCCAATTGGCCACAGAAAAGACAATCTTCAGCTTTAAATGAAATGGCCAAGGACAACAGAAATAGGCATAATTATTACAGTCTAAGAATAAAATAATGATTCAGATTCCAGACTTTTAGTGCTATTAGTTTGGTTAAAACATACCAGAGTTTGTTTGCCTTTTTGGTGCACACAATTTTGCTTTGGTGCTCATCAAAAGCGGATCAAACAAGCATACTGACTGCCCGAAGAAATGGTCTCACTATGCTTTAAAACAAACCCAGGAGTAGTTGGTTTGTTGTGAGGATGTAAATCGACCTTGAACGGACCCAAATTTTTGGGACTTTTGGACAGCTACCATACACAGCAAAAACTGGGGAGTTGAAATTTCGATGTTAAATCTTTCTGAGTTCATTTCAACTCTAAAAATGTAATTTTAACACATATAATGTAGAATCGTGTCAAGTGTTGAAGTCATTTAAAAGAGTTGATTATCAGAGTTGCTTTAACTCCTACGAGGAGTTATGATGATACTCCGCCCAAGCACTCAGCCCCCCACACATTTCAAGTTAGTCTGTCTCTGAGAGAAATCGTTAACAGCATGGTGTAGTTTTTGGCGATAAGTACATTTTAAGCTATTATATTTATTCAATTATGATATATGTATAACAGTTGTTTTAACACTTTTTGGGAGTCAAAAAAAACAACTCTACCTTTAGTGTTTATTTTTATGTATTTTTATCATGTTAATTTAACTCCAGAAAGTGTGGAGCTATATAAACTCATAAAAATTGTTGAAATCAACTCTGTGAGAGTTAATTCAACACTCGTCTTTTTGCTGTGTAGTCATCTGCGACGTGCATTCTGGGATGAGAAAAAAAAAAGTTTTATTTTATTTCACCACAAACCTGGAGTTGTAAGGAGGTCCAAACTGTCTTTTCCTCCGCTCTCTTTGTTTACTCTCATGTGTCGCGACACATGAGTTTACCACACGTTAATTCTAACCAATTAAAATGCAGTTCAAAATACAGGAAAATTGTCTAGCCAACGACTAGGGCTGCATGATACTGGAAAACATAACATTACAATATTTTGATATTCTGTTCCCTAATGGTGTGACGACGTGAAAACTATCAACCGATTCGGTTCAGAGGAGCGGTTTGAAACAAAGCCAAAACAGCTGAAAAATGCATGCTACAATGTATCATTTATAACCTTGATCCGAACCAAAAGAAACGTACTGCAGGTGTGAAAGCACCTTATAAAACAGTTTTCCCACCATATAAACAGTTGAAGTCAGAATTATTAGCCCCCCTGTATATTTATTTTTACAATTTATGTTTAATGGAAAGAAGATTTTCCCAACACATTTCTAAACATAATAGTTTTAATAACTCATTTCCAATAACTGATTTCTTTTATACTTGTTGTGATGACAGCACATATTTGACTAGATAGTTTTCAAGATACTAGTATTCAGCTTAAAGTGACATTTAAAGGCTGTATAAAATTAGGCAAGTTAGAGTAATTAGACAAATCATTGTATAACGATGACCGAAAAAGAACTAATAAGACTTTCTCCAAAAGAAAAAATATTATAGGAAATACTGTGAAAAATTTCTTGCCCTGTTAAACATCGTTCGGGAAATATTAGAAAAATAAAAAATAATAATAAATCACAGGAGGGCTAATAACTTTGACTTTAACTGTACTCTGACTGATTAACCATCTCATGACCGTACCATGACCTTCTAATCAGAAGTGAGTTCTTGAGGTGAACTTGAGGTGAACCTCTGTGTCGGTATTACTAGTGATCTCCGAGCCATCATTCACTTCCTAACGCGCCATGATCCCTTACCGACCCCCATCAACCCCAAGTGCTAATTTGTCTTCATTAGAACGCATTTAAAGATCTATTTCCCTGTGAAGCCATCAATCCAAGTCACGCTCAGTCTCTTCGCCATGTCGCACAAATCAGGATTAATCCCACATAATGCGCCGGCCAGACCAGAATGAGGATAAGAAAGACTGATTCATTTTCTATGTAACACATTGTGCGGGAATTACCGCAGTCGAAAAGCCATGTTGACATGCAATCAATGCACAGCAAGAGAAATTACAGTTATCATCAAGATCCATTTCAGACGGACTATTCCTGGCCATCATTACGGCATATGTTTACTTGGTGCGATGGCGTTCGCTTCTGTGCAATTACCATCAGGATCTTCATTCTCCTGCATTGACCTTCATGAAAAAAAAAAAAAGTCGCAGCAATCAGCCGTCTTAAAACTAGACTCCTGGGAAAAACTAGCAAAAGAGACAAGACAGATTGCTGCTCATTAAGATTTATGAATGGACCAAATGAGCAGGTTTTGGGTCATAGAGCCGTATAATTGAAGACAATAGGACCGAACTCATGTTCTTATTGAAATAAATGAATGTACACTTCATAAAAGAGCCAGTGACTTCCTCTGACACCATATAGACTCCAATTTGCTTAATAAGAAAAGCTTTATTAAGAAGTTTCAAATGAAAGCGGTAATTAAACTCATCGATTACGCACTCTCAAGTCGATAATAGAAGAATTTATACTTTATAGCTGCATAAAATCTGTGTATAGCTTATAACTATATTATAGAACTGCACAGTGGATATGACAAGTAGAAAACAACCTACAGTTTCCCAAATTCCAATATGATATAACAATATGATGATATCCTGTTGAAGTTATTATTAGCCCTCCTGTGAATATTTTTTTCTTTTTCAAATATTTCCCAAATGAGGTTTTACAGAGCAATGACTTTTTCACAGTATTTCCTATAATAATTTTTTCTTCTGGAGAAAGAAGCATGGGCTCATTCTGAAAATGTACCCCTATACACATTTCTGGAGATGGCGAATTATGTAGCCAGAAGTACGTATGGCAGCATTTCGTCTTTAAAACAAACGCTACGGGCGGTATGATGCTGTTCCTTTTCGCGTTAGCTGCTGACCGCTTACCTCCGTATGGACGACTTTCCCATTGTTACCAGTTTGCCAGTGGCTCACAGCATATGTCGGAGGACTTGAGATGGAAAGAAGAGCTGACTGCGACGCCGGGATTAGAGTCTGACGAAGAACGGTTCCAGAAAGCAGGTAAGAGAAAAACAAAAGCCAAAAAATAAAATAAACAAGTAAATAAAAGGGTGAGAATGTGGTAAAATCTGAAAACAAAAACAAAAAAAATCAGGCGCAAGCAAGGGCTTTTCTTTTTCTGAATTGCTTTTGAAAACACTGAAAGTTGGGTTTAGGGAGGTGGGTGGGCGGGTCAATCGGTGCTTTTGAAAACACTATTGGTTGGATTTAGGGAAGGAGGTGGGTGGGGGGAATTGGTCAGTCGGTCGGTTGGTCAGTCAGTCAGTCGACAGCGGCCTCTGGTGGATTTATGCAAGAACAGCAGGCGCAAATGGCACTCTCGAGAAAAATTTGAGATCTGAAAAAGCGTACACAGGGGCCTCTGGTGGATTCGCGAAAACAAAAACAGCAAAAAAAACGTACCTCCTGGGACGTATTTGTCGCTCTCCAGAAATGTATATAGGGGTACATTTTCAGAATGAGCCTGGGTTGGGAGAAAATTGTATTTGTTTTATTAAGGCTAAAATAAAAGCAGGGTTTTTTAAAACCATTTTTAAGCTAATATTATTAGCCCCCTTAAGCAATTTTTTTCAATATTCAATTACCCTATCATGCCTAATTAACCTAGTTAAGCCTTTAAAATACACTTTAAACTTATACTAGTATCATGAAAAATATCTAGTCAAATATTACTGTCGTCATGGCAAAGATAAAATAAATCAGTTATTAGAAATGAGTTATTAAAATTATTATGTTTAGAAATGTGTTGAAAAAATCTTCTTTCCGTTAAAGAGAAATTGAGGAAAAAAATTTACAGGTGCCTAATAATTTATGACTTCAACTGTATATCGTATGAACAAAATAAAAAAAGTGTGGTTTCATATTATGCTCTGTTGTTCATTTCATAAAACATCTTTTTTTACGGTAATGCTTTTTCATCGTTTGGATCAGTGTATGATAATGTTGATAAATTTGCATGCTTGAAAGTACAATGTTTACATTCTGAATTTTATGCAGCAATCTTGTAAACGATTGTGATCCTCAAAGCCTGTAATCATCAAAGCGTTTTACATTTCATCAATATTTATTCATATTTCAACATTCTTAAGCAAACCTTTGCCCAGAAGGTCTAAATAAACTGAGAGAAATAATAAAGCGTGAAAATGTTAAGGTGTATAAAGTGTGTAGTAAGGGGTTTTACAGCCTTAAAACATCTATAATAATTGTAAAAAATAAAACTGACTACTATATGAACGAGCACTACTTTGCGCAAATACTTTAAAATGTGAAAAAGAAATAGCCATTCAATATATGGTCACTATATTTATAAACTGTAACTATTAACATTGAATTTACTGAAAATGTCCTATATCATGATATACAGTAGACCCTCGCCATAACGTGGTTTCTTTTTTCGCGGCCGCGCAGTTTGGCTGTAGACCATTGTCAATCAATCAATCAGTCTCCTGTACATTACAGAATGCATTCAGCTTGCTAAATTCACATAAATGTTTTAATTGCTAGCAAAGTAAAGCCGCGGTCACACTGCACTTTTCTTCCCATATACTTCCACTCATACGCATGTGGATGCAACAGACAGGAAACGCAAGTTCGTGCAACAAGTTTCGCAGATCGCTGCGTTGGAAAGTTTAAGCTTGGTGAACTCTGACCTGCGAAATCGCAGCACGTGATTGCATGAGACGAATCAAAGATCAAAACATGACCTCTCTGTACAGAAATTTAAAATATGGGCCAAACGCTTGCTAGTTTAATGTCTAATCATTTTGTTTAATCCCGCCCCTTATTGCGGTGGCGTACGACAAGCTCAAACTCGCGGCATGACTCTCAAGTGCTGTACTGTATGTTTGCAAGATTTCTCCCCACCACACAATGTCAACAAAACGTTCTGCACTGTCAAAGAAACCTGCGGTAGCACCCAAAAGGCAGAGGAAGATGCTAATCACCGCAGAAAAAGTTGGACTTCTGGACACGCTAAAGGAAGGTAGAAGTTACCCGAGTGTTTGAACAAGAGAGAAAAGCGTGAAAATGTTAGGGTGTATAAAGTGTGTAGTAAGGGGGTTTACAGCCTTAAAACATCTATAATAATTGTAAAAAATAAAACTGACTACTTTGCGAAATTTACCTAGTGTTTACTGCTACCAAGATACAAGACGAGATTTTTGTGATATTGGAGACAGACAACTAGCCCACATTTCACTTGATAAAAGCAATTCAAGTGTTCAAGGGTTCAAGAGTTGATAAAGAGTTGAACCATTCATTCAGCTACATGACAGTGAATGGAAATATTCACAAAAACAACAGGCAACAGGCGCTTCCTTCACTGCATTTATCACCCAATTAGGCCACAATTTTCATGCAGAACAATGAATCCATGTCACACAGCAAAATTGAATGTGTAAAGCAGCTCCTTAAAGCTTAAAGAAAATGTATGCCCTATATGTTTCTCGAAAGAAAGTAAGTCTGGGAACGGTAGAGAGAGGAATATACGGTACTATATGTCAAAATTTGATTGATGACCGCCACGCCCCTTTAAGGCGGGACTTCCGGTTTAAGCCCCGCCCCTTTTTAATATAAATTTAATAATTCCGGTAATTAGATTCTTATCATTTTAATTAAATGAAATGATGTATTATAATTCCGGTAATTAGATGATTATCAATCTAATTAAATTATAATTCCGGTAATTAGATGGTAATCAAACTAATTAAATTATAATTCCGGTAATGAAAAATTATATTTATTATTATTAAATTAAAGTAAATTAAATTATATATTATAATATCGTTAAATAGATTTTACTCAAATGAAATAAATGATCTCAACCGTTATTATTTAATATTTTAATTATTGCAATAAATTATATTATTATAGTTATATTATTTAGATTATACTATTAATTGTATTATATTATACTATTATATTATAATTAATAAACTATTAGTACGATGTTATACTATTCACTGGTTCTCCCGGGTGTTCGGAGTTTGCCTGCGCGATGGTATGTCCGTGCTGCTCGTGTGTGTGTGTGTCCGGGTGTGCGTGCGCGTGGCTGTGTGTGTGTGTGTGTGTAATTCGACGCCGGTTGACGACTGTTTGTGAAAGATAGAATTATATCAGATACTGAATATATATCTGTTTGTTTCTAATACTAAATAGTATATGGCGTTAGGTGATAAGAGAGCGCGATGATATTGCATATTTCATATTTACGCGCAAAGGACTGGGCACTCATGTATGTGTGTGTGTGTGTGTGTGTGTGTGTGTGTGTGTGCGCTAGCCTGGGTCAAGTTCTGGCTGGCTGACTCCGTGTGTGTGTGTGTGTGTGTGTGTGTGTGCGCTACGGCCTGTGCACATGTAATTGTGTGAGTGAGTTTAATCTACATAGTTAAATATTTAATTACCACACACTAAATATGGTTATTTAACTTTATTTAAACGTAATGATGCTAATCAAATAATAATAAAAAAAAGTGATTACCTATATTAGATACCACATTTATAATGTAGATATTGATTCATACAATTTTTTATCTATGT
>CAIGQW010006375.1:855-12251 GCA_903798125.1 Danio choprae
AGACAAATAGACAGACAGATAGATAACAGACAGACAGACAGATAGATGACAGACAGACAGACAGACAGATAGAAGATAGACATATAGATAGAAGACAGACATATATAGATAGCAGACAGACAGACAGACAGACAGACAGATAGCAGACAGACAGAGATAGCAGACAGACAGACAGATAGCAGACTGATAGACAGACAGATAGACAGAAAGACAGACAGATAGCAGACAGACAGACAGCAGACAGATAGACAGATAACAGACTGATAGATAGACAGACAGACAGACAGATAACAGACTGATAGAAAGATAGATAACAGACTGATGGATACACAGACAGACAGACAGACAGACAGATAGATAGATAGATAGATAGATAACAGACTGATGGATACACAGACAGACAGACAGTTAGACAGACAGACAGACAAGACAGACAGATAGATAGATAGATAGATAGATAGATAGACAGACAGACAGACAGACAGACAGACAGACAGACAGACAGATAGATAGATAGATGGATAGATGGATAGATAGATGGATAGATAGATAGATGGATAGATAGATAGATGACAGACTGATGGATACACAGACAGACAGATACAGATAGATAGATAGATAGATAGATAGATAGATAGATAGATAGATAGATAGATAGATAGATAGATAGACAGACAGATAACTAAAGTGTTTGACAGCACTGCTAATAATAATAATAATAATAATAATAATAATAATAATAATAATAATAATAATAATAAGCATAAAAAGGCGGGACAAACAGTTTGTGAGACACTGTTACAACAAGCCCGGAAATGAACTCTGCATTATATGAACATCCCCATCTCTCTACATGAGTGTGTGAGGTGGACTGAGCAGCCTGTACTCTACATCTGCAGAATGAATGGCTCGGCATCATATACAGTATAATATCTGTCGTGATGTAAATTAAATGAGTGTATTCGCACCTTGGTGTTGTCGTGATGTCCGTGTCCATGATCGTGTTCAACTCCGTCAACCTCCACCTCAAACACCCCTGCCATCTTTAGGCTTACTGCCCTGCTAACTGCCGACTGACGGACACAACACTTCCGGGTTATGCTTCTTTTTCTTCTGCTGTACTAGCGCACACCGCCGGCTGCTGTGCTGGAGTGTGGTTGTTGCTAGAAGGGATACAGCTGCGGCCCGAATTTAATAAAAATCATTCATGTTATGTATTAAATTACCTTGTTAATTGTATTTTATTAACGTCTATCCCAACCCAACCCTAAACCCAACCGTCACTGTAATGTAAACACAGTAACTATAATGAGTATTATTTATGCTATTTATTAAATTACCCAGTAAATTGTATTTTTTTTACGTATATCTCTACCTCAATCCTAAACTCAACCGTCACAGTAATGGCAAAATATTAATTATTGTTGCACAGTGTCACAAAAAGGATGTTATACTGATATTCGCAGCTGTATCTCTTCTAGACTTTACCCACACCCGCCGACTGCTGTGCTGGAGTGTGGTTGTTACTAGAAGGGATACAGCTGCTGCCCAAAGTTAACATTCATTCATTCATTTTCATTTCGGCTTAGTCCCTTTATTAATCTGGGGTCGCCACAGCGGAATGAACCGTCAACTTATTCAGCATATGTTTTACGCAGCGGATGCCCTTCCAGCTGCAGCCCATCACTGGGAAATATCCACACACACTCATTCACACACATACACTACGGACAATTTAGTCTACCCAATTCCCCTATAGCGCATGTCTTTGGACTTGTGGGGGAAACCGGAGCACCCGGAGGAAACCCACACCAAAGTTAACAAGAATCATTATTATTCCTCCGGGTGCTCCGGTTTCCCCCACAGTCCAAACACATGCGCTATAGGGGAATTGATGAACTAAACTGGCCGTAGTGTATGAGTGTGTGTGTGAATGTGAGCGTGTGTTTGGGTGTTTCCCAGTACTGGGTTGCAGCTGGAAGGGCGCCCACTAAAACACTAAACATATGCTGGATAAGTTGGCGGTTCATTCAGCTGTGGTGACCCCTGATGAATAAAGGGACTAAGCTGAAGGAAAATGAATGAATGAATAAATTACATTCTGACAACAAAATGGTGTTGGGTAATGTCTACATTCTTTCAATTATAAAACAAACAAACAAACAAACAAACAAACAAACAAACAGGAAAATACAGTTTGTTTCTGGTAAAATATTTTATTTACATAAGAATTAAATGCATTTATGACATAACAAGCTTTTCTTTTAGTAGAGACAGATTCATGAGATCCATAAATATGTTCTTTAAAAATAACAGATTCATCTTGCTGGATATTATCATTAATAAATGAACTAATACTTTACTAATGAACTAATAATGAATACTAATACCGTATTTTTGACAAGTCCAAAATAAATGAAAGACTTTTTCTGTATGAAATTGGTCAAATAAATGTATTGTATATGAATATGCATTCATTGATTCATTTTCTTTTCGGCTTAGTTAATTAATCTGGGGTTGCCACAGCGGAATGAACCACCAACTTATCCAGCATATGTTTTACGCAGCGGATGCCCTTCCAGCTGCAACCCATCACTGGGAAACATCCACACACTCTCATTCACACACATACACTAAGGACAATTTAGCTTACCCAATTCACCTATAGCGCATGTCTTTGGACTTGTGGGGGAAACCGGAGCACCCGGAGGAAACCCACGCCAACACGGGGAGAACATGCAAACTCCACACAGAAACGCCAACTGACTCAGCCGAGACTCGAACCAGCAACCTCCTTGCTTTGAGGCGATCATGCTACCCACTGCACCACCGTGAGGCTGTATATGAATATTTTATTTTAATTTCTTCTTAAAATGTTCAACAGGGGTAAATTTGTTAATTAATTTAAAAGAATAAAAAATACGTGCAAATCAGTATGAGATTAGAGGAGAATAAAGAAGTAACCTTTTAAATATAAAGAGATCTATCTTTGTAATTTCTACCTTTTTAAGGGAAATTTACCTCACCTAATAGGTCTTATTTTATTGCAATGACAACAAAACAGTCACTGCATGTACAAATCAAACTGAAAATATAGTCTGCACAAACCATACAGCTATAATAAGGAACTAATGAGGAATATTACTGTAAATAAAGCACACATTTTCAAGTTTTAATAATTCCAGCTCGTTTGAAGATGTTAAAAATGTTTTTTTACAGTACATCTAGTATATTTACATCTTGTAAAGCTTAATAAACATAATTAATACACATAACTTAATAAACATAAACATAATACAACAATTGACATATAACACAGGTTAAGAACTTGTATTAAATATTTTTTATGCATTTACAGATTTTATGTTATGAATATTTAACTTTTGTTTAGTGGTAAAACCCCCAAACCACGTGTTTATATCTATAATATAAAGAGAAATCGCTAAAATAGTGCGTTTTCAGAAGAAACTTCGCATCATTGTCACTTTTAAATTTCTGCTTGAGAATATAAAAAAATCTTGTTTTAATAAAATCTTATAGTTTATAAAATCTGTAAAAAATATATATATAATTAAAATAAATGATAAATTCTAAAACGTTTACTCGATCGGCGAGGTCAAGCGTCCATTTGCGTGATGACGTCATGACGCCAGAGGTGGAGCTGCTTATTTGAAAGTGGCGGGCAGGATCTTCCTTCAGACGCAGAAAAACGCTATTCTCGGATTTATGAACCTGCAGCTTCCGTCTGCGTCTGTTTGTATCTGTGTATATAATAACATATTTCATGCGAGGGCGATTAGGATTGTGATTTATGCCGTGTAGCTTGAAACTGTTGTCGATATTGTGTTAAAATAACGTTTAATGCGCTTTTCCCCCCTCGAGCTCCATTACAGCTGACACAGAGCGGAAGGTGAGGATAATATATCATTGTTCTTAATGGTCTTTATTTCTATGGTTGTATTATAGATATATAGTATATTATGGTGTGTTTTTGCGATTGAGTTTAATATTTCGATGCATATATATGTAGAAAGTGTATTTGATGTTGGTGGATAATTACGTCAAGTGCAGTCAGGCTTTAGGCCCGTTTAATTGTGTTCCTTTAATCAAGTTATTTACTTTAAATCTGTTTAATACACACATTATTGGTCAAAAGTAATTAAACTTTTGCTAACCGTTCGTTGTTTGTTACTGTGAACGGTTATTAATGAGCTGTCTGCTATACTAGTTTCATAAAGCTAGCGTGTTTTTGTTGTTGAGCTAACGGTAACGTTGGTTTTATATTCACACATTCGGACTTTGACGTTCAATAAATTACTAATACAGATTAATTATTACGAAGTACTATAATTAACACAACAATATCAACGGTGTCTATATTGTTTACCACGCTAATTTTAAATATTAGGTCTGAAATCCCACAGAAGCATGACTTTAAAACAACAACAATAGCACCATTGACTGTCAACAATGCTGTACTTTGATAGTCATTGCCTGATAATATGATTTCCCTCTTTAGATTTAGCAAAAAATACTTTTATGAAAGAATATTAAGAAGGATAAAGTCTGAACTTGGCCGAAGTTACGGATTTCCCAGACACATAATATTTAGATATTATATAGAGTTTAGATATAATACAAATTTTGAGGCTATAAAATGTAAATAATGTAGAAAAAAAGTGCAGCCGATTGAACATCTTAACTGTCATCCCACATTTAGAGTTCAAGCTCGAAGAATTAGGTCATAAATGCATGTTAGATAGTGTCAAATTGCGTAATTTTTTTTTAATTTGATAAAAAAACTTTTGGAAAAATGAACTAAACGGATGGTAACAGTTAAGATTTAAGCATCTCCAACAGCATAGTTAATAGAAAAGGTGGCTAAAATATTAATGTAGTCAGTCGCTGTCCAGATGAACCCATGAATGAAGACGGGTGAATTTCAGAATTTTTCATACATTTCGAGTCTGATCGTACACTAAAAGCCTGACTTTCCACAACACATTTGAAGCTAGTCAATGCGTCTTAAACTTTCCATTAAGTATTTTTATAGAACTGTAAATTTGTTAACTCAATGATTTGGCAGCATTTTTTGTTTTGTTCAGTGTGTTTTTTCCCATAATGCAGGGTGTCTGCAGGGTCTTAAATTTCAAATGCAACAATTAAGGGCTTAAAAGGATGTAAACCTAGTTAAATATTGTGTTGTATAATTTTTATCATGTCTTAATTTTCCTTTGTCCATGTAAAACTACGCAATCAGCCCAAAAGCAACCGTCCAATCACCAGCAATCCATCCCAATAACTCTTTTTAACAAAAGTTTTATTCATTAACTATTTAACAATATGGTTTAATTGTACTTACTTACAATAAAATGTATTAAAGGTTGTTTTTATAGCTACCTAGACTATAACCTGGGCAGATATTTAATTATAGTTTTTAAAACTTGTCAAATATTTTTAAAGAAAAGTTATGTTGAAAATAAAACTGTATAGAGTATATATAGAGTGTGTATAGCGTGTGTGTGTGTGTGTGTGTGTGTGTGTGTGTATATATATAGTAGCAGACTATATAGAGTTTGCTTCTTTTAACACATTATTTATAATATTTGGCTAAGAAAATATAAAATTATATTATTATTTATATTAAGTCAATCTTTTCCACTGGCCTGTTAGAAGAAACCCTTAGCCAGCCTTTAGCCCTGTATAAGTCTGACATTTAATTCATAATGGTCTTTTAAAAAAAGCACACTGGCTTTTGTTGGACTATATGTGTTTTGGGTTGTAATCTGTAGTTCAACACTGTGTGCTTTTCCAGAATGACCAAGGAGGACGAGAAGGCCATTCCCGTGAGGGTTGCGCTGAGATGCAGACCTCTGGTGCCCAAAGAGGTCAATGAGGGATGCCAGTGCTGTCTTAATTTTGTACCCAGTGAACCTCAGGTGTGTGTGTGTTGTGAGGCTATTGTTGCAGTTTCTTTCACACTTGTGCATAAAGTCATGTTGTAAAATATTAATCAAGTAATCCCCCCCCGACCCTCTCTCATGTTTCAGGTGATTGTTGGCAACGACAAGGCGTTCACATTTGATTATGTGTTTGACCCCACAACAGAACAGGAGGAAGTTTTCAACACTGCTGTGTCTCCTTTATTATCTGGACTTTTTAAAGGTTTGTAAAGCAGCCCCGGGACCAATTCTGGAGACACCAGTGACTTATTTTACACCTTGTAAAAGGGGCAAAATAGCAGTATGTAATGGGTATGTTCATTGTTTGCACTTACAGGTTATCACGCCACTGTTCTGGCCTATGGGCAGACGGGGTCAGGCAAGACGTTCTCTATGGGCGGCACGTACACGTCTGAACAGGAGAACGAGCCCACGGTCGGGGTGATCCCGCGAGTGATACGACGAATCTTCCAGGAGAAAGCTAAACGCGCAGACTGTGAATTTGTACTAGCTGTATCTTACCTCGAGGTATAGATACCTGTGTACTGTGTTCTTTGATTTTAACCCTTGTGTGCTGTTGAGTTGTTTTCATCCATTCTGAGGGGATTTGGGGTCTTAATTTGCTCACAATGTTATCTGTGTTTCAGCAAATGTGGTGATTTTTGGTGACAAATCTTATTTTGACAAATTTTGTGAAAATGGTTTGGAATTTTTCAAAAACTCAATACATTCTGGGCAGATTGACCCCCCTTTGGTTATGCTGGTGCTGTTTTTGCCCCATTGACTTCCATTATAATAACATTTTTTGATTGCAAAGCCTTGACAGCATATAATTATGCATTCTTGATTGTTGCTGGTTTTCCCTGTTTGGAAGAGGTAAAACTTGTCATTTTTACTGTTGATCATCAGTTGCAGTGCAAAAAAGCTTAGTTTCTGGGTTTTATATGGAGTTTTTATAGAGTATAGTGTGTGTGTGTGTGTGTGTGTGTGTGTGTGTGCACTTTTCTTGAAATGTATGAGAAAATCTAAATCAGCCCCTCAACTCTCAGAACACAGTAAGTGTATTTCTGCACACACACACACACACACACACACTATAATCTGCTGTTTTACTCCACTGAGCTTAATATAAAAGCCAAAAACTATTTTGCACAGGCCTGTCTAAAGGGTTAATGATGCCAACAGTAAAATCACACATTTGACCTCTTCCCAACAGGGAAAACCAGCAACAATCAAGAATGCATGATTATATGCTGTCATGGCTTTGCAATCAAAAAATGTGGTTATAATGGAAGTCAATGGGGCAAAAACAGCCTCCAACATAACCAAAGGAGAGTCAATTAGAACAATACGCAAGGGTTAATTTAACTTTGAAGCTCAATGTTTTTGTGTAACTCAAGGGTGATGGTACTTATCGTTTATATCTTAGATTTACAATGAAGAGATATTGGACCTGCTGTGCACGTCAAAGGACAAACCCGTCATCAGTATCAGAGAGGATCCTAAAGATGGCATCAAGGTGATTTCTATTGACTAAATTAAATGGGGTCAATAAATATTGTAAGGGTATATTTGTTTTTATATTAGTCTTGTTTTTATCATGCATGCAGACATTTAAAACCTGTTGCATGTTATCTGTTCAATTCATCTTTTTTTCTATAGCGCTTTTACAATGTAGATTGTGTCAAAGCAGCTTAACATGGGGGATTATAGTAAACTGAAGCGGTGTCAGTCCAATTTTCAGAGTTTAAGTTCAGTTTAGTTCAGTGTGGTTAAATTTTCACTGCTGAGAAGTCCAAACACTGAAGAGCAAATCCATCGATGCGTGTCTGTTGTTAAATGATCCCAATGACTTATTGCAGTAAAAGAAAAAGCAGCTTTAGTAAATGCAGTCCTACATTTAGTTGAGCCAGTACTTCGAGCAGTTGTTTCTGGATCAGTGTCATAAAACATCTCAAACTTGTGCTCATGTTTGTTTTTTGTCTTCGTGGTGTAGATTGTAGGCCTGACAGAGAAGGACGTGTTGAGCGCTCATGAGATGGTGTGTTGTCTTGAGATGGGGAACTCTGCAAGAACAGTGGGCTCAACAGCCATGAACGCGGCCTCGTCCCGCTCGCACGCCATCTTTACTATATCACTGGAGCAGCGGCGCAATGGAGACAAGTATGTGAACTCAGCAGCACGCTGTTTACCTTCTTGTTGAGTATTCTGTATACACTAGGACTGCACGATATTGAAAAAAGTAAGTCAATATTAGGGTTTAAAGGTGCTGTATGTACGTTTTTGACTCTTCTAAAGCATAAAAATACCATAATATGTTTGCAGATAATTCAGAAACATGCTAAGTGAACGTTCTTGTTTATCTGAAGTCAGATATTCTGCTTTAAAATGTGAGTTACGTGCCGGAACGACTGTCTTTGTTTTGGTCATTTAACCTGCCCACTGCCACTTCAGCCAATTATATTTCAGCACACTGGGTTGCCTTGTTGGAAAGCCGTGTATTTCATTCATTCATTCAGAAAGGCTCTCAAAGCTTGTGTCCGTGAGTGAAATATGACCTCCGGTGGACAGTATCAGCCTCCGAAATGAGACGCAGATACAGAGATCCACATGAGGTTATTAATTAGCAAATAATATAAATATTACAAATGTAAACATTGGGTGAGCAGGTTACATTGTAACCCCATGCACTAGCAACACGCTACATGATGAGATTTGCAGTGATAAGCAATTTGGCTGTTTGCACCAGACCAAACACGACATAAATGTAAATACAGCCATTCAGAATCACAGAATAGTGCACTCACTGCACTTTAAGTAAGGTTTATAATCCAATTAATGCATATTAAACCTCTTTAACATTATTAAATGTAGATGCTGAGTCACTGATATGTGTTGGTTTGCATTAATTTACAGTTCTACAGTTCAATATCAAACAGTTTATTTTATTTTCCAGATCTGAGGTGAACTATCTGCTGCTGCTTTCAGTAGTATGACAATAAATGTCATGTAAAATGGCTTTCAAACTCGCATTATTAGCATTTAACACTGAATAAAGCACATGACTCATTGTCAGTTTTCTGTTGTTCAGCTGTGAAGAATATGGAAACAGCTGAGTTTTAATATGGAGAATATTCCTTCTATCGCGTGTCGTTGCTTTTATTTAGATCACGGTTTAAATCAGCCTTTAGGCTCGATAGTCAGGCACACTCCTCTATCTGGCAACCTGCGTTTGCGTTTGTTTTAATCCAGGAATGCAATACCTAGTTCAATCACTGGGTGTCAAACTCACATACTGCACCTGTAAAGGGCACCTATTTTACCCCTTTTTCAAGACTTAAGATCAGTCTTTTGTGTCTCCAGAATATGTCTGTAAAGTTTCAGCTCAAAATACCCATCAGATTATTTATTATACCTTTCTGAGTGGGAAATATAAGCTGTTAGGACAGTGTAGCTGTTTTTGTTGCCTGTGCCTTTAATGCAAATGAGCTAGTTCTGCCCGCCCACGTTCGTGTCAGAGCCATAGAGATCTCTGTATTGCTCTTTGTAGCCTTCACGTAGATAAACAGCACAGTGACAGACAAGAATGAAGCACATCTTCTTTACTACAGTAAGAACTTTCCCAATGGTTATTTAATATATTTGTTGTGGAGTTAATTCAAGCCTTTCTGCAACGATGAGTCACACACAATGTCGTTATTAAAATGGGAGGGATTTGGATCCTATTTTAACGTCAGAAAATGTAAAAAAAGAGATTTATTGTGTTTCTATCACTCTAATATGACTGTGGACACACTATACCTACACACAGTTCTGTCCAAACAGCTTGCAAAAGTTGATTTTCATCATAGGTGCCCTGTAAGTAAAGCAACTTGTGCTGTTTGTAGTGTAGAATGGCTTATAAGGAAGATCTTTTTTTATGAGTAAAATTAATGGTCAAATTTATCCAGACCTGAAAATCTATCTCACCTGAGAAATGTGTTGTTTGTTAAGGACTGATGTCATGGTCTCCAAACTGCACTTGGTGGATCTTGCTGGATCTGAGAGACAAAAAAAGACTAAAGCAGAGGGAGATCGACTGAAAGAAGGTAAGTGCCATCAAAACACATTATTTGAGGGTGTACTCACAATAGGTACAGTTGCCTTGAATCGTTCCGAAGCGCTTGTCCCCTTTCCCCAGACGGCCTGCATCTTTACCTTTCGAGCTGGAGCACGCTTCCGTCATCGATGATGCGCCTGTTCAGTTTAACAGAGAGCAGCGCTCTCGCTCAGCACAGTGGACATTGCTGCAGTTATATTGTTTTGTATTATGTTTAGTGGTTTGGGATGCAGTGACACAGTCAAATCTTCTGCTGAACAGATCCACCAGTTTTGACGCTCATAAAGGATCATAAAGTCCTCGTGCTGCAGGTAATAGGAGGTTTGCTGAAGTTGCAGCTGTCGTGCAGCGAGAGGTTTGCATCTTTAATAAACTATGACAGTTCGCATTCATTGAAGAACTACAAGCACTACAAGTGTACTGCGCCAAAGCCCAACCAAACCACGCTCTTGCACACCCTTTCCAACTGGGCCAGGGCCGGCCAACTGAACCATGCCTGGGCCCGATTCAGAGCACTCACACTTGTCAAACGAATCTGGAAACGTGCCCGGGCATAGTTCAGATAAACTAGTGTGAGTGCACCCTGAGTGTAATTAAAGGGTTAGTTCACTCAAAAAATAAAGTTTACTCACAATCTACTCACCCTCAAGAGGCGCCAAACCCTTGAGTTTCTTTCTTTTGTTGAACACAATATAACATATTTTGAAAAAGCCAAAAACCTGTAACCAATGACTTCCACTGTAGGGGAAACAAATACTATAGAAGTCAGTGGTTACAGGTTTCAAACACTTTTTTTTTTTTAACGTTTACATTTTGAATAAGTGGCAAGAGGAGAGGGATGCATTGGAAAATAATAAACTACATGAAATCCAACCTGAAATCTCAAACAGAATTTGATGATATTTTACGACTAGATTTGATCAAGTGGTTTTTAGCAGATGTCGTATTGGACAAACCCATGGCTTTTTGCTTAAAGATGAAGACCCCCCTCAGTGTTTGTATTGCACAACTCCTCTTACTGTAAAACACATTGTACTGGACTGTCCTGTTTTTAATGATCCCAGAAGGCTTTTTTTATGAAATGAACTCTCTTAAGGACATTTTTAACAAATTGACACCAGGAAAAATATTAGAATTTTTATCATGTATTAACGCTAAAAATCTTATTTAATTTATGTATTCATTTGTAAGTTGTTTTTAATTGTATATTTATTATTGAAATGTTCTTCCCATGAAAATAGCCTTGGTTGCTGACATGGCATTAAATTAAAACAAACAACAACAACAGGTTTCAAACATTCTCCAAAATATCGTGTGTGTGTGTGTGTGTGTGTGTGTGTGTGTGTGTGTGTGTG
>CAIGQW010006375.1:22120-37368 GCA_903798125.1 Danio choprae
TCTATCTGTCTATCTGTCTATCTGTCTATCTGTCTATCTGTCTATCTATCTATCTATCTATCTATCTATCGAGAGAACAACACGTCTCGTAATTCTCTGTGCAGAAAAAATAATCTGAACTCTAGTGCTGCTCCTTTGTGTTGATGTTGTACAATTAAACGATTTGTTAAATATTCCTGGCAGTCTACATAAATGATATATTTCAATAGTCAAACTGTGGCTTGTTTGAAATTCAGCCCCAGTCTGTGATGTGAAGAATGTTGTCTTTACCATGAGTTTGCAGTGCTTTTTAACCCTGAATGGTTGTCCGACAGAGGGAGAGTGCTGGGATTGCTGCCACCATTGATGCCATCACATCAGGCAATGCTTCATCTCTGGAGGCGGCTGCGCACTCCTCCCCGTCTGCTGCCGGAGCACAAGCCGTATGTGTCTTTTTGTATCCATATTTTTAATTAATGATATTGGGGGGGGGGGGGGGGCAATGACATTGCAATATTTTGTTTTTGATAAATTGCTCACTACCTTCATAATTTGAAGGGGACCTATTATGCAAAAATCACTTTTATACAGAGTTTAAGTGTCAGCAGTGTGTGAATATCTCCAGCTTCTGATGGGAAACATAAATTAATTGTATTGTTTATAATCAGACTTGATGAAAACTGTCTGCAGAAACACTTTGATTGACATTCTCCCTTTGTACGTGTCATCAGAGGGGGAAAGCCCCGCCCACGTCTCTCCCTCATTAGCATAAACAGCAGCCCTGAGTGAGAAGCAGCCGTCTGTCCATTAGCCATACGAGTGTTTGAGCTGCTGAAGATAATGTCAGCTAAGACTAAGAGGATTATAAATGTGGAGTTTTAGATGAACAGCGACAGGAGTCTCCTTTTCCAGTATTTAATCAGTTTATTTTCTGCTTATTTATTCCATTTTAGGACATCTGTTCAGGAAGGGATGGTGCTGTTTCCGAAGCCAAAGACTCTCCTGAAGCGTACACGGCCCAGCATGCACTGCGGCAGGCTCAGATGTCCAAAGAGCTGATTGAGCTCAATAAAGTGTTGGCTCTGAAAGAGGCTTTTGTCAAGAAGATGTGTCAGAATGACAGCCATCTGGAGCCCATGCAAACACAGTACCAGGTAAGTCTGCATCTAGAGCTGTGCAATAGATAGATAGATGGATAGATAGATAGATAGATAGATAGATAGATAGATAGATAGATAGATAGATAGATAGATAGATAGATAGATAGATAGATAGATAGATAGATAGATAGATAGATTGATTGATTGATTGATTGATTGATTGTATGGACAAAATAAAAAGTCTATAGTTTTATATTATGCTCTATCGGTGTGGCAAAATACATTGTTTACTAGAGGTGTCAAAATGTATTGTTGCACCGCGATGCAGATGTGAGCAATTCTTTATCGGTTCAGTAATAATCATAACCGGTTATGTACTGACGTCATTTATCACATATGCGTTTTATGGGGGTAGCTTACTATGGCGAGGGAGACCGTGAGTAATTAAAACACTTTAAAAAGCAGATAACTGTGCACAATTCACTGCTAGTGAGTTTGCTGGACAGTCTTTCAGGTTTTATCTCCTCTCTCAGCTGGTACAACAATAAATACTTGTGGATCCAGACACGAGCGTGTCTGCAGAGTGAGTTTTCTCCACCATGTTGCCGTCTATAATGGATCAGCTGATCGCTGCAGCCGTTTAACATCAGTGTCCGTGGGAAAACAATCCACGTCCACACTGGAGTTTAATCTAGCGTTTCTGAAAATTATCTCCGTGTCTCACACACGCACACGCGCACACACACACACACACACACACACACACACACACACACACTCTCATGCATGCAGGGCATCTGAGCTCCAGCAGGTGCTTTGAGCACAAAACCCCAGAGAGCAGTGCACATCAGAGAGTTTATCAAGGATGTACCGCTGGATGGCGTCTCACTATAGTTGTTAAATGTGATATTTAATTCATCTGGTCTCTATCTAACGACTCTTTGTTCTTTTGAATCTATCAGGTAACTTGTCACCGCGTCAGTACACTGCTTCAATCTTTCGCTTTCACACTTTTACTTGGTCATTTTAGTGAAAACCTCAGATACTGTTGGCTGGTTCCTGTTGGTTGTGCACCTTTTTTGCCAACCAAGTGTGTCGATGCCGTTATAACGCCACAGATCACTCTGCCTATTCATGCCAGAGTCCTGCAGAAAAAGTGATTGACGGGTGGTAATTTGTGTGTAACTTATCTTTATTTATTTATGATTTGGTTATGGGTAAAACAAAGACTATGCGGGTCAGGTAGTTGAAACGGTAGGCTACAAATAATTAATTCGTTATAAATGAATTATTCATAAATAATTAATTCACCGCAGCCTACGACGACGATGCCATCATCCATCACAATGTTTCACATTAGACATCGTACAATGCCAAATTGGTCGACATCGCCCAACCCTAGTTTATATATCTGACTGCTCGTATTAAAGGACAAAATTGTATTACAAATAATATATAAATATATTTAGAAATTTTAATACAAGAATTATTGTGTTGCTAAGCAATATATGAAATAGTTTATGGAACGCATAGTCAATGCACCGAGATATCGAATTGAACCGAATTGATGGCATGATAATCGTAACCGAACCGTGAGACCAGTGTAGGTTCACACCTCTATTGTTTACAGTAATATTTTTTCATAATTTGAGCAAAATATTACACCCTATTACGGAGATGCAGACAGAAACACGAATAACAGCATTGTGAGTTGCGATCTTGAAAATAAAATACTTTCTTTTCTTTTTTTTACATTTATTTAGCGAAACTATAATCATTGGTTTTTGAAAGGTATTTTGTCTACGTATTTAATCAAACATTCATTCATTCATTTTCTTTTTGGCTTAGTCCCTTTATTAATCTGGGGTCGCCACAGCGGAATGAACCGCCAACTTATCCAGCATATGTTTTACGCAGCGGATGCCCTTCCAGCTGCAACCCATCACTGGGAAACATCCATACACACTCACTCACACACATACACTACGGACAATTTAGCTTACCCAATTCACCTATACCTCATGTCTTTGGACTTGTGGGGGAAACCAGAGCACCCGGAGGAAACCCACACCAACACGGGGAGAACATGCAAACTCCACACAGAAACGCCAACTGACTCAGCCAAGGCTCGAACCAGTGACCTTCTTGCTGTGAGGCGATCGTGCTACCCACTGCGCCACCGTGCAGCCTTTAATCAAACATTTACCCTGAAATTGTAAAAAACGTGAGAAACATATTCACATATTTCTCTGTATATTAGGCTCATATTAGATTTTCTTGTTCTGATTAATTGCTTGAGCATTTATCATGATATTGAACTACGCTGCAGTTACTTTAACAGGTATAGTAATGTTTGCTGTTCCAAAATATTTTAAATGTGTCTTAAAATAACATATATTGTGTTCAATGGTAAAAAAACAACAACCTTTTCCCCCAAGACATTTATAAAGAGCATATTTTAGAGCAGTCATTGCAAGACCGTGATATTTATATGCAAGGTTATCATACTGTCAGAATCTTACACCTGCCTATGCCTACCTGAAAGGTTGTTGAGCTGTTTTTTTTTGTTCCTCCTCTCCAGGAGAGCATTCAGGGTCTGCAGGCCGCGGTCGGCTCTCTGCAGAAGGAGAAGGAAGATCTCATCCAGACTCTGCAGTCCGCCAAGAAGGACACCAATCAGGCCAAGTAACTCCATATCTTTACTGACAGTTTTAATTCTGCACAATAGCTTCGTCTTCATCCAAAGATGCCAATAAGATTTATGCACAAAACTGGAGTATTGTATAAAACATTTGCTAATAAAGCAGCGTTTCCATCCAGTGAGAAACAAGAGAAGAAAATCATCACTTCCTGCTAAACATGCACCTGTCAAAAACGACATCACAGCACGCACACTGATGAAGTTTATTCACTTAATGCGTTTCGTCAGTGTTTGTGCATTTATTCTTTTTGTGCATTGTGTGCACAAGTTAGTTTTTTTTATGTGGATTTTCAAAGTTTATGCACATCTTGCCATTTTTTTCATAAAGCTTTTTTCAAAATGCTCATTAAAACAGGTGGATGGAAACGTTGCTAGCGATGGCTTATTGTCATTGTGTTTCTCTAGACCAGTGTTAAAGCTCATGCATATGTGGACTATTTTTACTTGTGTTTATAGTCTGTTTTTCTAGATGTTTTAAGAGTAGATGTGCAAATCAGAGTTGTTTGTACCTGCCGTTTTCCATGTTGGCACACTCACAGTAGTGCACTTCGTTTAGTCACAAGGGGTAAGGGCTGGGGCTCATCAACCTGACGCCAAACAACTAGCTAAAAACGAAAGCCAACTGTATTGTCGCCTCACTTTTGGGTCGTGTCTGGACCAAAAAGCTGCATGTGAACACACCAAACAGACAAAAGCCAACTGAAACAAGAGAGTGTGTGTCCTACGCCTGTGCAAGAGGACGTGTCTTCCAGCACCAGCAGGGGGCAGTATCTGTTTTCTCGTTCACAAGAGAAAACAAACTTCCAACGCAAACAAAGCAGTGTTCATGACCATTATCACAGTAATCATCCCTCCCCATAGAGGGATACGCTTCTGCTAATCTCTGATAACTTAATAATCCATATCATTTGTAAATATTTGAGAAATGTAGCGAAAGTACAGCCGACCTCGCTGTGACATTTCTTCTTTGAATTGTTTACTTGCTCTTAAACGCCAGCAATATGCGCAAGTAAAAATGAGCCTGTGTGCTCATGCCTTTTAAGTTAAAGTAATAAATTACTTAATTTTACTTATTTAAAATTTTCAATTACTTAAAGTTGCTTATTACATGATTCAATTTATATGTAAATGGATTTTATTTTTAGTAAAACAGCCTTTTTATTAGAAAAAAAGAGATGTATCAACTATTTTAATAACAAAAATAACATTCTTTAATTAAAAAAGGAAGTCATACATTGCATGTATGAAAACATTTCAATGACACCATAATTCATGCATGCCATATATTGTCAAGAATACGTTTCTGACTGCATTCACGGTTTAACCACGTGCAGTTGTCTGACAAATGTAATATTTAGTTGAAAAATAGAATTGTACACAGCAGATGCCCTTCCAGCTGCAACCCAGTACTGGGAAACACACACACACACACACATACATCAGCTTCTCCAGCCCGGCGACTAGACTGCAGCTCCACATAGGAAGTTTGGCCAGAGGAAATGACCATGCCTAACATAGCCTGCTTTCTCTCGAGGTTTTTTTTTCCCTTCACTTCGTCAATTGGTGAAGTTTTTTTTTTTTTCCTCCACTGTTGCCACTGGCCTGCTTGGATTTGTGGAGCTGCGCTTCGGTGGATTTGCTCTTCAGTGTTTGAACTTTCACCAGTGAAACTTAAGCCACACTGAACTGAACTAAACTGAACTGAACTGAACTAAACTCAAAAATGTGGACTTTAATTGAACTTGTTAAGCTGCTTTGACACAATCTACATTGTAAAAAGCGCTATATAAATAAACTTGAATTGAATTGAACATACACTACAGCCAATTTAGTTAATCAATTCCCCTATAGCGCATGTGTTTGGACTGTGGGGGAAACCGGAGCGTTCGGAGGAAACCCACGCCAACACGGGGAGAACATGCAAACTCCACACAGAAACACCAACTGACCCAGCAGAACCAGTGACCTTCTTGCTGTGAGGTGACAGTGCTAACCACCGTGTCACTCTTAATTATAGCAACTATTCTAAAAAATCTATGCTATATGTGACTATAAATACAGTTTGACTTGAGCTCTATTTGTTATGATATTGTAGGGCAGTGAAATATGAATATATTTTTATGCAATTTATTATATAGATCTAATGAACCGACTACAGTCATAAACACAATGGAGCAAATATTAAAGTAAAATATTAAAGTTTTATGCGGAGTAACCGTATTCAGGCACATAAATTAAATGCATGCCAAATAACATTGATATAATGCAGTCTATATGCAGTAATTCAATAAAATGAATCTTATGCACTACTAAAATTTCTCTCCTAAACAGTCACAGGCCTTAAAACACACGCAGATGATAAACTTTCACTCTATTAGGGTTAAATTCTGCAGTCTCCATAAATCTCCGGTGTTTTGACCTGTGTTTTCTGGTCATCTATGATCTCAACTCAACACTGCGTATCCTGCGATGTGACTATTGCGGACTAACACATTGCGATATCGATGCTCAAACGAGTCCTAATTGACTTTGCAATGACTTCCACCCTCTAGACTGAGTGAGCAGCGCAGGAAGAGACTTCAGGAGCTTGAAGGACAAATGACGGAGTTAAAGAAGAAACTGCAGGATCAGTCCAAGCTGCTGAAACTCAAGGAGTCGTCTGTGCGCAATGTGACCAAACTCAACCAGGAGATTCAGGTTTGTCCTCACAAAAACCTCATACGTTTAATCTGTTCGTTAGGAACGAGATGTTTCTCAAATCAGAATCTTTATTGTTTTGTCAAATCCAGGTTGCGATGTGGTTTTCAGACAAATCGACAGATGTTTACACTCAATTCAACATTTATAATCTGAAATATGCTATTTACGTCTTGCAACTTGCATTACTTAACACCACTTTATTGCAATCCTGCAGATACACGTGTGTATGAATATAATCTGTTTGGCCATGACTGGGTGAAATTAAGTTTGGGATTTATTCCTATACAAAATGCAAATTATCAGTAGAAAACTGCTTGCTTTTCATAATAATTATAATTTTTTTCATTCAGAATGTTGACTAAATAACTTTTACTTTATTTTTACCTGTATTAGGGCTATGTATGCATGTATGTATGTTTTCTGCAGAATGTTCAAAATGGGGTGTACTCAATTATGCTGAGGTATGTATGTATGTATGTATGTATGTATGTATGTATGTATGTATGTATGTATGCATGTATGTATGTATGTATGTATGTATGTGTACAGTGCTCAGCATAATTGAGTACACCCCATTTTGAAAATGGATTTTTTTGTCCATTTCTCAGTGATTTATAGGCAATGTATTATGGTGCATTTAAACAAAACAGATTTATTAAACAGATATATTTATTAAAATAATATTTGTCACTAAACGTATTTAGAAATTGAAAGATAATAGTTAAATTTCAGCAAAATATTGCAAAAATAAATGACAACCTACAAAATTTCAACTAATTATTTTTAATTTGTTTGCATCTCTTGATTTTTTTTGGACTTATCGCAAGTTATTTTGTTAGATTAGCTCTAGATTTGGCTTCAATACTGACTAATCTAGTGTATATGTGTATATATTACACTAATATAGTGTAATATTGTATAGCTTTCTATTAAAAGTATAAATTTAAAAGATCACTTTGTCAGGGGTGCACTTACGCTGAGCACTGTATGCATGTATATGTGCTTTAATAATAATTACTATACACTAATTAATATACATTTAGTCAGTTTTCTGAAGGTCAGTTTGTGTTGTAAACATTAAGCCTGACGGTATGCTGTTTATTTGGTGTTTTCAGGCCATGAAGTCTCAGCGGGTGCAGCTCATGAGGCAGATGAAGGACGACTCTGAGAAATTCCGCTTGTGGAAACAGAAAAAAGATAAAGAAGTCCTGCAGCTCAAAGAGAAAGTGAGTGGCAATTAGCCGTGTGCGATATGACCTTTATTTGGGTGTGGACGAGTAATGTCTTCATAATCTGCTTTTGATGAAACATCATACGAGTTACGGTTCTGGCACCTCTGTCTTTTGTTTATGCCCAAGTTAAGCAGAGGAATGAGAATAAACTGAGGAATCTATAGCATCACTATTAGAGATAAACAGAATGAGAGTATAGTTTAGCCATATCAGCCTGGAAACTAGCAACTTTTCATTTTCCATCAGTCTTCGTACACCGTGTAACTACAGAAGGGTCAAGCTTTAAATAGGAAAAGTATTAAAACTCTTTTTGAGTGAGATGCTAATGGTCTAATCTGATTCAATCAATTATGCTAAGCTAACAGTGCTCCCGCCACACCCAGAGATCGATTGAATGGATTCAGAAGTGGTAAAACTCACCTGTTTCCCCCTGGAGGAGCTGTAAAATGAGTGCTTCCTAAAAACAGTGTAGTGTTTCTTTAATATTCTTCTGCAGGAATTTGAATGCTTGTTTATTTTGGCTTGTTTCAGGATCGTAAACGCCAGTATGAGATGCTGAAACTGGAGCGAGACTTCCAGAAACAGGCCAGTGTGCTTCGCCGCAAGACAGAAGAGGTGAGCGCTTTCATCAAAAGCTGAACTGCAATCATTTACACCGGCTGTTTCCTTTGTCTTACGCTCTTCCCTGCTCAGATGACAGGTCATTGGCTGTTTCCATCCACCTATTGTTATGTGCATTTTTGGAATATTGCATTAAAAAGATTATGGAAATGCCAAGATGTGCATCAGTGTTGAAAATGTACTTTAAAATGTATGTGCACTGCTGAGTAGGATAAACCTTTTATTCAATAAGAAGATATGTGCAGGAACTATGATGAAAACACATTTAGTGAATGAATTCTAGCATGCGCATCAGTAAAGTGATGTGATTTAGTTTGAACAGAAGATGTGATGCTAAAAATAGGCGCAATGGGATGGCATTAAAGGGCTAGTTCACCCCAAAAAATGAAAGATTTTGAGTTTCTGTTGAACACAGAGGAAGATATTTTGAAGAAAGCTGAAAACATTAGTAGTAACAGTAGAAGAAACAAATACTAAGGAAGCCAGTGGTTACAGGTTTTCAGCATTCTTCAAAATATCTTCTTTTGTTTTTAACAGAAGACAAACTCAGACAGTTTTGGAACAAGTAAAGAGTGAGTAAATGATGACAATCTTCATTTTGTTTGTGAGCTGGCCCTTTAAGGGACTCTTTGCAGCATTTACAGCAGATTGTTGCAGATGTGTAATGTTGTTGAGCTGCTTGTAAAAGGCCTCAGCCCTCCGTCAGTCCGTCATCACAGTGCTTCAGTATTATTCTTCTTCTATTATTATTCCCTTCAGAACTGTCTTGAGCATCTGTCTGCGCTCCCAAAGATTGTTTCACGCCTCCAAAAGCCACCGCATTCATTGCTCTTCGTCTTCTGAGGCGCAGCTTATTTATTATAGAAGAAAAAAACCCCACAGTGGCAAATCCCAACCCAATAGAGTTCTCTGAGCAATGTTTGTGCATGTTTATCAGGAGCTGATGATTTAGTTCTCGTTTGTTTGTCATTGGATGGAAACGCTGCTTTATTCACTAATGTTTTATTCGGATAGAAACAGAAACTGCCTAATGTTCCTCCACAGGCTGCTGCTGCTAACAAGCGTCTGAAAGATGCTCTTCAGAAGAGGAGTGAAGTTGCAGAGAAACGTAAAGACGTCCAGAATCGAGGAGCAGAGAGCGTTACTAACAGAGTCAAGGTATGAGAACATTTTTGAGAGAATTTGGGGAAAAGCATGAAAAAAAAATTAATTTTGGGAATTCATATTAAGACTTGGTTAAAAAATATTGGTTAATCGATTTCAGTGATCTGAATTTTATCAAGACAGTTGCTGAATATTATGAACTTTATCGTTGCTTCAGCTCTCGTCCTGGAGATGTGGCTTTCTTGCACTTGCTCCACTTAAAACGAAGCAATAAAACAGACGGATGTGTGGTAATTAAATTGAATAAAACATTTAATCATGATTCACATGATTGATGCGAGTTAACTCGTGATTCATTCATTCATTAATTTTCCTTTGGTATAGTTCCTTTATTAATCTGGGGTCGCCACAGCGGAATGAACCACCAACTTATCCAGCATATGTTTTACACAGTGGATGCCCTTTCAGCTGCAACCCAGTACTGGGAAACACTCATTCACACACATACACTAAAGCCAATTTAGTTAATCAATTCCCCTATAGCGCATGTGTTTGGACTGGGGGAAACCGGAGCACCCGGAGGAAACCCACACCAAAACGGGGAGAACATGCAAACTCCACACAGAAATGTTAACTGACCCAGCCGGGACTCGAACCAGCAACCTTCTTGCTGTGAGGACACAGTGCTAACCACTGAGCCACCGTATCACCCTAACTCATGATTGATTACAACTTAATCATACTTTTTATATCTTGACCAAATGTAAGCTTCAATTAATATAATGGTGCGTTTTGAAACGGCACAACAACAACATCAGAGATTTAAGTGTACAAAATATACAACTGAAACATAAGATTGTTTTATCCTTTATGGAAAGAGTCTTAAAAGCTCTGTGGTACCTTTGTATGCCCTGGAAAAGTGCTTAGATTTTGAATATCAATCATTCTTTCAATTTCTTTTCGGCTTAGTCCCTTTATTAATCTGTGGTCGCCACAGCGGAATGAACCGCCAACTTCCAACCCTTCCAGCTGCAACCCATCACTGGGAAACATCCACACACACTCATTCACACACATACACTACGGACAATTTAGCTTACCCAATTCCCCTATAGCGCATGTGTTTGGACTGTGGGGGAAACCGGAGCACCCGGAGGAAACCCACACCAACACGGGGAGAACATGCACACTCCACACAGAAACGCCAACTGACCTAGCCGGTCAGTTTGTGCTACCCACTGCGCCACTGTGCTGCCCCGAATATCAATCAATCAACATTTATTTATATAGCGCCTTACTACAACCAAGGTTGTCCAAAGTACTTTACACCAGTAAAAACAAATAATACATCACAACTAAAAAGCAGACAATGCAAAACAATACAAGAAATATCAGTAAAATACAACAAACATTAAAATGGAGAGAAGTGTTAAAAGCCAATTTGAACAAGTGGGTTTTAAGCTTGGCTTTAATAAGTGGCAGATCAGTGATTGTACGAAGCTCAGTAGGAAGGGTCTTCCAAAGTTTAGGACCTGCCACTGCAAAAGAGCGATCACTGCTTATAGCTTGATCGAATAAAGTGCTTGAAACGGCTTGAAAAGGTCATTTGTTACTAAATGGGTAATAATAATTAACTGTTTAAATAAAATAAATAGCTTTTGCATAAATTGTGAAGTATGTATGTATAATACGTCGCTCTTGTAAAGTGCTGTAAATGTTTGAAATTGCTTCTGGAAAGTTCTTAATGTGTAAGAACCCTGAGTTGAGAAGGGTGCAGTACCCAGCCATGAATGATAAATGATCAAGCCACTTTATTCTGTGGGAATATACAGTTAAGTCAGAATTATGAGCCCTCCTGTATATGTCATCCCCCAATGTCTGTTAGTTAGCCCCCAATGTCTGTTAGCCCCAATAGTTTAACTCATTTCCAATAGCTGATTTCTTTTATCTTTGCCATGATGACAGCACATAATTTGACTAGATATTAAAGATAAGATATATTCAAGATACCAGTATTCAGCTTGAAGTGACATTTAAAGGCTTCACTAGGGTATTTAGGGTAAAGTTAGGGTAATTAGGCAAGTCATTGTATAACAGTGGTTTGTTCTGAGGACAATCCAACACTAATATTGCTGAAGGGGGCGAATAATATTGACCTTAAAATGGCTTTAAAACAATGAAGAACTGCTTTTATTCTAGCCGAAATAAACCAAATAAGACTTTCTCCAGAAGAACAAATATTATAGGAAATACTGTGAGAAATTCCTGAATCTGTTCAACATCATCTGGGAAATATTAGACAAAGAAACAAAATTGACTGTAACTATATTTGCGTCTTGCTGTAATTGTGGTCTTTTGGATTGGTTCAGAACTGGCTGCTGAATGAGGTCGAGGTGCTGGTGAGCACAGAGGAGGCCCGGCGGCACCTACAGGACCTGCTTGAGGACAGGAAGATGCTGGCGGAGGAGATCTCACAGCTCCGCCAGCAGATGGAGGCGGGAGAAAGACCGGTGTCTAAAGTCCGGGTGAGAGAGAAACGCACACCACACACACGACATCTGAGACCATGCAGAACTGCCCCTTAAATATTCCTTATACATGTTGTAGTCGACTTAAACACAACCTTTTATTTTTTTATATAGTTTTGTCGGTCGTCAGTGAGTTTGGTGCATTTTATATTTTATTTTATTATTATTTTTCCTCTTCAGCGTCGCACACTGACCATTTCTGAGTTGGAGGGTAAGTGTGAGCTGGAGGCGTCCATCAGTAAACAAGTGGAGAGTCTGGACACAGAGATGGCCCTCAGGTCAGAGCACTATACTTTCATAATCAATACAGGAAAAATATTATAAGCATCTTTATAGATTCTTGATTAATGTTAGTAAATAGGATATTAAATATAAACTAATGGACCTTTATTCTAAAGTGTTACCAATTATTTACTTAATGTTTTTAAAACAATAATAAAAGCAGTAGTCTTAAGTATGAATAATCTTGTAAAGCATTTATTAATGCATAACTGAAATATAAAGTTGTGCTTGTTAACATTAGTTAAAGCACTGCGAGTTGTCATGAAGTAACGTTATTTAACTTAAGCATTTAATGTATTATTAATTGTTTGGTCATGTTCGTAAATGCATTCACTAATGGACCATTAGTTTAAAGTGTAACTAAATAATTTAATTAAAATTCTGCAGTGAAAACAGGACGGACTTGGCTAAAAACTGAAAGATAGCTTCTTTTCTTATCTTTTTTGTTTGGGAACTTTATCTTGTCCTTGAAGTGATGATAACACTATAATAACGGCACACTATGACTCAGTTATTATGCATTTGCCAGTAATTAATTCATCATTTGTTGAGCATTAACTCTACATTAATAGACGGTTTATAACTACAGCCACAAACGCTGTATTCTTGACTTGTATATTGACATATATATATAATGTGCTTTATTTTCATACCCTTTCTATATATGCATGTATGTATATGTTCATACGTTTGTTTATGCTTATGTTATTTATTTATTTATTTAATATATTTATTTATCTTTTTATTTTTTGTGTAGGCTTGTATTTGAAACTGCTGTATAATACTCAAATGTCTCTCAATGTTTTCAAACAATTATATATTATTCACCACAATTTCTAGTGCGCATCCATAACAAAGCTTTTCTTTTTCTCAAATGCAAAACTGTTAAATAAAATAATGTTTTGTTCTTATCTTTAATGTTTCAACTCTTATCCTTTTGATTTAGTTTTCTTTCTTTTTGTTCACACCCATAACGCGCGTTTATTTAAAATATAAAATACATTTACAGATGTTTCAATATAATGTTAACATATATACTTTCTCTGTACATTTGTTAAAGTTTTACTGCAAATGTGACATCCATAACACTGGAATCGCTCAATGCTGTTTATAATATGAAGAGCAATAATCAGCGTTTTGTCTTGACGTTGCACCCCTACTGATGTGCGTGTAATTTTAGGCTATAGTTTTAAACCGTTTGTTGATGACATTTTATGTGCAAAAGTAAAGTATTAGGATACTGTATTAATTGCATTGTTATTTACAGTAAATATTTGATCTTAAAGACAACACTGATGCAATAATTATCAGTGTATAATTATGGCATTTCCTTTTTGAAGGTAAAAACGCCACTAGAGATCAATACAGCAGGTTGAATATGTAATAGTCAATGTTTGACTCTGTACAGTATAAACAATTGTCTTTGCACTGTTTCAGGAGCGCTCAGATCGCAGACCTGCAGCAGAAAGTTCTGGATGCGGATAATGAGGGCCGGATGAAGCAGCGCTGGGATTCAATCACTACCATCATAGAGGCCAAGAGCGCCCTGAAGATCCTCATGGCGGAGGTGAAGCTAAATAAAACTCCGCTAACATCTAATGATAGTCCACCTGCTTGTTTGGTTTCTGTTTCTATGTCAAAATGAAGATGCCTTGTTAAGTTGTAAAGTTTGATGGGGGATGGAGTTGTTGTGTTTTACCTAGACATTTAAAAAGAGCATATTTTATAGCAGGAGTCACAGTACCGTGATGTTATCATACTGTCAGAATCTTATAGCCATGCCTATTTGGCCTGTTTCAGGTTGTTGCATCCAAGACATCCAATGCGAAGCAGGAGAGCGAGCTGCAGCAGGAGAAGGCCAACCTGCTGGACATGCAGAAGGTGTTGTGTGACGAGCGCAAAGTGATGTCGGCCATGGACATGGAGCACCAGAGTCACCTGGTGGAGATGGAGCAGAGACACCAGGAGAAGGTCTGCGTCACGCTGACATGTATAGACCCAATCCCGATTCTCCCCCTTAGCCCTTCCCCTTAACCCTACCCCTGGTTTTGTGCGTTCAGGTGAAGGGGTGTGGGTGTCCCAATTCTCTTTAGCTTGAAGGCGTAGGGCTAAGGGGGAAGTCCTGGATAGCCCTTGAAATGGAGATTATGAGGGAGTGATTCGTTCATTAGCGCATAGGCACATTGCACAGGAGGAGGAGAAGATTAGTTGCTTTTTCCAGTCTTTTATTGGGTTTGAGTCATTTGTTCATCACGTATAAGACAGAAGACAATCATATGCAGTCAGAGCTGGAAAAAGATTTGATCCGTTCATCTCTCGAGCCCTTGGGTTTAAGGAACCTACCCAATATCCTACTGTCTTGCTAACTATTAATAAGCAGCTAATTAGTAGGTTGAGTTAAAGTCTTATTTAATAGTCTGTAAGTTGCGTGAATTGTACATTAAAATAGTGTGATCGACAGAAGCCAATCGTATGCAGTTGGAGCCGGAAAAAGATTAGATTTGTGCATCTCTTGAGTCCTCTAGTTTGATCATTCGTCTCGTTACGTGCTGAAGATGATGAACGAATGACTCAAAATCCAGAAGACTCGAAAGCTGAACTAAACAGCTGAATTCAGACATACTCCTCGACTCGCATACTGTTTTTAACGTACTATATAGTATGGAAGAATGCGGTTTCGGACACAGCTGTGTTCTAGGCTAGCGTTTACCGGCAGACGGCGTTCCAGGCTAACGTTTACCAGCAGATGATCTTCCAGGCTGACGTTTAATGGGAGACTGCGTTCTAGGCTAACGTTTAACAGCATTCTAGGCTAGAGTTTACCGGCAGACGGCGTTTTAGGCTAGAGTTTACCAGCAGACGCCGTTTTAAGCTAGAGTTTAATGGCAGACGGTGTTCTAGGCTAGAGTTTACCGGCAGACGGCGCTGTAGGCTAGCGTTTACTGACAGACAGCGCTCTAGGCTAACATTTAATGGCAGATGGCATTCTAGGCTAGCGTTT
>CAIGQW010006375.1:114536-124541 GCA_903798125.1 Danio choprae
ACAACAGATCAATTACTGTAGTTGTTGTGTTACCATAGCAACTGTAGAATCTCTACAACAGATCAATCACTGTAGTTGTTGTGTTACCATAGCAACGGTAGGATCACCACAACAGATCAATCCCTGTAGTTGTTGTGTTACCATAGTAACTGTAGGGATGACATCACAAGGGAAACACAGAACAGACACAATATGTTAATACCATGGCCTTGAATGTAGGACATGTTCAGGATAACTGTATGACAGACAAGACATGAGTAGAAATAAGATGTCAGATCACTGTCTAATCTCGAGATCAATGTAAATGTCAGTGCTTATCTTTCTCTGCGTATTATGGGGGGGGGGGGATGGGGAATTCATTCATTCATTTTCTTTTCGGCTTAGTCCCTTTATTAATCTGGGGTCGCCACAGCGGAATGAACCGCCAACTTATCCAGCATATGTCTTATACAGCAGATGCCCTTCCAGCTGCAACCCATCACTGGGAAACATCCATACACACTCATTCACACACATTCATACACTACGGACAATTTAGCCTACCCAATTCCACCTATACCGCATGTGTTTGGACTTGTGGGGGAAACCGGAGCACCCGGAGGAAACCCACGCCAACACTGGGAGAACATGCAAACTCCACACAGAAACACCAACTGACCCAGCCGAGGCTCGAACCAGCGACCTTCTTGCTGTGAGGCGATCGTGCTACCCACTACGCCACCATGAGGCCTAAATTAAATCAATAACTAATAAAGTTGTATTTTCTAAAGCAGTATTAACACAGTAATAACATTCTTACTGTGGTTTTTACTGCCTTGACTAACATTTACTAATGATATTTATACTACAATGTTATGTGTTGTACTTTATAATCCATCTGCATTTGAATTTAGTTGAAACATTTGTTTACTCTGAACATGTAAATACAATAAAGTTTGTAAATAATAATAATAAATAACACGTGTATTATTAATAATACATTTAATAATAATAAATAAATGTTATAATAATGTATTTAATAAATTTATTTACTTATTTTTTATTAATATATATATTTTTATTTGTTTATTTATTTATACATTTATTTAATAATACAGCCTCGAAGCAGGAAGGTCGCTGGTTTGAGCCTCGGCTGGGTCAGTTGGCGTATCTGTGTGGAGTTTGCATGTTCTCCCCGTGTTGGCGTGGGTTTCCTCCGGGTGCTCCGGTTTCCCCCACAGTCCAAACACATGCGGTATAGGGGAATTGGGTAAGCTACATTGTCCGCAGTGTATGTGTGTGAATGAGTGTGTGTGGATGTTTCCCAGTGATGGGTTGTGGCTGGAAGGGCATCCACTGCGTAAAACATGTACTAGATAAGTTGGCGGTTCATTCCGCTGTGGCGCCCCCTGATTAATAAAGAGACTAAGCCAAAAAAAAAAATGAATGAATGAATTTAATAATAAATCGCACAATAAATCCACTCATTCATTCATTCATTTTCTTTTCGGCTTAGTCCCTTTATTATTCTGGGGTCGCCACAGCAGAATGAACCGCCAACTTATTCAGCATATGTTTTACGCAGCAGATGCCCTTCCAGCCGCAACCCATCACTGGGAAACATCCACACACACTCATTCACACACAGTCATACACTACGGACAATTTAGCTTACCCAATTCCTCTATACCGCATGTCTTTGGACTTGTGGGGGAAACCGGAGCACCTGGAGGAAACCCACGCCAACACGGGGAGAACATGCAAACTCCACACAGAAATGCCAATTGACCCAGCCGAGACTCGAACCAGTGACCTTCTTGCTGTGAGGCGATTGTGCTACCCACTGCGCCACCGTGCAGCCCCACAATAAATCAACAAAAATATTTTTATTATGTTATTATGTCTGTTAAAGTAACCTTGTGCAGCTTATATGACAAAAAGCTGATAAAAGATTTAGATTAAATATAAATTAATTGCAATAAGAATATCTGACACCCCTATAAGCATAATCAGAGGTGTGACGCCTTCACAGAAAAGAGCATGTGGATAATATATATAGCACATATGACGCAGCCCACTCGCTAACAGCACAAACCATCAACATTAAAACTTGTTTTACGTCTAAATTAGCAGTAATGTTTGATATGAGGACGGGGTTGTTTATTGCGCACCCATATGTTTGTCAGTGTGCCATCATCACTGTGAAAGCCATTAGAAAGAGCGCAGGTACTGCTGCTAATGAAGTGTCAGAGTCGCTCTGCTTGTTAGCGTTTCGTACACACACACAGACACACACCGTCTGCAAAAACACATTCATTTTCAGCGCTGCTTCCTGGAGGTAAAGACGAGGTGGCGAAACCAGAGAACTTGTTAAAGACTTGTGACTCGTTGCACTTTACACAAACCTTGCTTGTTTTGAGTTTCTCTCCTTCAGTCTTTCTTATTTTGTGTCGTGAAAGTGTCTGTAAAACTCAGCACAGACTCATGGGAGAAGAAGAAATCTGAAAAAGCAGAAATGCATTAAACACTGTTTAAGTTTCAGGTGTCAAATCCACTAGAGGGCGCTGTCTAGAGTTTTGCTAAACTGAAATACGTTACTTAGACTGTTTTGTTGTACGTTTCAGATGACAAATCCACTAGAGGGCACTGTCTACATTATTGCGTATCTGAAATACGTTACTTAGGGTGTGTTTTGTTGTACGTTTCAGATGACAAATCCACTAGAGGGCGCTGTCTACATTATTGCGAATCCGAAATACGTTACTTAGGGTGTGTTTTGTTGTACGTTTCAGATGACAAATCCACTAGAGGGCGCTGTCTACATTATTGTGAATCTGAAATGCGTTACTTAGGGTGTGTTTTGTTGTACGTTTCAGATGACAAATCCACTAGAGGGCGCTGTCTACATTATAGCGAATCTGAAATACGTTACTTAGACTGTTTTGTTGTACGTTTTAGATGTCAAATCCATTTGAGGGTGCTGTCTAGAGTTTAGCAAATCTGAAATACGTTACTTAGGGTGTGTTTTGTTGTACGTTTCAGATGACAAATGCACTATGTTACGTTACTGAAATACATTACTTAGGGGGTGTTTTGTTGTAAAATTCAGATACATGTCCTTCTTCTTCCACCAAAAGGCGTAGCTTGTCGTACAGATCAGTTAGTGAATCACTGAAGCAGAGCATTCTGCAGCACAAACACAAAATCGTACAAAGTGAATTACAAGCAAACTGACCACGCCAGAAAAAAAAGTGTCCTTATGGAGATAGATACGGTAGGTTATGCAAATATATCCGTTACAAATCATAGACAGTGTTTTTAAGTTGTTTTGTGGTGTTTATTTGCAGTTGTGCAAATAACTGCATGAAAATAATCCTTTATTCGCCAATAATATGAGCCTGTAAATATCATTAGTGTGAAAAGGAACAAAGGCTGTTGTGGTCATACTGCCCCCTACTGTTCATTCTACACACAAACTGCAGTCAAACGTATGTTGAAGTAGGTTTTTACAATGCATCTGTGCATTGTTCGCATTGTTTTACAATGCATCAATGCATAATTATAATGTTTCAGACCCGGTGACCATATGTTACAATCTTTATGATCTCTGACTAGCTGCATTGGACTGAATTGGACATTTTAGATCTGGATTTCTCTCAGAATTACACAGAACAGTGATGAGCAGTAATGGTCAAAATGATCATCAAATGGGCAATTTCTGGACTGCAGGGTCACTCAATCGCCGTGATGGTATGGTCCACTTTTCAGATGTGCAGAACACACTGCTATAGACAAGCCATCAGGATAAACACATCTAGGGAAAAAATATAAGAATTTGTTTTTCCTACTATGGTGGTCAATGGTTCCAGGTTGTCTTTTTTCTTTTTTTAATATATTATTTTGTGTTCAGCAGAAGAATGAACCTCGTGAAGGTTTGCAAACACTTGAGGGAGATTAAATAGTGAGCAGTTTTACATTTTTGAGTGAACTAACCCTTTAAATGTGATCAGTGTGATTTCACCAAGTAAGATAGGTTTCTGGATGAACAACATTCCAATCAAGGGTGGGCACAGTGGCTCAGTGGTTAGCACTGTGGCCTCACAGCAAGAAGGTCGCTGGTTCGAGTCCCGGCTGGGCCAGTTGGCGTTTCTGTGTGGAGTTTGCATGTTCTCCCCGTGTTGACGTGGGTTTCCTCCGGGTGCTCCTGTTTCCCCCACAGTCCAAACACATGCGCTAAAGTGAATTTGGTAAACAAAAATGGTGTATGAGTGTTTCCCTGTATTGGGTTCCAGCTGGAAGGGCATCCGCTGTGTAAAACATATGCTAGAATAGTTGGTGGTACATTCCCCTGTGGCGATTTTTCTGATCAATAAAGGACTACGCTGAAGAAAAATGAATGAATGAACATTCCAATCAGCCAATCAGAATCCCATGTCACAGTTAGGCCTAAAGTTGGGGTAATCTACTACTACATGATTGTTATCAACTACAATTCCCCTCCGAGTTTAGGAATAATTTACAATTAGCGTTGGGTTTAGGGGTAATAATTAGGCATGGGTTACATTTTTGAACATTTAAAGAAAGGTCTGGAGCACTCAACCACCATACAAGGTGCGTGGACAGAATGCAAATATACTAAGAATAGGAAACTCCAGCAACACCTCCAACAAAAGGAGACAATTGTAATGAAATAAAATAAATGCCAATGTGTTTCGGCTTAAAAGCCTTCATCGGGGCACAGAAACACATACATTTCCAAAGGCTTTAAACATACATCAACATCTAAATACAGATTAGAAACAGCTGATAAACCAGACTCAAGACGTCACCCAAATCAATCAGCAGGAGCCAACTACACAAGGGTTAATCAATCAATCCACATCAACACAATCTCAAAAACTCAAAAAACCCGTCAAAGAAACTTAAACACTCCTTCATTCATTCATTTTCCTTCGGCTTAGTGCCTTATTTTTCAGGGGTCGCCACAGTGGAATGAACCGCCAACTATTCCAGCATGTTTTACGCAGCGGATGCCCTTCCAGCCGCAATCCAGCACTGGGAAAAAAACTCAAACAAACATCACAAAAATTATTTTCAAACAAAAATGATGTTTTGATGGCATCGTACTTGTCAAGATCACACCCATATTAAGGCCCCTATCCACACCAGCACGAGTGTGTTCAAAACCAAACTTCTTTCTACACGGTTTCTCTGTTTGTCCACACAAAAACGAAAGTATTGGGTTGACTGAACCCGAAATGTTCTGAAAAGTAGGGGTGAAAACTAGGGCCAGGGTGAAGATTTTCCAAAACTCGGTGTACAGTGTGTTTGTGTGGATGCTACTACCAGAGTTTCAGCTTCAGGATATCAGTGTTTGCGCTGTTTTCTTCTTTCTGACTGGCCGGCTTCACACCAAATGCAGAACTCAAACCCAGGCTCATAGCGGATACGTACCCAGGTCTACATTTCAGGAGACTGCGAAATACGTCACCGGAGGTATGTCTGCTAGCCGTTTTGTTTTAGCAAATCCACCAGAGACCACTGTGTACGCTTTGGATGATCTCAAATTTCTCTCGCGTGTCCTCTTAAATCCACCAGAGGGCAGAATATACACTTCAGCCGACCAGGCCAGCTTACTGTCGACCGACTGACTGAGCAACTGACCCGATGGGGGGTTCAAAAGCAATCTTGTTAAAGAAAAGCCGTGTGATTTCACCACGTCTTCAGCCTGTTGCTTATTTATTTATTTATTTTGCTTTTGTTTTACCTGGAACCGTTCTTCGTTAGACTCAAACCCCATTGTTACGGTCAACTCCGCTCCGCATCCCAAGTCCATCGTGTAAGCAGCGAGCCACCAGTAACACCGGAAAATCCATCTGTACCGCTCCCGTAGCATCATATCGCCCCATAGAGTTCATTTTAAAGACAAAATCAGCCATATATACCTCCGGCTACATAATTCGCGCTCTCCAGAAATGTAGATAGGGGTACGTATCCACAATGAGCCTGTGTTGCAGAATTCATGGTAAACGCATCTCTTATTTTGCGTCATTAAAATATCATTATCGTCCCCTCTTGGATCGGCCCCCCTTAACATGCATCACAGTGGGCTTTGGTGATTTTACGTGGATGGAGGGTAATTTATAAACATACCCATGTACGTGTGAACATGGCCTTAAATGCAGAGTGCATCTTCTGTCATTCAGCTGTCGGCGTGTAAATCAGGTGTTTATTCTCCCCGTGAGTCTTTTTCCTCCCAATGGCGAGGACAAATCACTCTGATTGTTCCCTTTTGTATGCGTTCATTATTGCAGGAGTGAAGCCAAAGACACGCAGACATGCAGCGTTTGACACGACCCTTAACACACACACACACACACACACACACACACACACACACACACACACACACACACACACACACACACACACACACACACACACACACTCCCTGTGGCGTGATTGAGTAGGACAAACCTTATCTCTGCCAGTCAATATCATACAGCCAGTGTTGCTGAACGATTAGCCTTTCTGTCTGGCAGATCTTGTCGAACTGAATGAGTGCTGGACTATTGATTAGCTGATAACGCTAGTGGGAAAACACAAGGCATGGTGCCACATACGGTCAAAAATAAAAACATTCCTGGGCAAAGTATATTTTAAATATATATTACTTTTAGGTTGCATCTGTGTTGCTCAATAAGCTATATGGTCACACTTTGTATTAAGTCACAATTCATGCTGTTAACAAACCATTAAGTAAGACGTTTAGCTCACTATACTAATAATTAGCTGCTTATTAACAGCAAGGCAGTAGTCTGATGTAAAAAATATCTGTTAATGAACTGATTATTAAGCGTTTATTTGTGGTGGTGAGTTGCATTATGGGATGTTGATCTCTGCTCTGTCCACTTCTGAAGGTGAAAATTCAACTCTACAGTTTAACAGAGTGACTTTTAGTGACATTTTAGTGGTATGAAATAATATAAGAAATAATATCTGGAGAAGGGCAGCACGGTGGCGCAGTGGGTAGCACAATCGCCTCACAGCAGGAAAGTCGCTGGTTCGAGACAACAGGGTCAGTTTTTACAGTGTAGTCTATAGTTTTACTTCATATTTCAGTGTTTAGTGTTGTTAAATGTTATTTCACAAAGCTTTATTTCATCATTAATGACTCGAAGCGCTTCTGCCTGTGTGTTTGTGGGGGGTTTTATTTTTTAATTAGTGATTTACAAGTGTTTTGGGTCTATTTGCGGTGGTGAGTTGCATTATGGGGTGCTCCGGGTGCTCCGGTTTCCCCCACAGTCCAAACACATGCGCTATAGGGGAATTGGGTAAGCTAAATTGTCCGTAGTGTATGAGTGTGAATGGGTGTGTATGGATGTTTCCCAGAGATGGGTTGCAGCTGGAAGGGCATCCGCTGCGTAAAACATATGCTGGATAAGTTGGCGGTTCATTCCGCTGTGGCGACCCCAGATTAATAAAGGGACTAAGCCGAAATGAAAATGAATGAATGAATGACTGAATGAATTTTGCCATCAACTATATATTCTCCTTCTCTTCCTCTGTTGCTCCATCAGTCTCCATGTAAACTTTAGATTATATATATAGACTATACTATATTACACTTATTTTCGACATGAGAGCAACTGTGCATCTCTTTAAAAAGTTAATGCATTCGTTTATGCTTAATTTTAATTGATGTAAAAAAAAATTGCACTGTATTTATCATGTGCTCAGTTTTGCTGCTGTGCTTTGGGATTAAGAATAATGCATTATAAATTTTGCAAAGTCTTCTCAATTAGCCCAAATGATGTCTGTAGTTCTGTATTATATATTTAACACATTTGTACAGTAAACCATGTTCAACAGCATGCATCAAAAGCACAAACAGTGATTAAAGTGACGTTGTTTATACCTTTTTTCCCTTTTTCTTCCATTGTGAAATGTATTTATGGTGAAAATATTTAATTAAATGCAAAATACAATGATGATGTATCACGGAATTTGATTGTTTAACTCTGACATCTATCTGACCTATTATAACAATAACACAAAGGCAATTTGATGACTTTATACTCACCTAAACAGAGCTCTCACTGTGAATAATAACATAATAAAGACAGGCGACAGCAAGCACACACATAACACGATAAACACACACAGTAAACCGATGATTTACACACAAACTACAGTTTAACAAGTGCAAATGTGATGTTTGTATACGGAATAATGGGAGATTATTTTACTTTACTCTGCGCCTCGGCAATGTCCCACATTTAGCCTCTTCTCTTGTGAAATGATTCAATGACCAAGTTTAACCATGCTTCTTTAATGTGTAACGTAATTAAAATAGCAGCACTGTAAATCTAAACTGCACATCATCACAAAGCTATCCGGATGCACAAGCAGCTTTTACACAAACAATCAAAAAATGCTGTGAAATACATGAACGTATAGCTACTATAACAGCAACACTAAGAAGCGCTTGGTTATTTCAACCCACATTTGGGTAAATTATGAACAAAGCACATCCCTGGCTTAATTTTGCATTATTATTATAAAATGTACAGCTCAAATATAATCAAATGTTGTGATTTGTACTCAATTTTGTGTGGAAATAGCACAGTTTTTTTGTTTGTTGTTTTAATTAATGTTTAATAAGTTACATTATAGTCCATTTTTACTCAATTTTGGGTTAAATATAACCCATCGTATAACCCATGAGTGTTTAATAAATTATACTACAGCTAATATGTATTAAGAAACGTTGTGTTTGTTATAAACAGAGCCATAAAAACTCTATTGAATCTAAACAAACTAAATTAACAAGTCAAAACCTATTACTTATAAGCAGTATGCAGTATACTGCGTTAAATAAGGCATAAATTAAGGTTAAGGTTAAGGTTTTGCTCTTTGTTTATTACAAATCAGATGTGGGTAAAGTCGATCTGCAATATACCTGCTTGCATTATGCTATTTAATATTGAGTTGGTTTTATATTCACAAATTCCGACTTTGACGTTCAATAAAATACTAAAGCAGAATTTTAATACAGTCTAATACGGATTAATTATAATGATGTACTATTATGACACGGTCTCGGTGTTGTTTATCACGCTACTTTTAATATTGGGTCAGAAATCGCACGTAAATATGACTTCATAACAACATTAGCACTATTTAATTGACTGTCAACAATGATGTACTTTTATAGTCATTGCCTGATAATATGATTTCCCTATTTAGAACAGTTTAATGAAGTTATATTACGGTGAAAGTCTGAATGTGTGAATATAAAACCAACTTTACCTCAATTTGAGTCACTAACCGGCAGAACGGTAACCCAGTGCTGGTGTATCTGCTTAACTATAGTCCTCATGCTCGCGCCCGCTGCTGTCTATGTAAGAACGCACTAAACACCGACACACACACACACATACGCGCTTACACACACGACCGGCAGAAACCCGGTCCACACGTCGGTCGGTGGAGTCTTAAATCCGCGGAATAGTGTGAGAAACAGCGCTGTTACCTGTCGAGTTGCTGCGCCGAGACCGAAATGCTGCTAGAGATGCGCGATCCTGAGACTCTTCACGGGCACACGCGCGCGCGCTCACTCTATCCTTCAGCTGAGTGACCCGCGCTTCCAGATCAAACCGTTTCATTACCACACACACACACACACACACACACACACACACACACGTTCTCTGCGACGTCACGCAGCGTATATGTATCACACGCACAGCTTTGGTTTTGTTAATTGCAAACCAGACCCTTTATAAAAATAACATTTGTTTTATTAGCGCAATTTTATGTACGTAAAACACACACAAACATAAACATAAAACATAAACACACACACTGACACACATACACACACACAGAAGCAGACACAAACACACAGACTTACATGCGCACACACACAGACGAACACCGAGTTAAACACACACACATTATCTGCAACTTCACACAGAGCATGTGTAACACACACACACACACACACACACACACACACACACA
>CAIGQW010006673.1:20820-52014 GCA_903798125.1 Danio choprae
ACACACACACACACACACACACACACACACACACACACACACACACAGACAGACACACACACGCACGCACGCACGCGCACGCACGCCCTACCCCCCAGTTTTTTGCCATTACCATTGGAGGACACTGAAACTAATGCAAAAACATCTGTACCCTTAAACTATTGGCCAAACACTGACAAGCCCCTAAAACGTTTATTAACCATCTTCCTCTGGATGTCAAAGCACATATTTTTCAGGCTAAATAGCAGATAACAGTGTTAAAACTCAGCTCAAATGCTCAGCTATGTGGTGGAACAAAAGACACACACCTTGCGGACACAGTTGAGAACGTATGGTTTGCCATTGTCATCCCTGTATGCCCCCACACCAAGGTTCATTTTCTTTGAGTTTGTGTCCCGCTTGAAGGCCTCAGTCACCCCCAAGATGGGATCAGGGGGTCCCATCTGCACCTCAGTCCACCAAGAGCTTTACATAATATAGATGGGGAAAAACACAGCACAGCATGAGAGAATCTGAGGTCAGAGATGAATTCTGTTTTCAACAAAAACTAATGCTACTAAAAATATTTGTTGTGTGTGTGGTAATGAAAAATGATAATATTAATAACTACTACCCAGGTCATCAATGGTAAACAATTTCGACATTTTTGATTGAAAGCGTGGATTATTTTTAAATGATCAATAATTATTATTTTTATAATTACATAAATTAAACACAATAGGGTGTGAGAATTATTAACATGGCCATTTTCAGCATATTAGACATTTAACAGTCAACGTGTAGAAATACAATTACTTCTAATTTGGTTGATGTTTTAAAAGTCTACGCTCCATGAAATCCATTTATATTGCTTAATTATTTAAATAAAATAAAAATGAACTTGCACATGACCCCAAAAAAAGATCAATTGCACCCGCTCAAGACACTTTGGCCTTGATGAGAAATGTAAAGTAATAAAATGGACATAAATAGCATCAAATTAAAGCATTTTTATACTCCTGACAAAGAAGTATAACAAAATCCCTACATATCCCTGTAACAAACAGCACTGATTGAATGGTGCCATCAGTATGTTGGTTCTGCTGTGTGTCAGTCAATAAAGTGTTCATCCGCGAGCAAGAACAGTCCAGTGGAGTCAAAGGTCAGCCTTGGAGTCGTTGCAAAAACCCATGCAAAGGTCGTGTGTCACACTGGTTATTTAATCGGTGTGTGTGTTTTTATTATAACACTGTCATTCAGAACTGGCATTTTTTGGAGCTTGTTAGTTGCATAAGTTACAAACTCTAAAAGGTCGTAAATCTGTACAAATGCTGAGTATATGTGAGCAAGTTGCAGAAATTGTATCTAAATTTAAAAGTGTAAATAACGGGCCTTGTGCCTCCATAGCCCTGTTGGTTTAACGCTCAAAACGTGGACATGGGGCTTTTGGTGTGGCATACGCGGTCGTTTCCCTTTCAGAAAAACTTAATATGGCACTAAAATTCAGATATTCCTTTTCTCTTCATCATAAGCTCTGATTTGCCCTCCAAACGCTGTTCAAAAGGACACACACTACCATGATTTCTTCGCGGAAAATCCCGGAAGCAACAGGGCCAATGGGAAAGCGCAACCTGCTTGTTTTACCCAATGAGCGCACGCGAAGCCAGCACGTACGGTCTCCCAATGAGATCAAAAAGAGTTATGCACGCTAACGCGCTCATAGGAATGAGGAAAATTCATACTTACCACACACGATTTAACCAAAGTATTACCCATGATTAAATATTCCTAAGACGAGTATAATTATACATGCAACTCTTAAAACGAATACTGCATATTATTGCTGAATTTCATGCGTTTTGCAAGATGAAGGTCAGAAGATGCTTAATGTTAACTAATGGTGGACAAACGCAGTACTTTATTTTATTCAGTCTGCTGTATTAGCTTGAAGAATAAAAGACTTTAGGTTGATGGCACCAACAACACATATCAACCCACAGCCTAATATAGTGTATCATTTCACAGACTGAATTCCATGTGAACGGATGTCACTGTATGTGTGCGCGTGATCGTGAGCTCAAATCTGATGGCGTGGGTTTAATCAAATACTCCTTATTTTACTCAGGTAGAAGAAAATGCGTCAACAACATATTTACATTTCGCATGTGTCAATGTTAATTTAAAGTAATCCAACGTACTTTCTTTTAAAAAATCAAATGTCACAGAAAGCTACGAAACTTATTTTAAGGTTCCCATACCTGGCTCGTATGGGTAGGGTGGCCAACGAAGGCGTCAAACTCCCAACAGAAGAGATGAACTTGGTGGTTTTGAGGAGAGCCATTGCTGCTGCTGCTGCTGCTGCTGTCGGCTGAAGCACAGACTGGAAACGTGCACGAGTCTGTCAGCGTGCAAAGAGTGCGCGTTCATGAAGAGAAAAGCCATTCACAGCTCCATCTAGCGGTAAACGATGAACGAAGAATGGTGGATTAAAATTGCTTTGACAAGCCTATTTTACACGTAAGATTTTGATTATTTTCTTTTCTTTTTTAAAAATAGTTACATAATCATTTAATTATACGTTTCTTGTTTATGTGGCATGTGACGTCTTTGTGTGGTACTTTGGGAAAATAACTAAAAATATATTTTTATATTATATTGATACACTATATTAATTGTATTAATTAAGAGCATGCAGGAGATAAATGACTAGTAAACTGACGTTAGAAATTGATCGTGACATCACGTCACATAAAACTACATATTTAAATAGTAAAAATGTTATGAATAAAAACTTATTGGAATAAAAAAATTATTGACTTTTTGTGTCATGTATAAACTATTTGATTCAGACCATTCAGACAATGCAGTGCATCAGTAAGAAAAACAATTTTAACATCAATACTGGCCTGGTAATATATTCATATTTACATACCCATTTTATTGAATATGTCATAATTAACTACACTGTTTAATAAAATTGTATTAATATACTTAATTGTCCTGTTGGTTTTAATGAAATATGTTTGCAATTTACATCTAACTTACGAAATGTATATTATAATACAATAAGCTGAATGTCTGATTTTGAAAAACTTCTGTGCACTTAATCTCCATGCCGGATATAAATCACACGAATGCAGCCTTGACGTTTGATGGATAATTGGACATGACGTCACACGATTGGAGGCGCACCAGAAAGTTTGTGGTCGTCAGGTGATGTTTAGGTTGAATTCCGCCCGCTCATTGTCTTAGACGATGGTAGCCTTTCAGGTGGCACTCGTCCGTACGAGGGGCTGAACATGAAGGCTACCAGCGGTCACAACGGTCTGAGACTCTGCGTACTGTCCTGTTTGTTTGTGCTGCATATATCCACGCGCGTGGCCGGAAACATGGCCTCCCCGTCACATTTTGGCGTCGCCAGTACAGAAGTTCGCCGAAATCGACACCCAAAAAGGAGAAACCCTCATTTTAGACCTACCCGAGAAAGTCGAACTGAAGATGAAGGTATGCGACTGATGTTAAGTCTATACAGGATAGCGGCGGATGCAGATGGACGACCAAAGCAGCACAAGATATTTGGGTCCAACACCATAAGACTGCTTCAAGCATCCACCTCTGAAAAACACTTTCTCCCAACATCAAGTGGTAAAGCACTCTATCATTTCTCATACACATCCTTTACAAGTAAGTTCAAAGCATGTTAAACCATGTATTATAGATGAGATGATTATTTCTAGTTCTCTTCTAGACTCTTAAAAATCTTTATTGCATTCATTATTATCTTATACAGTATATGCTCCTCATATTTTTGTCTTTATCGTTCCTTTATTATTGTTATTGGAATCTACACTCTTAGAAGCAGAGATAAACTACTAAAAACAGTGATATAGCCTAATAGAAGAACCATTTTGGTGTGAGATTTTTCAGTTTTTCATCACATTTCCAGTGATGAGATCTTGATGTCAAGAACATTGTAGACCTTATTCCACTATACAGAAACTTTAGTGGAACAAAAAGGTCCTATAGATGATTAATGTTATTAGGTTTTATTTTTATTTCAGCATTTATTTTACCTTTCCATTACTGAGTTTTTTATAGTGGAAAAGCGTTTCACTGATATGAAAATATTGATCATGAATTTATATCAATATTCAATTATATCAATTTTTATCATGTAAAAAAATTATGATGCTTTGGTACTGATGCCATAGAAGAACCATGTTGGGTTTTATAGAGCACGTTTCAGAGAGCAGTTCTTAAAATAACAGATTTCTCTAGTGTAAAGAACATCTAAGGGCTTTTTTGCAATGCAATAACAATAAAGACTTGAAGTTGTTAACTGAAAGCTTATTTTGCAAACCAAAAATAACTAACAGCAACCTCTTATTTAGAACCTTTATTTTGAAGAATGTGCTGTTCACTGTAGTCCTTGAAATAACTTCTAGATGCATGTTTTTGAAATCTAGGCTTATTGTCTGTTTTTTTTCCATTATCTCTCTCTCCCTAATCTGTAAATCACAACGAACTAGACCTTCAGTACACCTACACAGTGAAATATGAACTGAACGACCTCTTGTTGGACAAACTGGTGAAGGCGTCTTTCATGCACCTGAGGTCTCCTATGTCATCCCATCTTCCTTACATCTGTGAGGCAAGTGTCACATCTCTTCAAAGTCCTCATGAGGGTGACCGGATTACTATGGGTCCCCGAAGCCGGTGGACAGAATCCGACGTCACAAACTATGTGTCCAAGTCAAAAGATGGCCACGTATCTCTCTTTGCCCATTATCGGTGCACAAAGCCAGAGCACAAGTCCATTGCCCATCGAAAACGCTTCCCACCTCAACACCATCTTCGTGTTCCTGTTCTGCTGCTCTTCTTGGAGGAGAACAAGCACCCGGTGGAGTGGGGGAAGAGCTTCCCACCACTCTCACGTCCCAGAACCCGTCGGTCTAAAGAGTCTGGCAGCATTGTCTCTGATATCCCAAACTTCAAGCAGGGGCTGAACCGTGTGACCAAGAACCACTGCAAGCTGCACTCCTCCAGCGTGGACTTCAAAGATTTGGGATGGGACCACTGGATTATTGCACCCCACAAGTATAATCCTGGATACTGCATGGGAGACTGTCCTCGCATCCTGCATTATGGCTACAATTCGCCCAACCACGCCATCATGCAGACATTCATCAGCGAGCTTGGTGTGGCAGATATCCCGCTGCCCTCTTGCGTTCCTTATAAATACAAACGTATGAGCATGCTGGTGATGGGGAGTAATGGACAGATAGTTTATAAAGAATATGAGGACATGATTGCAGACTCCTGCACCTGCAGATGACTTTGGGCTTGTGGTCAGAATGGAAAAGACCCAATTGGTGCTAAAGGGCAGTCTGTGCCAACGCAACTGGAGAAGTAAACCAAAAGGAATGGGTATGTCAGGTTGGATTTGCCTGTTGCACCGCTTCTTGTACATAACTAACACCATCTCTTGCATACAGACTTTTTGGGGATGTAGGTATGAATAAGGTGATTGTTGAATCAATGAGCTATTCTGTGTATATATATATATATTATTTTCTGTTTACTCTTTGTAAGTGTATGTTGTTTGATCTAGTGTGTCCTGCGTTTAGTGTGTATTAATGTGACATCTTTCATAATGTATTTATGGAGGGGGAACGAAGTTGGAGAATTTTGGCACTTTATTGAAACTGTACTGAAAAAAAAGGAAAATGGAGGAGAAAAAAAAATAATGAAGCACAAAAGGGCCCAGTCTGTTGACTTCTGGCCATTATAGCTCTCTTGCTGTTTCTCGTTTCTGCTGGATTTCTGAAAGCACAGAGAGAAAAGGAGCAGATGCAAATTTTGCGTTGCCTCAATGAAAAACATGCAGTAAGTGTATGTAAGAGACTTTCCTAGATGTATTTCTCAGAAGTGAGAAATGAAAATCCATGCACCCGAATGAATGTTTTAATGTCACGATGAAAGACGATGAAATAATAAAATATGTATTTTGTAAAAAAAGAAAGCAAACCTATACATGTGCTTGTCGTGTGGTCATTTGCTGTTTGGATTTGGTCAGTAGAGGACGCTCTTGCTCGGCTGTGCTTCAGCTCTGGTAAATATCAGAAGTCTGCAGGAATGCTGGTCTGAACTTGCTGCTTTGATGTTATAGAACTGTCTGGTGTAAAATGTGGGTGAAAGTTCATTTAGAAACCTATGATAAGTGTTCAGTCCTTATCTAATATGCAGGAAAATATTGTGACATGCTGGAAGAATGTTTTGAAAATCTTTGTCATTTTTTGCGTACTTTTATCATGCTCAGAATATGGTTATCTTCCACATTAAAGTGTAAAGCTTTATTCAGTTATTCAGAAAAAAATCATTGAGGCTATGTGCAAACATTTGCTGTGTATGTCTTTATGGACATAGACTAGACTATACACACTTCAAAAAAAGTGCTAAGTAGCATAGAAAGGTGATGTTTGACTTGTAAGAGAATAAAAAGCACGTATAAAAAAAATTGTAGCCCAGTAATGGTTCTTCAGGGTTTTTTTGGTGGGGTTAAGCTGCTATATAGCATAGGGCTGCACATTATTGGAAAATCTGGCATTGCAATATTAATTGTTTTTGCCATATACAGTACATTGTGTTATGAATACAATTTGACCAGATGGCTTGAATTACTCTATTTGGAAATGATTCATTAATTTGTATTGATAACAGTGATACTGTAGCAGTGTAAATAATGCATAAAAGATAACAAACAAATTGCAAGCATAGATAAATACAAAAAAGAGAAGATACAAGTTAAATAAACAGAGCGTTATGGTTTTCTTGGGAGTTTAACAGTATTCAGGAACAGAAACAATAATCAAATGTAAAATAATACTGCATAGTCTTCAATGTATAAATTATTCAATTAAATATTTATAGTACAAGTTACAAATGCTACAACTTGTGCCTGAATGCTTTAAACTTTGCTTGAAATGCTAGCACAGGCACAGGCCTTAAAACACATGCAAATGATAAACTTTCACTCTGTTATGGTCATGTTCTGAACTGTGGCTTCTGCTCACCTATAATCCTAAATCAACATAGCATATACTATGTGACTATTGTGGATGCACACATTGCGATATTGATGCTAAAACAATATATTGTGCAGCCCATATAGCACCATCTTTAAAGATAACGTGCTATGTAACACTTAATGTGGTTCCTGATGATTATGAGCCCAAGAACTACTCTGAATCCTATTTTGAACCATTAGTCTAAGTTTTAATTGCTGCAGATAATAGATATACAACACATTTCAAAACTTTGGGGGTCGGTAGGATTAAGAAGGTTTGTAGACTTTTTTTAAAGATTTTTGTGAAACTTATTCTGGATGAAAGGTTCTATCTCTGTAAGGATCTGATTTTCCAGTTGTACATACTGAACGTTATCAGGAGCTCAAAGGCTGATAAGTGGTACCAGGTGACAGAAAAAGCATAGCTAAAGAATGTTGTACACTGCTGTAGCCTATAAACGTTAAATCCGAAAACCTGGAGGGAAGGAAATAGCTCACCACAGATCATCAGTCAAAAATTGGTTGAAGAATTTGAGACAGATCTCATGTTACCTGAGGACATAGGAGCTATATGTCACAGCTCCACAGCACCACGTGTCCAGTGTTCCAAAGGCAAAATGTTTACATATAGGACCAATTACAAAAGCTGTGTTCAGTGGTCTCCAATGAGATAAAGAGAGATGATGGTCAAGCTTCTCTGAAGTCATGAAAAATGGACTGTGTCTTCTACAGCCTGAACAGGTACAAACGTCAGTTAGAAATTCAGCACTGAGAGATGGAATATACAATTGACCATGGTTTTACCACATATAAAAGAAACAAACAAAAATTGTGGTAAACCATAGTTGTCCTAAAAATAAATAAAAATTCTGTCTTTCTCAACATCATGTTGTTCCAAACATGACTGACTTTCTTCTGTGGAACATACACTGTAAAAAATGCTGGGTTACACGGTTGATTTGTGTTGAGACAACATGAAGGAATTAAGTTAACTTTTTGCAAATCTAAGTGGATTGAACATGAAACAATTAAGTTGTGTTGCCCCCCAAAAACTGATGTTTCAGCACATTTTATATAAGCAGTTTAAAAAATAATTTTTTGAGTGTAAAATAAACATTTTGAGAAATGTATAATTTGTGTGTGTGTGCGCGAGCGTGCGTGTGTGCGTGCGTGTGTGTGTGTACAATGGAAGTCCAAAATCACTTGGTTTAAACTGAAAAGTCAATTGAAATATTTTCTTTTTTGTGGGGGAACTATCCTTTTCAACAATGTGAAATACAGCACATCATTACTAAACACCTGGCAACACTTTGATCTGTTTGATCAGAAATATGAATAATTATCCAAGGAGCTCTTAGAGAAGGTCTAGGTCCAGGATCTCACAGAAATTATGCTAAACAACACTTGATATTTCCACACAGAGACAATAATAATAATTAAAATATTAATAAATAAAAAAGACAAAACTGCTACAACTGTTTGTGCCTAAAATTCATTCATTCATTTTCTTTTCGGCTTAGTCCCTTTATTAAACTGGGGTCGCCACAGCGGAATGAACCGCCAACTTATCCAGCATATGTTTTACGCAGCGGATGCCCTTCCAGCTGCAACCCATTACTGGGAAACATCCATACATACTCATTCACACACATACACTACGGCCAATTTAGCTTACCCAATTCACTTGTAGCGCATGTCTTTGGACTTGTGGGGGAAACCCACACGAACACGGGGAGAACATGCAAACTCCACACAGAAATGCCAACTGACCCAGCCGGGGCTCGAACCAGTGACCTTTTTGCGATGGTGCTACCCACTGCGTCACCGTGCTGCTTGTGCCTAAAATTGTTTTGTATAATACATTTGTCTGTGTTTGTTTTGGCTTTGTTTTATTTGGGTCATCCTCCATGTGTTTGAGCTGTCCACTAGTGCTATCATCCCTGTTGTATATTCGGCTCCTTTTTTATGCTTTGAGTTTCTCTTTGTGAATGTTGTGAAATGCAATTTAGATATCAAGGTAAACATACAGAACATTTAGATTTTTTTCAATTGAGTTTTCTTAAATGTTTAGATGCATAAATCTTAATGTTTTATAAAGTATAAACCTCAATCTGTACTTTATTCTTTAAGTTTAATCTGTGTGCATTATAGGGAAAGTATTAGTGAGTTTTTACGGGATGTTTACAAAACAGTAATGCCCTAAAAATGAAGAAGTTTTGCAATGATACCAATTCACATGGATCCATGTACAGGTACATGTTCTATTATGCATGCCAGTCCAAAAGGTTTTCTTTACATAACACAAATCACAGGACTTCAGTTCTACAATTTGCCATTATTGTTTTGGTTTTGTCAAGTAGGCATACTTATGTATAGCTATAGACTAAACACATAATTCACATGCGCATGACATCACAGATTTCACTAAATTGAGTTTCTACACTCTCAGAAATAAAGATATGAGAGATATCACTGGGGCCATACTTTTTCAAAAGGTACATGTTTTTACTAAAATGGTCTATGTTTGCACCAAAAAAATACAAAGGCATACTTTTTGTAAAGGTACTGCTGCAGTCTACACCGAGATAACAGTTTTCTTTTCCAAAACCTGCGCTTTAAAGGTATAGTTCAGCCAAAACTGAAAATCCTGTCATGATTTACTCACCCTTTACTTGTTCCAAACCTGTTTGAGTTTCATTCTTCTGCTGAACACAAAATAAGTTATTTTAAAGAAACCTGGAAACCTCCAACCATTGACTTTCTTATTATCCTCAAATGGATATTTCCTGTGAAATTGGACCTTACATCGGATGCCCCTTTTACACAAGAGGATATGATTCTTTAGGGTCTTAATTAAAAGTCTATAACTTACTTTGATACATTTTACACTGTCAAAAACCCTTCAGTTCACATGTGAGCCATTTCTCTTCATATCTCTTTAAACGCTAATGAGCTGCTAATTGTTTATCCCGCCCCTCTGTCTGAGTCTGGATCAGGAATGGTGGAGGTAGCCAACTAATCTTATAATCTTTGCATATAATTTATCATCACTTGACACTGCAGCACAATATTATCAATGTAAATTGTATTTAAACAATCATCTATAGATATGAAAAGTGACACTGGTGTACATAGCATCACACTGACAAACACAGCTCTGCACATGAAGGATTATCTGATTCTAAACACAAGTGAACTGAAGCTATCATTTAATAACCAAACTAAACAAACATGTTCGTAGGTACAGGCACACAATGCAATTTAGTTACGTGACCATCTTTGTATAGCCCGAGGTCGTAAAGCAGTCCGGCGAAAAACACGCAACAGCTTTTGCCCAGATATTTCCTTCATATATAAAACATCCATTTTGCCATTGCCTCTTCTAAAGTTGGAATTTTGTGTAAGGATTTCTGTGAGGTTCTACATCTGAACACAGAGCATTTATTATGTGCCTTTATTATGATTGTACGGACTGTACATAGTTGGACCGGAAGTAAAGTTGGAGAGAGAGGGGGGCGAGATCAGAAAATATAAGCGAGGCAGGATTCAAACTCAGAATCCCTGAAGTGCAATACAGTACGTGTTGGTAACAGCTTTTTAAATAATTTCATAATCTTACCAATGCAAACCAGAATCCTGGCCAAAAAATCTGCTTCACTCGATTTGAAGCACAATATGCTGCCTTCTTTTCAATGGACGCCCATCTATATTTCAACAACACAATGCAAAACCACATTCTGCACATATTACAAAGTCCTGGCTGCTGAGGAAGAAGATACTGGTACTTGACTGGCCTGCCTACAGTCCTGACCTGTCTCCAATAGAGAATGTGTGCCACATTTTGAAGCACAAAGTGTGACAAAGAAGAGCCAGTACTGTTACCCACCTTAAGACTTGTTTGCAGGAAGAATGGGACAAAATTACACCTGAAATGCTTGGTGTCTTCAGTCCCTAAAGATCTTTTATGTGTTGTGAAAAGGAACGGCAACATTACAAAGTGGTAAATGCTTTACTGTTCCAACTTTTTAAAAATGTGTTGCAAGAACCAAAATTGTAATATGTGTTTTGTTTTGTGTTTTTTTTAAAACACAAAACAAAAAAAAAATCATGAGGAACACATTAAATAATATGCTGTAGTATTGTCTGCAATGAAATACAAGTCAAGGTAAATTTAAAAATCACTACTTTTTTATTTGCATTTTCCATACTGTCCCAACTTTGTATGATTTGGGGTTATTTGAAATGCAAAATTCAAACAAAATTTTACCCCAGAGGTTGGATTTGTCTACATCTGACCCATAAATATGTCAAGTGTAGACATGGACATTAACTGACTTAAGAGTTATCTGCTCCTAAAAAACATGCAAAAACAACAAACTCTAGGTTATTTCACTTGTTTATCAGGAAACCCTTTTCTAGAAGTGTTCAGTTCTTTGCCAGAATGAGCAGAATAAAATCAATGCCTGCCTTACCTATTTAAACTGATTTTTGTTATCAATTAGAGAAACATATTAAGAAACATCTCATTTGATGACGTGGCTGACTAGCAATTGTATGACATCAGTTTACTGTCACTGAGGAACAGAGAAGCTATAAATGAACTACATGAGTCACAATCAAAACCTCTTTCCTACACATTTCCGCAGATGTTTTGCTGAGTTCAGGTAGACTATAATATTCCACAAACTGATTGGAATGAAACTGGATAAATCCGCCGAGGCTCTTTTGTCCTGTTTGGCAAATAATAATTGTTTCATTTCCCAGCGGGGCGGTGTACTTTGTCTGCAATCTGTTGGCTGAGTGCCAAAACTGACAAATGCCAAACGGGGACAGCGATTTGTGTCCTTGACCCCGGAGCGAAAGGAAACGTCCTGATCAACCATCATCATTTGATTTATATAAAATGGAGGTTAAGGGAAAGGATATATAAAGTAGTCCTTGCCTTGAATCTAAACTTGCTTTCTTAAGGCTGCTGATGGAAAGAATTTAGTTCCTTATCTTTTTCAGTTGATAGAATGTTCCAGTATTGCTCCATAATCTGTTGTCTGTTGTTCAGTACAAAGAATTATCTCCAAAAATCTATCCAAAAACCAAATCTGTAAAGTGATTTAACTTGCTTTTCAAACTGCCAGTACTTGTGAATTCATGCAAAAGTCCTTTGTTGTGTGTGAGATTCTGACAGTGACCTTCAGAGGGTCAGATCTGTGTGAGGGGAGCTGACACAGCTTAAATTTACTAGAACTTTTAATTTAAGCTACTTTGACACAATCTACGTTGTTAAAGCACTATAGAAATAAAGATGAATTGAATTAAATTGAATAAAACAAATGATTCAGAGCAAATCAATCTTTTCAGCACTTGATTAAATATTCTATTTTTGATTAAATATTCAATTCATTTTTGAATGAAGTAAAGGTATTTAACTGTAATATGAACTGTATTCTACTGTAGGGCAGTTATGCAGTTACTGTGTTTTAAAGTTTCTTTGTGAAAATTACTGTATATTTTACAGTAAAGATATACATACAATTCTGTAAATACAAATAGTGCTGTAAATGTAAATACAGTATTTACAGTGAACCGCTTCAAGTTTTCTGTTTTAATATACTGTAAAATGCAATTTTTTCCTCCCAAAACCTTTCAACTCATTCGCCGCTCATCAAAAATGAATGTATTGTGGATGTTTTATCCTTTTCAGAATAACATCCCATTTTTCTGTTTTTTTCTTCAATGTTATTTGTTTTTCCACACCGTCTTTATCATCAAAATGATAAATGCAAATAAAGTGTTTATAATGTGTTTTAAAACGTTTTTAAATAAAACTGCGTATCTGTACTTCACATCAATTTAATGCATTATTAATTTCTTTTCTTTTTTTAATCCATGTGCCTCCAGACTTATGTATTGCTTTTTGAACAGTAATGACAACAAGCATAAAGAGTAAAGGCCAATCTTCAGTGTATAGTTATATAGTCAGATGACGTTTTGTTGACCCGAATAAACACTTGCCCTGTATAGATTGAATGCAACATTGATCTGAACAAATCATGTTTGTCTCTCACACAAGAAGACATTTTTTGCAGAACCTTGATAAGTTTAACCTTGAGCTCAATCACAATGCCATGACCAATACAGAGAGCATGTTAGAAATGCTTAAAACAAGGGCATCGGCTTATGAAACGGCTATTATTTATGAGCGTTGACAATCCCAAGATGATAAGCATCATATCCAGTAAACACCATGAGTCAGTGTGAAACCTTTGTGATGAGCTGGATCAGTGGCGCGACTCATATCTGACCCGCTGCAAGCTACTTTTTGTGTGTGTGTGTGTGTGTGTGTGTGTGCGTGTGCATTTTTTGTTATTCTGCATTAAAACACAGCAAACACTCTAATCAGTTATTGTTCTTTTTCAAGGCCCTTGTCTGTGTATGTGCTTATGATAACGAGGAGACAGAAGAACTGTGTCAAAGGAACTTTGAAGAAACCTGATGGGAAGAGTTGATTCAGATTCCAGATTCCTTCCCACCAAGCAAGATGTTAATAGACGCCCAATAGATGTCTAACCATAGACGTCTTAGCTAAAACAAGGCTAAGGCTGACATTTGGCCTGTCAATGAAAGTCTAATAGACATCATCAAATAGACAGATTAGCTTCAAATATGTAGTCATTTCTTTCTGTCTGTTTGAAGACTAGTCTAGTTTTGGGCTAGCTAGACTTCTATTAGATTTTCATTGACAGCTCAACACTGTAAAAAATGCGGGATTCCATACAATCGATTTGTCCTGAGATAACATGAAGGAATTAACTTATTAGTTTTTATAAATGTATGTGAATTAAACATAAAACAATTAAATTGTCACAAATAAACTTGATTCAGCTCATTTTAAAAAGAACTTTGAACAAACAGCAAACATAATTTTTTTTGAGAGAAATTAAGCCTTGTTTTAGTCAGTCTATTTATGTTTAGACATCTATTAGACAGACTTCTTTTAAACACACACACACACACACACAGATTCACATCACTGAGCCGTAAACTGCTGACAAGCAGGTGTCCAAAATATGATTGATTTTTATTATTAAGCCTCATTCCTCTCGTTCTTTCTGATCTCTTGCTTCTGTCAACTCTGGCTGCGTTTTCTCTCTCTCTCTCCCAGAGCCCCAGAGGACAGCTTATGCCAGTCACAAACATTAAGCAAACATGTGTTACATCTGGTATTGAAAAGAGAGAGCGAGAGAGAGAGAGAGAGAGAGAGAGAGAGAGAGAGAGAGAGAGACAGAGAGACAGAGACAGAGGGATGAGGGAGAGGCATTCAGTCTCTCTTATGCTGACTGGAGGGTATATAAGACTGTCCATCGTCTCTATCATGAGTATCACTGTGAGCTCAACTTAAACTCACTCAGCATGAAGGATCTCAGTCACAGAGGGGCTCTTCTAGCCTGCTGCCTGCTGTTTCTGCTGATTGCCCAACAGGTACTTATGATCATTTTTAATTTGTAGTATTGAAAGTGTAGCATTGCATTTAGTATTTTATTTTTTGCCCATGATAATAATCTAAAATAATATTTTATTTCTTTATTGATATCTGTGTGTCCAATAAGAATATTTAACAACCATGGAATCTTTTAAATCATATACTTTTTATATAGGACACATTTTCTTATAATAAATTATTTCCTTAAAAGCTATTATTTTCTCTTGCTCTTAAAAAAGGTTTAAAAGTTCTTTATTGTTATCTATGGTTCCAATAAGAAACTTTAACATCCATGCAACCTTTTCAATGCACAAATGTTTAAAAACAAACAGACGAATTTTTTTTATTATTTAATTATTTCAATTATTTGACACTTTATCATTACATTATGTGAAACATTATTGGACTTTTCTTTTAAGAATCATTCACTTAAAGGATCTTTGGGGAACTAAATGTGGTTCTTCTGCACCATTACTGCTGGAAACCTCCTCTATTTTTAAGAGTGTAATATCATGGTTTAAGTGTTCTGTTTTTGCTTCATTTGAATCCTTTTTTATCTTCAATAAAATGTAATTATTAGCAAAGCATTTTAATCATTTATCTACATATAGGTACATATTTGTAATTCCAATGTTTGAAATATATTTAAAAGTCTAATTTTGCAATACATCTTGCATATATGACATATATTTTATATATGTGAAATCCAAACATGAACTTGTATGTCAAATGAGTAATTAGCATTGCCACATCATATTTCTATATGGGAATATTTATAAAGATTATGAGCCACAGTGCTGGGAAATATCACCTAAAGGTTTTGCTTCAGTTTCATTTTTGTTGGTTCAGTTTAGATTTTGTTAAAATATTAAAGGAACATTAGTCAAAGTAAGAATACATTACTAAACATCAACAAAAAAAGCCAAAACCAAAAATCACTACTGCAGAGATATAGCTATAGTTATAGACTTCATTCATTCATTCATTTTCATTTCAGCTTAATCCCTTTATTAATCTGGGGTTGCCACAGTGGAATGAACCGCCAACTTATCCAGCATATGTTTTACGCAGCGGATGCCCTTCTAGCTGCAACCCATCACTGGGAAACATCCACACACACCCATTCACACACACACACACTACGGACAATTTAGCTTACCCAATTCACCTATACCGCATGTCTTTGGACTTGTGGGGGAAACTGGAGCACCCGGTTTCCCCCACAACTGACCCAGCCGAGGCTCGAACCAGCGACCTTCTTGCTGTTAGGCGAACGTGCTACCCACTGCGCCACCGTGAGGCCCTTATAGATTTCATATCAAACGTTTTTGGAAAAGATATTAAAGGAATAGTTCACCCAAAAATGAAAATTCTGTCATAATTTACTCATACTTTACTTTTATCAAATCTTTATGAGTTTCTTTCTTCTGTTAAACACAAAAGAAGATATTTTGAGGAAATGCTGAAAAACTGCAACAACCGACTTCCATAATATTCGTTTTTTTTTCTACTATGGAAGTCAATGGTTACAAGTGACCTATCTGGGTGACCTATCCCTTTAATAATGCAATTTCCTTTGCATAATGAAATGTATAAATAAACATTAGTACACCTGTGAATCACAATTTTTATTTAAATATTATTACAGTGTACATAAACCATGCAGATAGGGCTGTGCATTTGATCAGTTTTATTAAATGGATATGAAGTTATTACGTTTTATTATTGTAGAGCTCACTGACACACTGTGTTTCAGGTAACCTGCAGTCCTGTGCCTCAGTCGGACACACCCTCAACCTCTGTGCAGAAAGTTCAAAGGTCACTGAAGAGAACAGCTCGAATGACCCCATTATGGAGGACTGTGGGTACTAAACCTCACGGTGCCTACTGCCAGAACAACTACGAGTGCTCCACAGGAATATGCAGGTGAGTGCAGTGTTTAATACTTATTATCCTGCTGCCAGAGGATATCTGTCAAAACTGATCCTCAAAATACATGTGTTGTTCCACAGGAAAGGCCACTGTTCCTACAGCCAACCGGTTAATTCTTAAAATGACGTTTCTACACCATCGTGCACAACAAGAGCTTGATTCAGTGAGCAGCAGCGGGCAACTGAATGTGCAACGCAGTTAATCATCAGTTAGACATATAGTCAAGGCTATAGTGCTAAGCCACAAAGGAGGCAAGAGGTAATGTTCTGAAGATTGTGCTTATCATAGGTACATAAAATGTGGACTCTTTTAAAAGAAAAATCAACATTAGCCTCATAACCTACGTGCAATTAATGAGAAACATTATTGGTGGAATTGGTGTGAAAGTTTTGATTTCAGGTGGTGCCTGGAAGGTGGTACAGTGCATGAAGAGTTCAGATGCAAAAACTTCTCAATTGCCATCTGAAATTGTCTTCTAAAATGAGCATTTTTTTTTCTCAGGCTCCTGTGTGTAAGTTCAGTAATTTCACTTTTATGGCAATAAATACATTCCTGAATATATTACAGTATATATATATATATATATATATATTAATATGCGGCCACACCAAAAGCTCCAAAAGTATCACATTTATTGACTTAAAAAACACTATCATGTAACGTTTTGAGCACCGTGTGATAAAGAGCCTATGTGCTTGAAACAGTACACGCTGTGATAGCCTTTTAAAGTGATTAAATGTAATACTTTTGGAATCTTAGATTTTTATCATTTTTGTTTGGCTGAGCACCCAGTTGAGATTGATGTGCATGCTTTTGAAAACTATTTTTTTAAACAGGTTCTTTTCATTGCATTAAAAGTCTGCATGAAATCTAAATATACAATGTTATATACAATATACAAGGTATTTTGCTAGCTGGCATTGTTATTTTTAAGGTGAATAATTAATCTGTGCAAGTTAATCCACTTAAAAATGGTTTGTTTTGGTAATCTTCAATGAAAGTCTGACCATTTGCTTCTACGTTTGGAGTTGTGGACCTTCTGTTGACATCAACCTGAGGGCTTCCATAGCAACTGCATATTAATACCTTCTCTTACCGCTACCAACAGTACAACATACTGAAATAAAAGTCTCAGAGACTTCTGGTTCACGCAGACTTTAAAGAGAAATAACTGAACATAAACAAAGTAGCCTGAGAACATTTTTTAATTTAAGATTTAATTCTGAACTCTTCTTATGTAATTTTGGGCCAGTTTCCTTCAACCAGATTAAGTCCAGTCTGTGTCCTGGATGTACATGAAGCAAAGTACGGCCCTTGCCACTCACCGCTCATCTCAGGACTAAGCTTAGTCCAAACATGGAAACTGGAATGTAGTATTAGATCATGTTACTTTGAAGCTATAAATGCAAGTGTAGGCAAGTGTAAGCTGTGCGGTGCTTCAGCTCAACCCAAATATCGTTGAACCAAAGAGAGAAAAGAGACAGAGAAAGTGCAAAGGTTGCCGTTATTGATTGCGCCTAGATATTATTAACCATTTGCCTCCACTCTTTGCCTGTGTGCTCACGTTTGTAGTGTTTAATTTAAGACTCATTTACCTGTCACTATTTATGTTGTTATATGCCAATGTCTACACCTATGGTTCAAGATCGTTTCAATACTGGATTACTTATTTATTGTATATCTGTTTTTGTATGACTCAGCAGTTTATCTAAAGTCTTTTATATGTATCTGACTCTGTATCAGTCACTATATGATTTATATATTCACGGTACTGTAACTATATATGTGACCATGAACCACAACACCAGCAGTTTTAAGTGTCATTTTTTTGGAAATTGAGATTTATACATCATCTGAAAGCTGAATAAATAAACTTTAGATTGAGGTATGAAAAATCTGCAATCTGAAGGTTAAAAAAACTTAATATTCTAAAGATGTTTAGCATAAAGGAAAGATTGTTCATTTTGGCCCATACAATGCATTTTTGGCTAATCCCAGAAATATACTCCTGCAGCCGAAGACTGGTTTGTGGTCTAGGGTCACAAATGTGCATGTCTCATATGAGTGAACATTTGGGTTCTGAAATAAAAATTTGTTCTGAGAAAATTGGCTCCTTTGTCATGAACTTTACAGTTGTGCAAGTTTACCAGCCTATTTCTCAGCAGTGATTCCAGTAAAAGCTTTAATCTAGTGCATTTGAAAATACATTTGTGAATTTGGCCTGAACAGCTAGACCTTTGTCATTGTCAGAGATTTGTCACGCAAGCCTCAGGGTTTGTGAACTGAGACCAGAGATCCACACGCGGCACCCAGCAGCCATTTGACTGATATGGCAGACCCAGACTTCAGTAAGGTTAGCCAAGCATGTGCAGTGCAGATTGGAGACTCAGAGACAAACAAATCAGTGTTGTTGAAAAAATAACAGAACAAAACATTTCAAATGAGTATTATTGGGGGCATTTAGTTGACACTTTTGTAGCCTGACAGATAAGAAAACATATATGAAGTCATGTGGTGACGTATAGCTGTGATGATTTGAGCAACAGTTTGGCTCTTGACACGTTCATGCACAGTCTGAGTAAATCTGGATTCCACAGAACCACAGTTCAGTACATAACTGCTGGTTAGAATGCATAACTATAACTCATACTGCACTCATGGCTATTTTCTTCCACATTAAATATGAAGGCATATTCATATTTCTGTAAAAAATAAAATATTAGGCCTATTCATAAAAAATAGTCAAGATTTGTGATAAGCAGAGGGAAATTACAAAAATAAAACACCACTTCTAAGATAAGGATAACAATTTTGATTATTATTACAAATTCAGAGGACACAAAATTATTATTCTTTTAATTAATTCTTAATCTTTTAAAGATCAGTCCCAGGATGTTACTATGCTGCCACTTAGTGGACATGAGTACATCACATCTCGATTAAATTATGCTACAGTTAAAAAAGAAATGCAACTTGTACTTTTGGTCACTTTTGTGTAAAAGTAAATGAAAAAGCTAAAATTAGGGTGGTAAACAGCGGTACTCAATGATGTCCACAATGTACATAGGCCATAGCATGGGACAATAAAATAAGGAACAAAATATATTCTATTTTTATATTATTTAATAGGCCAACCTGTCCCTAAAGAATAAACCTGTTGTAGAATTTAACTTCTTAACAAAAACGTTTGAAATATTTAGATTTTTATTGCATTAAAGGTTTTACATTATATTGTTCATTTACAAAACGTTTATTGATGCAAACTATAGGCCTACATAGGCTACTTTCAATACAAACTATTTAGGCTATAATAATAATAATAATAATAATAATAATAATAATAATAATAATAATAAAGCATACAAAATAAAAAACATACAAACTCATTTTTATATATAACAAAATATCCATTTTGTGCGTAACAAAACTATTAAATAGGCTGCCATGTCGATCTTCAAGAATGTGTATACTGACTAATAATTAATTAAAAAAAATTAATGAAGAATTTGCAATTAACAATTACATAAAACCGCCATCAAGATAAGTACAAACCAAAATAACTAAATACTAAAAAAAACTGGATGGCATTCACAAAACGCCAAATAAATACAGATTCGTAACACTAAATAAGTGCATTTGAACGCAGGTCCGTCCAGCATGACGTCAAGAACATGACGTCCTCTGTAATGTAGCAAGATGTGTAACAATCTTTAAGGTGAAGGTTTTTCGACATTATGCCATCTCTCCAAGCAAGTTTTCATTCTAATTCACAAATTCTCCTTTTAAATGTATATTGCTATAGACGTAGCCTATACAATACATATAAGCTGAGCACACTGGTGTTATTTTGAAAAGTCGGAAGATCCTCCCAGTTGCCTGTAACTGGCTTCAGTATAATCGCGAGGGTGCAGTTCTCGAGTAGCTTAATTTAGTTTTCTTCCGGATTTTGCCCTTACTTGATCAGGTTTGTTTCTATCCATCGGAACTTTTAGTCGGAGCAGGTTTTGTAAACACGGGTGACAGTAGTGTACAGTGTTTGGTCACGCAGCGCACCATGCAGCCGTTTGACAACTTGGTTTCAAATTCGTCCAGCTCGACTCCTCTTGTTCATGCCCATGTTTGTTTACTGCAGGAGAATGTTGACGGTTCTTAAAGCATAAAGGTGTTTCGTAAACCTGACTGGAACTAAAATGAGGAGTCGCAGCAATTCTGGAGTTAAACTTGACAACTACGCGCGGATAGTTCATCAGACTATTCTGCGTCATCAAGTGAGTGCATTTCTACACGGACTTGATGCTTCTCTAGTTTGTGTTTTCTCTAAATGTGCTTTCATACACTCAAGTGCTAATGTGTAACTTTCTGCATCCTGTATTTATGCACAATATGCACAAATATTACAGTTATGAAAAAAAAAATATATTTATTTCTCAAATGCAGTTAAGCAAATGGGAACTTAAAAGTCTTATATGGTTAGCAATGTTCATTCATAAAAGAAAATACAATTGTGAGTTGTACCATTTAAAAATGTTAGTAATCAAAAACAACAAAACCCTTTTTTATTGTAAAATAGTATTACAAATTAAAAAACTTTATTAATGTTAATATTTATTAATGGTATTAGTTACTGCTTGGTAATTTTCTACAGAACCATTAATGAACAACATTCATTTGAAGATCCTTTGTAACATTAGGCTGTCTCTAATGCCACTTATGATCAGTTTAAATTACCCTTGCTGATTAAAATTCACACACACACACACACACACACACACACACACACACACACACACACACACACACACACACACACACTTTTATTTCTCTATGCAATACCTGTTCCTTTGTATATGTACTGTAGCACTTCCTGTGTGTACTGTTTTTCCTCTTTATGTTGAATCACCTAATGCCTCATTTCTAAGTCACTTTGGACAAAAGCATCTATGTACGTAAATGTATGTAATATTTAGTTTTATGTATGCAGTAGGGTCGTGTTTGATATGGGGAAAGTGATATTTGCTTATTGATTAGATGCATGCAATAGTACCTGAAGCAGTGACAGAGCAGATTAATCATCTAGCTATTGCTCATTTTAAACAACTTGCAGGACCCAGTGACAGGTCTGTTACCAGCAAGCCAAGAGCAGCCTGATGCCTGGGTGAGGGACAATGTCTACAGCATCCTGTCGGTCTGGGCTCTTAGTCTGGCTTACAGGAAGAATGCAGACCGTGATGAAGATAAGGCTAAAGCCTATGAGCTCGAGCAGGTACAAACAGGGATGGCGTATGCTTGTTGCAGTTGCTAAAGGCACAATATATAAGATATATAAAAAAAAGGTTTGATAAAAAGGTGCTACTTCCCTACATGATCACAAATGGAAGAACTGGAAGTGGTCGACTGTGGCGTAATAAAAGCTCTGTTGCTTTCGAGCCACGTCACACTCGTCTCTCATCAGCAATTGCTTCAGCAGTCTCATTTCGCTTTCAGCCTTATTCTGCTTCATACTACCATGACAATAAGTTTTGAATGCTTTCGCTCATCAATGGATATGATTTATGCAGGAGTTCCGTTGGATGTAATGAAAACGACAACTCCCATGATTCCACACTCAGTCACTGCGTCATCAAACTACGCCTTTGTTTGTTGTGAATACGCACCCTCCAGTGGCAAATTACATACTGTGCCTTTAAAAGCTTAAGATATTTACATTTACCTACATTTGTTTTATGAGAAATGTGCATGCAAATAAGATTAAAACACTAAATAAGATTGGATGAATAAATATCTGTGATTACATGTCGCAACTCTTTGAATGACATTTGCTGGATCTTGGATTAGAAGCCATATCATATTGTTCACCACTCTAGTGTATAATTTTACGTCTGTGCATTTTGTTAAATGTCAGTTGTCGTTTGATTCCCAGTGTGTTTATGGATCAGAGTATCTAAGCCATCTCTTTACAGTGGGCTCAGAAGTGTCTTGTTACACTTTCCTGTGCTATTAAATGAGTAGTCGAAAGGTCACAGTTGAGCCTGTGTTCCAAGTGTTGTTTTTGGAGGCAGTCTGTGTATCCTGATGTCTTTTTTTCTTTTTCAGAGTGTGGTAAAGTTGATGAGGGGAGTTCTTCAGTGCATTATGAGACAGGTACTGTCATCCATCGACTCAACTCACCTGACACACTACATGCATACAGTAGGAAGTAGGGATGCAGGATGAGTTTTTGGTTTTAGACTACCTATTATCATACAATAACATTTTAAGCCGATTCTGATACTGGTTAATTGCATACAGTACTACAAAGCTAGTTTTTCTAAATTAAATGAATTTGGATTCTAATGGATAAAGTTCATTTTTAAAACATTTTTAAAAAGGCACAAGTTAAGATAAAAACATAGATTATCTGACAATCATGAAATGTGATTTTTACAATTAAGTATGCCTATTAACAATATTGTTTAAAAATATAATATAACTATTTGATAAACTTAACAGCACTGATGCTGTATGTCAATTATACATTTTGCTTCTCTAGAAAAATAGATGTTTTAGCCATAAATAACTAAAGGTTTTGTGCCTATGCATGGTGCACACCAGTTGCTTCTCCAATGAACATCTGATATTCTGTACATATTAGACACAGGTCTGATATTTTGTACAGATTATGCATGTTTTATTTGCAAGTACTTCATGATTTTATCTGAGAAAAACATTGGATCAATGACACAATGTGCAACTCAATGCCTCCATTTAATTAATGAATCATCATTATCTGCCTTTTTCATATTATTGACGGTAGCTTAAAAATGAACCCAATATTAGCTGATAACTTTCCGATACATTGGTGGTGCATTCCCTTGTAAAAAAATATTACACAGCCAGTTCTCTCAGTACATTGCAAGAGCTGCACTTTATAGCACATTCCTCTTCTATAAACTATAAAAGTGCTCTCTCAGTATGTTCTCTGAAGTGCCCTTTCTTGTCATTTCACAATTTTATCTCTTTAGCTGGACAAAGTGGAGAAATTCAAATACAGTAAAAGCACTTTGGACAGCCTCCACGCCAAGTACAACACTCGGACCTGTGCCACTGTGGTGGGTGACCGGGAATGGGGGCATCTCCAGCTCGACGCCACCTCCCTATACATGCTCTTCCTAGCCCAGATGACAGCCTCAGGTACATCAGGATTTGCTCCAAAACTCACATAACATGACTTAAAGAGATTCTGCCATCATTTAATCATCCCTCACTTGTTCCAAACTTGTTGAACTCTAAAGAAGATGTTTTGAAGAAACCTGGAAACAATTGATCAAATAAATAATATTGACTGCAGTCATAGTTCTTAAGCGGCTGTGAGCTCATTTAGGTACCTAATGGTTTATGTATAAGGAACATCTTATGTGTGTGAAACAACAAGTGGGTCATAAATTGAATTAAACAACAATTACAGTTTTTCTTATAATCATGTGGTCTGTGCATTCGTACATGTCTTTAACATGTTATTAATTACTCACCCTTGTTGTTCCAAACCCTAAAGAACTTTGTTCATCTTCGGGACACAAATTAAGATATTTTGGATGAAATCTGAAAGCTTCTTCATCCTCCATGTACAGTGATGGTTCCGGGTGAAAAACCTTTAAAAACATAATCAAAACGGCATATTTCTTCACTGGTTCAATAAAAAGGTTTATATAAAATATACATTTTTCTGGACTTTAAACATCTTGTGACTGTCGCTGTCTATGGAGAATAAGGGAGCTCTCCGAGCTCTGAAGTTGTACCCTAACCCTAAAATATCTTCATTTGAATTCTAAAGATGACAAAGGGTCTTAGGGGTTTACAACAACATGAGCGTGAGTTATTAATAGGATCATTTTATTTTTGGGAGAACTAACCCTGTAAGTCCTGGAATCTGATTGGCTGTTGCCAGTTGAAGCTGTAGCCTAGCAATAACAGAACTTCTCCCACACATCCTTGGTCTTTTGTTCTTTTAGGGCTGCACATAGTGTACACTCAAGACGAGGTGGATGTGGTCCAGAATCTGCTGTTTTACATTGAAGCTGCATACAAAGTGGCTGTAAGTAATGTTTTATATTTTTAGATGTGTTTCCAGAAGTTTTATAGAAAGATAGTAAAGTATTTTATCTGGGAAATATGACTTTGTGGTTTGACTTGAGAATTGTGAACTCCAAAAAGATTAGCAAGCAGTTAATGGAAGCTAAAGGGGATGTAAAAAGATAACAATTAAGAAGTATTATTATTATTTTAATTGGTTATTGTTTTTAGAGAGCTTCTGTGACTGTAACTGATATTTTCTTCCATGATTTTTCAGGACTACGGGATGTGGGAGAGAGGAGACAAAACAAACCAGGGCATCCCTGAGCTCAATGCCAGCTCAATTGGGATGGCTAAAGTGAGTTCACTGAAACACAACAAACAAATCAAAGGTTCCCTTTTTTGTCACTCACTCACTCACACACTTCCAGCTAATGTTGTCCGTTCTCCACTAAGCAGCTGAGAATTCTTAGACTGGCATGATGGAGGGGGTTTCAAACTGTGCACACATGAGCCCTTTCTATTAGCGTAGCCGGTGAACACGATCCAATGTAACCTCAACATGGCCTCTCTGGTATTAATGTTCCTACCCTGCCAGCTAGTGTCATTTCTATTTGTTCCTCTTGTGACACTTTGTTCTTGGAAGAATAGTTCTGGTTGTTCTTTCTCACTGTCAGAAGACAGAGTACCAATCCAAGGGCAGGGAACTGGCTCTTAACCTAAATTTTAAACCTTAACCTGCTTTGAATCGGTGTTAAAAATTTAATTGTGGCTCAATGATCTAAATCATAAAAGTAATCTCTAATAATTGGTAGTCTGTGGCCCTAGATTGCAGTGCACAATGAATGAATACTAGCTTTATTGTGAGCATTGAACTGAGATTCTTGCTAGGACAAAATATTGCAACAGCCCCTGAATGAACCCTTTGTTAATACAGGCAGCACTTGAAGCCTTAGATGACTTGAATTTGTTTGGGGCCAAAGGGGGACCAGACTCTGTGGTTCATGTCTTAGCAGATGATATCCAGCACTGTCAGGTAAGGCTACAGAGATTATCCTACTCTGTATTTTTATAGGAATTCAACTAATAATGATAAAAATTGGCACATTGGAAAACAAAAGTACCGTGTTCCTATTACTACACATTTTTCCCCAGTCTATTCTGAACTCCATGTTGCCCAGAGCTTCAACATCCAAAGAGGTGGATGCCGGGCTCCTGTCTATCATTTCATATCCAGCCTTTGCAGTGGAAGACATGGAGTTAGTCAATATGACTAAGGAGGAAATCATCTCCAAGCTCCAGGTCAGTTCTTGATCTCCAACATGAGGAACTTGTTTTGAACAGCTGCCTGGTTCTCACACTAGCGTGATTTATTTTTAGTTACTTGCATATCTTTTTGTCTTAAGGGAAGATATGGCTGTTGTCGTTTTTTAAGAGATGGCCACAAAACTCCTAAAGAGGTCAGTATGAGCAAATTACAATCTATCGACTGTATAATAATTTTTTTTCTCATTATACACTGAAAAAAGTTTAACTACACTGTAAAAATCGATTAGTTGACTTTACTTTAAAATAGTGAGTAAGCCCATTGCCTTAAAATTATTAAGTAAATGAACTGTGTGCATAATTATATAAAAATATTTAAGTGAACTTAACAGTTACAACAGAATTACTTGCATTTTAAATCTACTTGTCATTTTTAAGGCAATAGATTTACTCACATTTTTCAAGTAATTGTTTTTTAGAGTGGACACTGTAAATAATACTAGGTTCCACACAATTCCTTCCTTTGTCCCAACACAAATTAAGTTAACTTATTCAAGTTTTTACAAATTTAAGTAGATTAAACATAAAACAATTAAATTGTCCCAAAAAACCTTAACTCATTTGAAATGAGTCATTTAAACAAGCAGCTAAAGTCATTTTCTTTTAGTGCAGTTTATAGTTATGTAGTTTAGAATATGTAAATGCAGTCCAGTATTTAGTGTTATTATAGAAATATGGTATAAAGGTGTAACTGCTAATGTGTCACCTTATCACACTACAACCTCAAAACATTATGCAATTCTGAGTGTGCCTCACTTGGCTTGACAAACCACATGTAGAAACATCCTTCTCTTTTCTCTCTAAAAAACACTCCCCCCTTACTCTAGCACTTAATTCTCTGAGCACTAACAGTTCTTTTGTATAATGAGCAATTTTTGTGTGTATTGCCGCTTTGTTAATTCGTTGATTGACAGCTCGATTGTAAGTCGCCTTGAAGAAAAAGCATCTGCTAAATCAGTGTTTCTCAACCACGTTCCTAGAGGACCACCAGCTCGGCTCATTTATCATGTCTCCTTAACCAAACATACCTGATTGAAATCATCAGCTCATTAGCAGAGACTGAAAGACCTGTAATGGGTGTGACAGATAAAGGAGACATCCAAAACATTCAGTGCCGGTGGTCCTACATGGATGTGGTTGAGAAACACTGTGCTAAATGACTGTTTATATTATTATATTTATCTCTTTTTCTAATAGGACCCCAACAGGTTGTATTATGAATCTGCTGAGTTGAAGCTTTTTGAAAACATTGAATGCGAGTGGCCACTTTTCTGGACCTACCTGATCTTGGATGGCATCTTTATCAACAGTCCAGAGCAGGTACTTTTTCTAGTTAAATTGAAAGAAATTGTGTATGGCTGTGATTTGCAACTTTTACATAAAAAAACAGGGTTTGGCTTAATATAGTTAGAGAGTTAGAATATCATTAGCATGTAAAACATTAAAGGGATAATTCACTCCAACATGAAAATGTCTAAACCATTTACTCACACTAAAGTGGTTCTAAACTTTTTTTTCTTTTCTTTTGTTGAACACAAAACATGATATTCTAAAGAATGTTAAGAAAAAAATAGCTATTGACACTCATAGCAAGAACAAAAAAAGCTATGGATGTCTGTGTTTTTGTTTTTGTAGTAGCATGTCTTGCATATGTTGTTTAATTGTTAGTTGCCCAAATATGTAGACATACAAATACGAACTCAATGACAAGGACTATTGTGTTTCAGATGTGGCAGACTATATTTCTACATTTCTGTCCTCTTAGGTTGAGGAGTACAGAGAAGCTCTTGAAGGTATCTTAATCAAACAGAAAGATGGGATTCGGTTGCTGCCTGAGCTCTACAGTGTTCCTCCTGATAAGGTGAGAGACCTTTTCATAACAATTAAAACTGAGGATTTTTAAATCAATCTGATCTGGAGTGAAATATTCAGAATGAATAATAGTTGATAAGCTATAAATGCTTAATTTATAACATTTAAGCTGATAAATGTTTCTTTTTATATTTTTTATTGAAATACTTTTATTGATTTTCGTAATACCACAATAAACACAACAACATAACACATAATGGGTTTAACACACTTTACAACCCTACATAATACGATCACACAAAATACACAATTTAGTTCATAAAAAACATAACAACTAACCTTTAAGGGGGGTGGGGTGGGGGGCTCTTCTTTTCATATTTTTGATAATATAATTTCTTCCATTACTTCAGGTGGATGAGGAGTATGTTCATCCTCACTCAGTGGAGCGGATCCCGATGGGAAAGTGCCCTTTGAAGTGGGGCCAGTCCCTTTATGTTTTGGGCAACCTGTTGGCAGAGGTTAGAGGTTATATGTCATATCTAGACCCACAGGGAATCTGTGCATGCAGAAATCTGCAGTTTTCCACAGATTTTTTGGCCCACCATTGAGTCTATTTATTTACTTATGTAAATGTATGTAAATATATTTTATTCAGTTTTTATATTCATTTCAGTAATATTATAAACTAATATCCAAATGTTTATATATTTTATTAATAATACAGAAATAATTAAAGGAATTATGACAAAACTTTTCTTGCCATTTTAGGGTTTTTTGGCTCCTGGAGAGATCGACCCTCTAAACCGTAGGTTCTCTGCCATCCCTAAACCGGATGTTGTTGTGCAAGGTATTTTTCAACATGCTTAACCAGTTGCACTCAAACTTTTGTGGCAGATGTGATTCATTGCTTGTAGAAATTGACCCTGATGTTTGTGCTTTGTCCTGAAAAGTGTCCATCCTTGCTGAGAACGAGGATATTAAGGCACTCCTGCAGAAGAATGGGATTGATGTGGAGACAGTGGCAGACATCCACCCAATCAGAGTGCAGCCGTCTCGAGTTCTCAGCCACATTTATGCTCGCCTAGGTAAGAAATGGAACAGCATAAAGTTCCTTTTGACACTAATAATATCAGTGTTTGTACGGGTGCTGGAAATCCTTGAAAATGCTTGAATTTTAATGTAGGTTTGAGAAATGCTTAGATTTTGTATAAAGTGCTTGAAAATGTCGTTGTGTTGTTTTCATAATCATTTATGTTACTAAATAGGTAATAATAATTAAATATTTAATTAAAATTAAATGTTTCTTTTTTTCTTTTTTCTTTTTTGCATAAAATGAAAAATCTGGATCCTGTGGCTTGATCTGCCTGTCTTATTATATCTGCAATCTTTGCTTGGAGCAAGTGAAGACAAAATGCAGACAGAATAACACTTCATGAGTGGGAAAAATGCATGAAATTAAAATAAATATACATTTAAGATGTGAGAAGATTACATTTAAGAGAGTAAATGACAGCAATTTAGTGTTGGGCTTGGGTGCAAACATGCCAATATTTTCATTATAGTATACAAAAGTGTAGTATAGTATTCTATATAGGTGAGAATCACAGGCAAACTCACGATACAATATTATCACAATATTTTGCCCCCAATAATGATATATCACGGTATCTGCAATATATCACAAGAAAACCATCGATATATCACAATATTTGTAGATGAAGGGCAACAATTGCATTAAAAGTTATACAGTGTATGTCTTTTATTAACAGCACATTTTATAATATGTAAATTGCCACACTTGTAAAATGCTGGTAAGATTTGAAAATGCATCTGAAAAGTGCTTGAAAAGTGATGTGTACATGATCTTTCTCCAAGGGCGTAATGAAAGGCTGGGGCTGACGGGCAGACCTTATCGAAGGATCGGTGTGTTGGGAACCTCAAAGCTGTACATCATCCGCAACACCATCTTTAGCTTCACACCTCAGGTTCTCCATAATGTTTGGAAATAGGCATGTCTGAGCCTTATGTTGGCCTAGAGAGCCACTGCTGGTCTTCTGGCAGAAGTTAAATAAATATAAGTTGGTGAAGCAGAAATGACCTGTAGAATGATGTTTTTTTATGACAGAATGAGAGCTTTTAAAAATATGTTTTCTCTCTTTTTGCATCAGTTGTCTTTCTAACACAGGGTTTGTCATGTAGTTCATAGATCACCAGCAGTTCTATCTGGCCCTGGATAACAAGATGATCGTGGAAATGTTGCGCACTGACCTGTCGTACCTTTCCTCGCGCTGGAGAATGACTGGCCGTCCGACTGTCACTTTTCCCATCTCCCAGACCATGCTTAGTGAGTGAAAACTGCTTCCTCTGTGAGTGTAGTGTCATCTAAAACTGCATGACCTGTGATGTGCATAGTCTTTTTTTTTTTTTTTCTCGTTTGTTTTTTTTATGCATTACTTCCTAGACCATGACCACACTGACTTGGACCCTGCTGTTCTGGCCACACTTAAGAAGCTACAGGACGGTTACTTCGGAGGAGCAAGGTCAGTTAATGAGGATATAAATAAATGTCATCAACAACACAAGTTGAAGGGTAAACTCAGTTTACTTGCTTGTGAAATGTTGTTAGGATCCAGACTGGCAAGTTGTCAGAGTTTCTGACCACGTGTTGCTGTGCTCACCTGAGCTTTCTGGACAGTGGTAAGACACGCTCCAGTAAGGGCTGGGATGAAGATGATGATGTTGAGGATGACTACTTTAGAGGTGCTGTGCATGACCTGAACTTCAATGATGGTAAGAGGGAAAACTGTCTTGACAGAGAATCTTTGTTTGAAGAGGAGTTATTAAAGGGATAGTTCACCTAAAAATGAAAATTCTTTCATCATTTACTCACCATCCACTTTTTCAAAACTCATTTGACTTTCTTTCTTCATTTGAACACAAAGGAAGATAATTTAAAGAAGCTGAAAACCTGTAAACATTGACTTTCATAGTAGGAAAAAACAAATACTATTGATGTCAATGGTTACAGATTTCCAGCTTTAATATCTTCTTTAGTGTTTAAATTTAAATGTTTGGCTGAACTATCCCTTTGAATCAGATTAGATACTGATGTGAGACCTGTTTGTGTTTTCTAATACATTGTTTTATTTTAAATCACTCACATTTTTTTCATGTCTCACTCCATCTTTGCATTTACTGCAGGTCTAGGCTGCATTTTAGCAGTGTACGTACATTTTATTTATTTTGATCAGTTGAGTATGGCCTTTAAGGAGAACATGTGTTTTAAGTAAGGAATCTCAGTCTTTTTTTTGCTCTACCATCATTGCAAGATGTGTTATATTGGTGTTTGCTGATTTTGCTGTGTGAAATCAGCATCGTGTTTTTCAGCTTTCAGTTTTTTATTTACAGTTGTTGTGGAATTTTTAAGTTTATGTATTGTTACCTGCAAGAAGAGAAATAGATCATTGATTTATTTATTTTAGGAATGAACAGTTCTGAATGCATTTACATGTGTAAAGTATGCTGTAATGTCACAGAAACAGCTCAGTTTGAT
>CAIGQW010006673.1:69712-96077 GCA_903798125.1 Danio choprae
CACCAGTTGACGAAGTGAAGGAAAAAAAACCTCGAGAGAAACCAGGCTATGTTAGGCACGGTCATTTTCTTCTGGCCAAACTTCCTATATGCTACCATATAGTTTTTTTTATACTGCAGAATAGTAGTTCACAATAGCAGATACTGGCACCTGTGAAGGAATGGTTCACCAAAAAAATCACATAATCTCCTTCATATAAATATAATCTAACGAGATTTTCCGTTTTTATGGAAGACAAAGAAAAGGTTTTATACCAAAAACATCTTTATGACTTACTTTATGAGCAAACCCCCCCCCCCCCCAAAAAAAATAATTCTCTTATTTTTTATGTTCTGTTATTGTCTTCTTTTAATGTATGCATTTTTTTGTGTACATTTTTTTTCCTTCTTGTTTCTTATTTCTTTTTATGTTTATTTGTACGTTGTTTTTTTTTCAGATCTCCATATGTATCTTCCCAATAAGCTGTTCCGCTCACCTCAGCCTGCGCTTAATTTAAAAGACTTTCCAGGACAGCGAACACCTCATGTATGTGTATATATACATTCGCACCCACACAAATGACCATTTAACAGAAGAAAACGCAGGTGGCAGAAAACTCTTGACGTTTTTATTTCTTGATGTATGTAGAGTTCAGAAGTTGTGGTGCCCTCTGAAAGTAACCTGCCTCGGGACACTCATGGTGCCATTGACTACAGTACTCTAGTGCAGGTGCTTAAAGACACACAGAGCCTTCATGATCAGGCCGACATCCTCTACATCCTTTTCAAAGACAAGTACGTCACTCTTCTAGTTTGAATTAAAGATAAATGAATGTGGACACCTTTACACTGTTGTTTTGTTGTATTGAATCGAATGCATGTGATTTCCTGCAGGGGAATGGACTGGGACACTCAGCTGCATGGGAAAGGCACCACTGTTAAGAGTTTGCTAGTCGAGCTCTATGAGAAAGCGGGAGATCTGAGGTATTGGGATATAATCCGTATGATTTCAGGCATGCTCCGCAAGAAAGTGGAAGAACTAGACTGGGTAAAGATCGAAATGCAGGCTTTTTAAAAAAAGAAACCACGGCACTGGCTGCTGTTTTCTCCTGTGAAATTTTTATTCTTTTTAAAAATATTTCTCAAGTTGCTGTTTAACGGAGAGATTTTTTTTCCCTCAACGCATTTAAACATAATAGTTTTAATAACTAATTTCTAATAACAAATTGTTTTGTCATCACCAATTATGACGGTACATAATATTTTACTAGCTATTTTGACACTATTATGTGCAGTCAAGTGTAATTTAAAGGCTTATTAGGTTAACTAGGCAAGTTAGGTTAATTAGGCAAGTCATTGGACAACAGTGGTATGTTTTCCAAAATCAATATTTCTAATAATATTGACTTTTATTCGTTTTTTTTTTTTTTTTTTTGGTCCCACTTTTATGTGACCGTAACCTCTATATACTTGCAGCAAAAAAATTTTTAATAAAAAATACAATGTGCTGGTATTGTGGGTATTAAAAGTTGATAAATAAATGTAGAGAAATTTAAGGCCTTTAAAGTCTTAAATGCTATTTTACAGGGTATTACATTTTGTATGATATCTGATTATACAATGTATATTTGTATGCTAAAGTTTGCCTGAATTAATATTGGGGTGCTGTGTGTAGTTTATGAAATAGATGAAATCCTGCTTGATTTGAGGTCACGCTGCCTTGTTTACTGCAGTAACCTGTTGGATTTTATTCAGTATATGAATAATGTTTTAGTTTAGTATTAGTTTCTTACAGTTTGTTTACTAAATACTGATTGTAAGTTAAAATGCTTTCAATGTTACTGGTTGAAACCTATAGTGGCAATGAGGATTTAAAGTCCCCAAGAAATCAAAACTAACCATATGATTTAATTAGCTCACATTGCTAGTTTTGTGGTGAACAATTCATCTGTGCTTTTCATTAAGAAAAAAAAATTGTTTGCCCTTCTAATCTTTAATTCATTCATGCATTTTCTTTTCGGCTTAGTCCCTTTATTAATCTGGGGTTGCCACAGCGGAATGAACCGCCAATTTATCCAGCATATGTTTTACGCAGCGGATGCCCTTCCAGCTGCAACCCATCTCTGGGAAACATCCACACACACCAATTCACACACATACACTACAAACAATTTAGCCTACCCAATTCACCTATAGCGCATGTCTTTGGACTTGTGGGGGAAACCGGAGCACCCGGAGGAAAACCACGCAAACGCGGGGAGAACATGCAAACTCCACACAGAAACGCCAACTGACCCAGCCGAGGCTCGAACCAGCGACCTTCTTGCTGTGAGGCGATCGTGCTACTCACTGCACCACCGTGCAGCCCATCTAATATTTAATTGAAATCTGAAAATGCACTTTCAGTTTTGTTTTTTTTTTTCAGTTAAATTATCAGATTACGTATATGATAGGAAATGGGCATGGCTAACATACTTAACTACGCCCCTCCAACTGTCAGTTTTGACAACAAACAGAAATGGTGAGCAGGAGGAGTCTGTTGTAATAACTCTCCCCAAACCCTTTTCCTGATCTTTCTGAATGAAATGCCTACTTTACTACCTCCATTCAGCTCGCAGTAAAAAAACAAAAACAAGCCACATCCACTGTTTTCTCATTTAAAATTCCGTTTCTCTAGGAACTGCATCACAATACAGAAAAAAAAATAATGGTCGCAGCTTCCGGTTCATGTGGACTTTAAAATGTATGGAAAGAGCCTTAAAAAAGGTATTGAATTTCACTCTCTGATTCCGGTATATACCCTGATTACAGAAATGAATTACAGATGTAATTACATGCAGGTATATAATCAATCATAAGTACAATGTAAAAACATGTACTTGCACAGTAAGTACATTGTAACAAATTATTAATTTCAATGTAAGTACATATTAGTTAAGGCCGCTTAATACAAAGAGGGACCATTTTTATAGTTGTTGTTGTTATTATTATTATTATTATTATTCTATTATATATTATTATATAGTTCATATATTATTTTATTATTATTATTATATGTTATATTATTTTTATTATTTTATCTAAAAATGCTTTTATTTTATTAAACTAAACAAAGTAACACAAAATATATAATAGGAAATACTGTGAAAATGTCCTGTCTGTTAAACATCACCCGGAACTTATTTTAAAAAGATTTAAAATTTCACAGGAGATGAACTATACTCTTAATGCCTTTTACATGTTTTTCATGAATTGGTCTGTATTTTGGCTCATGGTTATTTTTGTAGGCCTGCTCAGATTTGCTGGCTCATCAGAAGCACTTGACAGTCGGTTTACCACCCGAGCCCAGAGAGAAAACCATTACAGCGTGAGTTTTCTTGGTCATTGCTAGCGCAGGTAATAGTACAACAGTACAGTTTATTGTTTGCGTGTGTGTGTGATCCTATTGTTTTTCTGCAGGCCTTTGCCTCCTGATCAACTGGCCTTACTGATTGATCAAGCCAGCGAGAACAACATCACTATTGCCATCCTCACACAGGTTACACACAAACATGCTGATTGTAGTAAGATTAGTTAGTGGGGTTAGTAAGATTATTATTATTTTTTATTTAAAAGAAACTTTTGGTTTCTTAATAATAAGTTTTTATTCAGCAAGTATGCATAAATTCCTTAAAGGTGACCATAAGAGTGACATATGAGTGAAATAAAATTATTTGTAAAGAAGGCTGAGTATGTAAAAATATTTAGATTTCAAATAAATAATGTTCTATATAACTGACAAATGACAAATGCATTGTGATTTTTATAAAACCTATTTTCAGCATTGATTAAATTGGAGTAATTTGTGATTGACTGAGACACTGGAAACTAGAGGAATGAAGCTGAAAATACAGCTACATTTGATTCACAAGAATAAATTGCATTTTAAAATATAATGTTATAATGGAAAACATTATTTCTCTTTTTACTAAATTTTCATTTTTGGATTATTTCAAAAACCTTTTACTATAGGTTAAAGTGTGCACATTTTCTGTTCATTGTGGAGGATAATATTAGATATTAAAATGCAATATTATTATATAGTATAGGGTATATGCACAGCTAGTGTTTTGTCCCCAACCAATAAACTTCCGGTGAATAGTTAACGTGGCTTTTTTCAGTATTATACGGTTCCTTTTACAGCATCGATGTTGTAGTGTAATTAAAATATAATCAGTTTAATAGGCTTAAACATTCATTTAAATGTTCGAGTGTAAAACAAGATGAAAAGCCATTTACACAGAATCGCCGTCAGGATCAGTACGTGAACAGAAATCTAAGAAGAAATCATTCATTCATTTTCATTTCGGCTTAGTCCCTTTATTAATCTGGGGTCGCCACAGCGGAATGAACCGGCAACTTATCCAGCATATGTTTTACGCAGCGGATGCCCTTCCAGCTGCAACCCATCTCTGGGAAACATTCATACACACCCATTCACACTCATACACTACGGACAATTTAGCTTTACCCAATTCACCTATACCGCATGTCTTTGGACTTGTGGGGGAAACCGGAGCACCCGGAGGAAACCCACGCCAACACGGGGAGAACATGCAAACTCCACACAGAAACGCCAACTGACCCAGCCGAGGCTCGAACCAGCGACCTTCTTGCTGTGAGGCGAACGTGCTATCCACTGCGCCACCGTGAGGCCCCTAAGAAGAAATAAATGTTCATATTTTAAGGACATGGTGTGGAAAAATAAAATTTAATGCAGCGCTACTTGCACATTCTGAGACCCACTTTATATCGTATATCAATCAGGCAGTGAAGATTTTTAAAGAAAACAGACTGCGATTTTGTAATAGCATACAGTTCACTGGAAGCCCTTTAACTGGGTTACTTAAAAATAAAATTCCTTCTGCATATATCCTAATATATATTAATATAATATTCTTTCATATCTGTTTCATAAACTTTTCAAACTTTTTGAAATTCTGTGTGTTTAGGCCTTGCATATGACATTACATCTTCTAATTGGTGTGAGGTGGTCTTTGTTTTGAATATACTTGGTTGTTTTTGTGCGCGTGTTAGGAGATCATAGTGTACCTAGCGATGATCATCAGAACACAGCCCAGTTTGTTCAGTGAGATGTTTCGGCTGAGGATTGGCCTCATCATTCAGGTTATGGCAACTGAACTGGCCCAATCTCTAAACTGCTCAGGTATTGCATTTATTATACCACATTTTTGGAAATTTGAGGATTTGTTTTGTTTTTTGTTTTCAATGAAAATGTATACAGTACAACTCTGGGAAAACAATTAATAAAACAAAAATATAATTTTACTCAAACACTGTAACTGATAAATCTAAAGATACTGAGAATTGTCAAGTGGCTTTTTCTTTTTTTCAAGAGATTTTTCTACAATGTATCTTTTATTGGTGTTAAAGGTGATGAGGCCACGGAGAGTCTGATGAAACTGAGTCCTTCTGAGTTGAAGAATCTTCTCCACCACATTCTGAGCGGCAAAGAATTTGGTGTTCAGAGAAGTGGTGAGTGACTTCATGAGAATTACTGTGCTTGTAGGACAGCGTTTCTCAATCCCAGTCCCCGTTTCTCTTTTCACGTCAGATGTTTGTTCTAATTCAACTGTAAGTGCCCTGCAAAGTGGACTTTGTTTTTATAAGAATATTCCCCTATGATTTCAGTTTGAAGAAAGCATATACAGTATGTTTTAGTGAAATGGAGGCAGCACGGTGGCACAGTGGGTTGCACAATCGCCTCACAGCAAGAAGGTCGCTGGTTCGAGCCACGGCTGGGTCAGTTGGCATTTCTGTGTGGAGTTTGCATGTTCTCCCCGTGTTTGCGTGGGTTTCCTCCGGGTGCTCCGGTTTCCCCCACAGTCCAAAAAATAGGTGAATTGGGTAAGCTAAATTGTCTATAGTGTATGTGTGTGTGAATGAGTGTATGGATGTTTCCCAGAGATGGGTTGCAGCTGGAAGGGCATCCGCAGCGTAAAACATATGCTGGATAAGTTGGCGGTTCATTCCGCTGTGGCAACCCTAGATTAATTAGTGTGTGATATGTAAATTTATATAGTATTTATTTAGGGAGATATATTTTGTCACACTTCTCCCTTTAAAAGAAGATATTTTGATGAAGCTGGAAACCTGTAACTATTGACTTCCATAGTTTTAAAAAAAATTTTATTATTACTTTAGCAGTCAATGGCTACAGGTTTTCAGCTTTCTTCTAAATATCCTTTTTAGTGTTCCTAAAAGTTAATGTAAATAAAAGAGTAAATTGTGACTACATTGTCATTTTTGGGTGAACTGTCTCTTTAAATAATGTGCGGAGCAGGATTGGGAAACACTGTTTTAGAACAATAACTGGAATATTATGAGATGTTTATGAATGTATTAGCATGATTGTTTGATTGGTTTGGTTGGCTAAATGTGTTAGTGCTTGATTTTAAGTTCGTTCAGTTGAGCCTGGTGCCAGTCCTGTCATCTCCATCCATGAGGTGGGCAATGTTGGAGCCACCAAGAGTGAGCGCGCAGGCATCAGCAAACTGAAGAGTGACATGAAGATGGTAGGTGACTGCACATCCAGACCCAAGAACAAAAAACACACATATAGGCCAGATAAACACAAGTTTAATGTGCCAATATGCTTGTGTGTGTGTGTGTGTGTGTATGTCTGTGTGTTTAATAATGTTTAAATGTTTTCAGCTGGAAGAGCTCAGATTTTCATGGTCGATCCAAAGTAAGGTGATGTGTCTAATAAGCTGTGGATCAGCCTCATTTAATGTGGTCTAATCTCAAATTAAAGGATAGTTTACCCAAAAATGAAAATATACTCTGTATTTGCTCCCCCTCAAGTGGTTCTAAAGCTTTGAGTTTCTTTCTTCTGTTGAAGACAAAAGAAGGTATTTTGAACAAAGCTGAAAACCTGTAATGATTAGCTTTCATAGTAGAAAAACAAATACTGTGGAAGTCAGTGGTTACAGGTTTCCAGCTTTCTTCAGAATATCATCTTTTGTGTTCAACAGAGGAAATAAACTCAAATGGGTTTGCAACAAGTCAATGTAAATGTAAGTAAAGAATGGTAGAATTTTCAGTTTTGTGAAAACTATCCCTTAAAGTTAACGATTGAAGATACAAACTTATAAATGTATAAAACACAATTTGGTGTTTGTATTAAAGGTAAGGGAGAAAATCCACTGTACATCTAAAGTTTTGATAATTTATTGTGTAAAGAAGAAATATACAGGAATCATGGGGTCTAAAGTTGCATGGCAAGGTGTTTAATTCCACTGGGGATGTGAACAATTTTTGAAGGTGGTTCATAATAGTATTTCGTCATGTATACAGTACAAAACTGATCGCCCCTTTGTTGTCTGACTTTTTTCCTTGTAGACTTTCTCAGGTCAGTCCTTCGACGCTGAGCCTGTTGAATTAGGGGTAAGTGCTTGGTTCTTCGGAGCCATATCAAATTTAACTAACAAAGTTGCAAAAAGCTGAAAGTGCATGTGCCTGCAAGATTATTTAATGTGCCAAAATTTGTCATTTTTAGTCAGACCTTAACAACATAGAAAAAACTGCCACTTTACAGGATCTGTGTATAGATTTAAATGAAAGATCTATAATGGTGTGAGCAGCTGTGATGTCTAAATCCCACCAAGAATGATAATTGTAACGATAACCATAACATTCAATATATTTCTATTCACACCAAATGGATCAAACAGTCTGTTTATTATAAGCTAGCACAGCAGTTTTGGCACCTGCCATTTGAAATGCTCGGGCTCTTTAAAGCAGGATCAATTGTGATTGACTGTTAACTGGGGAAAAGTGTTAAAGTGATTGCAATAATATCATTCATGTGTCATTGTCACTGTTAGCTATTGAATGGATTCTGCTATTCTGTTTTATTTGGAGAGAACAAATTGCCCATCATTATAACAGTTATCATTTTTAAATTGTTGATTGCTTTATAAATTCATATAGGCATGAATTTTAGTAAAACACTTGAAATAATAATGTAGAAATAAGTTTTTTACATCAGATGTTTTACATGAAATACAGTAAAACATAGTTTGTAGCTTAATTCAAGTTTATATGTGTCTTGCAGTCACTATATAGGCAGTCATTAACAAGTGACTAAATAATGTGATTAACCATAAAAAAAAATCTAAAATTGAACTTACAGAGGAGCAGGATGCCTTCAATTGATGGGTTTGACAGCTCAGTGAGCGTTGGTGTGTCCCAGGACAGTCGGCAGGGCCAGTGGCTGCGCAGAAGAAGGCTTGATGGAGCTCTCAACAGAGTTCCAGTTGGCTTTTATCAAAAAGTCTGGAAGATTCTGCAGAAGGTTGGAATATTTTGAGTAGAATGTTTTTGTTAATAACATAAAATAGATCATAATATGTTCTATATGTTTTTTTGCTATACAAAATAATGTATTGTTTCCCCATAGTGTCATGGCCTTTCAATAGAAGGCTTCGTTCTCCCATCTTCTACTACAAGAGAGGTTTGGCTCCATAATCAAAGTGTTTGTTTTGAAAAATGTTATATTTTCAGCATTATTTCAGGTTCATTAATGCATAAATGAACATGGAAGTTGCACTCAAATCCTTGGTATATAACATCAATAAATAAATAAATAAGAGTAGATGAGAAGTACATGGGTAACCTGCTACTTCTACCGAGATTCTGATGTGCAGAGCAGTCTTGTTTTGCACAGGTATATTTTGTCAGTAGCCAAAAATAAATTTTATTGGTCAAAATAATAGATCAATTTAATTTTATTCAATTTTATGCCAAAAATCATTACACTAAGATCATGTTCCATAAAGATGTACAGTATTGTAAATATATCAAAAACATGCATGGCTCAGAGCTTAATTTGGCCACCTTTAAAGGCGATTTTCTCAGTGTTTACATTTTCTTTTGAACCCTCAGATTGTAGATTTTCAAATAGCTGCCAAATTTAGTTATATCCTAACATGTCATACAAAAATGGGAAGCTTATTTCTTTAATTTGACTTAAAAATTGACAGATATGGACACTTTACTATCCCACAAGAGCACAGGAGAGAATTCATTTATGGTAGTGAAGCAACACAACTGATTCTGTATGTGATGTATCTGATTTCTATTCCTATTACTCATATCAATACAATACCTAAAGAATCATGAAATAAGTACAAGTGTAGTCGTACCTATTTACAAAGTATGTGATTTCAGACCCACTGTTGGTCTGAGATGGTCAAAACAAGGTGATCTTGGCAAGATGGAAATCAAACTCTGGAGTGGTTTGCTTGTCTCGAGAAATAATAAACCAGACCTAGCACAGTGTATTTATCCCAAACACTGTATGAAAAACTGTGTTTGTCTTGCTAATGCATGTCAAAATGAAAAACTGCTTTATTGAAATTTGCATCAATATTGTTTCTTACAAAAGCTAACAGAACAAGAATTGTAACTATTGCCTGTATTAGGATAAAGCAAAAACCTTTAGATGTGAAAACACCTCTATGTTTTTTCCCATTTTTTTCCGGTTACTTAAATGTAAATTTCCTTTGTCACGTTACATCTCCCTCTCTCCAGATGACCCCAGGTGAGATTAAATTTGCAGTGCACGTGGAAAGAGTGCTGAACCGCGTCCCTCAGCCTGAGTACAGGCAGTTGCTGGTGGAAGGCATCCTGGTCCTGACAATGCTGGCCGATGTGGACATTCAGAGCATCGGCAGCATCATCCACATAGAAAAAATAGTTCATATCGCTAATGACATGTTTTACAAAGACCAGGTATGGATGTGCATCTTAAATTAATCATATATATATATATATATATATATGGTGGTCAAGAGAGCTTAACGTGCTGCACTTTAAGAAAACACTTGCATTTTTTCACCAGACATGCAAATAGCACAGAACACAACAGAAATGTTTCAAGGGGACCCAAAAATGTGACGGACCCAACTAAGATTTGCTTATTGTGCTGTGACTATTGCTCAATGAAGTTGTAGGTGATATTTAAAACATATATAATATATATATAATTAGCCTAATTAACCATAACTTAAATAGCTGGGTCTGTCACAATTTAGGGTCCCCTTGAAATATTTCTGTTGTGTTCTGTACTATTTGCATGAGGAAAATGAGGTTCTTTTCTTAATTTGCTGGTTTTTTTGTAATTGCATGAGTTTTCTTAAATTGCAGCACATTTAAGCTCTTTTGGCCACCGTAAAAATATCTACATTTTTTTAAAATGTTCTTTCATTGCCTTCTGCAGAAGGATCTTGGTGCTGACGACAGTATTTTGGAGAAGGATCAGTCTACGGGCATCTGCCGGCTCCTGTATGACACTGCACCCAGCGGCCGCTTCGGCACCATGACTTACCTCACTAAAGCTGTGGCTACTTACGTCCAGGACTTTTTGCCTAGTGGCGCCTGTACTGTACAGTGACACCTACCTAGGTTTTTAAATAGTATAGTTTTTATTGTACAGTCAAGAGACCACTATTTTAAAGCAGTTAATGAGATATTTGTGTGAGTTTTAGTATTAAAGCAAAACCTGCAACTGTATTGAATAAACTCGTTATTGAGCACATAATATATTTTGTAGTTTACAGTTAAATGGTAATCCTTGAATAGTTCTTAGATTAGGTGCGTTTAGCATATTTCATATCAGGAATAAATATAAGGCTGTAGGGAATGAAGCAGTACAGTCCGGAGTGGTTCTGGTGATAAAAAAGACAGGTTGTGAGTTTACTAGATTGTATGTGATCTACAGACTTTAGATACAGAAGCACTTGCCTTTTTTAAAGGAGAACACCACTTTTTTTTTGGAAATAGGTTTATTTAGCTTAGCATAAATCATTGAATCAGATTTGACCATTAGCAGTTTTGATAATTTTCTTATTTAAAGCTTGACACTTCTGTAGTTACATTGTGTACTAAGACTGACAGAAAATGGAAAGTTGCTATTTATGAACTATACTCTCCTTCTGGTGTAATGACCAAGGAACTTTGCTGCTGTACCAAACAAAAGTTCCCTGATTATTTTACCAGAATGAGAGTATAGTTCCTACCCATATTGAACTAGAAAATAGCTACTTTACATTTTCAGTGGGTCTTACATGATGTAACTACGGAAGATTCAAAATAATAGACTCTTCAAAATAGGATTAAATAGGGAAATTATCACAACTCTCTTAATTTTGAAATGAAGTGTTTTGTTTTTGTTTAGCTCCTAAAAAAAGATACACTGCATCAGCTATGATGAGAATGTAGTGTATGTTTACAGTCTAAAACTAATGAAGAGGTGACTACTTTTGTTTAGTGATGTTTTGTGTTTTAGACTTGCATTTGTGGTCTTAAAACTGTGTTACAAGTGAATGGCAGATGTGTGCATGTACTTGGAGAAGCCTTTATGGAACAGTAACTTTTATTTATTTTGCTTACAATATAATAATTTGAACTAAATGAAAATAAATTTAAATAAACGTATACTTGTTAAGTTATCAGGATATTTGTGCATTTCTGCCGTTTCATATCATAACAGAAGTCAAAAACAGTACACCATGTTAAACAACTTCTGCAATTTAATGAAGGTAAATGTAAAACATTTTGACTATTTAAAAGACAGTAAAGAAAAAGCACACAATAAATGGAGTGGCTCAGTGGTTAGCACTGTCGCCTCACAGCAAGAAGGTTGTTTCTTTCTCAATTTTTTTCTGGTTCGAGTCGCAGCTGGGTCAGTTGGCGTGTGGACTCCTGTGTGGATTTTGCATGTTCTCCCTGTGTTTGTGTGGGTGTCCTCCAGGTGCTCCCCACAGGCAAAAGACATGCGCTATAAGTGAATTGGATGAATTTGCCATAGTGAGTAAGTGTGTGTGAATGAAAGAGTGTATGGGTGTTTCCCAGTACTGGGTTACAGCTGGAACGGCATCTGCTGGAATAGTTGGCAGTTCATTCTGCTGTGGAGACCCCTGATAAATAAAGGACTAAGCTAAAGGAAAATTAATAAATGAGAACACAGTAAGCCATTGTGTACTCTAAATGTAAATTTAGGAAGCACACAATATTTTTTTCTTTCTCAATATTTTTTTTCGAATCTTCATAATTTTTTAACAAAAAAACAAACATTTTATCGTACCTTTTGAAGTTCAAAAAAGATGAATGTGTTTTGTCCAGTGTATAAAGAGTTATAAATAAAGTCTTTGTTTTGTTGAAATGTATCAAAATAATGATTATGATTAAAACAAGAAATATCTGTCATTGTGCTCAGAAAAAAAAACTCCCAGCAAACATGCTACTTTGGGGCCCATAAGGGGCCATTGTAGGCAGCACACTGTGGCCCCAGATACCTGCGTGAAAAGTGGCACGTGTCGTTGTGATAGCTCTGTGTAATCCAAACGTAAACAATTCCGTTACAGTCGATGAGTGTAACCGTCGTCTTTGACCAAAAGTGCATTTATACAAACGAAATTGTTATTAATACCTTTTTTTAACAACTTTAATACAAAAACATAACATTTACATAGGATTTCAGCGTGGTGAAGCCCGCTAACGGCCGTTTTGATACAATGTCAGAAAACAGATACAGTCTTCGCTACTAATTAACTCTTTAACTGCACGTTACCTCACTAAACTTGTTGACACACTTGAGTAACATGTTATCTTGACATTTCATCAATATTGTGACAGGATTTACCCACCTAAATGATGAGACGGTTGCGTTCACCGTTACCATAGCAACCCTGGAAACAAACCATCCCGGTCCCACCCATACTCTTCAATCATGGTATTTCATATAAACAGCTTTAGGTGAAACAATCATGAAGAAAATCATCAACAAAGAGAAGCAGAAATTATAATATTTAATTATAAGAAATAAACACGACTAACCATTCAGGGTGTCACACTCTCCCTAACAAAAGAAATTACTTTAGTCATGAATTTTATTTATGTATTTTTTCACATTTTAAAAGTGGGGGGACAGCTGAATGAGATCCAATATTTTATTATTAATCCGTTTTTAAATGGTCTGTCTCGAAAAGTGAGGGGGGCGTATCCCCCCCCCCCCCCCCCCCCCGGTTGCTACGCCCCTGAATGTATATGTACATAGATTTATAAAATTACAAATTTATTTGCAGAAGTTAAACCAACCAGAGAAATTAATGGATATTCATGCCCCTGTACTGGATATACAGTAGTCAACATTTAAAGTTCTTCAGAGTTGTCCTAAAACTATTTAACAATACCCATTCCTGTCTTAGGACAATTTTGAAAAACATTTTGAATACTGTATGAATACATATGTATGATCATATGTGATCAAAATTCTATCTAAAACTATAACTTCTGGATGATTTTTTCTAAGCAGCAAGGCTGTTTTCTGTCCTTCACAGTGGACTAAAATGTAGGTGATTCTATTCTAATTTTCATATACAAGCTAAATGTAAAGTTAACTTAAATTTACACAGAAAACCCACATTGGGGCCACATTGGTTGACCTATATGGGGTTTACACAGGTTTTTCTGTGGGATTGTCCTGCCCACACTGTCCCACAGTAAACCCACACCTACCCACAGTGTGCCCACACTGGCATGTTTGCTGGGAACTAGCAGGAATATTAGTACAAAATATAACCCACCGTCAGACATTAACTCTTTTATTAACCTTAATTCTGCTTAATTCCTCAGAAAATAAGACCATCTATTGAAGTTGAATATCAAATAAATGGATCTTGAGTTAAGGAAGTTTAAATGGGAAAGATAGCCAGTTCTGATTATTTTTACATCAAACACCATAAAAACAGCATCCATCTTTGACTATTAAACAGTCCATTTAAATTCTAGCATGTTTGAGACTTTTTTTTTATTAGGATTTGATTGTAAGATGCCATCCATAAAAATCAACAGATAACGTTACTAGCGGAGATGGAAGGGGGCAGTTTTAACAAAGTTTTAGGTTTTTAAAGACCGGACTTTTATTATGAAATAACGGAAGTTTATTGTTGTAACGTTCATACACTGTGAGGGCAGCCAGAGCTCACTGCAAGGCTGTGTATTTGTTTATGTGGTGTTTTGATTTTAATAGTTTGATATAAATGAGTGAAAAAAGCGACAGCAATGATTATAAAAGCAGAACTCGCAGCGTGGTGTATGTTTACAGTCCGGAATACATACAGACATGTGACTCACTGTCTAAAGTGCCAAACCGGGTGAGATGCACTGCACTGCACTTCACTTCACTTCACTTCACTTAACACACACTCACTCCAAAACACAACACACATATACATACATGCACATCTGGCAGATGTTTCACATTTCACCTTAACAATTTAACGCTAATGTTTGCCTTAGTAACAACGAAAAATTACACCTTCTATAATCCATGACAATGTAGTTCTTTGTTGTATCACGTAAATAACGTTAACATTATAACTTGTGTGATAATGTGTGAATCAGTGTCTTGAATGAGAAAAAACAGATTGCCGAGTGTATTTTCTTGTTTCTTTCACAGGCGAGTATGGTGCATTCACTGATTGAGGCGTATGGCTTATTGAAATACATGAGGTGTGTTTTGATTTGTACGTACTGGCGCAGTTTCTCCGTATTTAAATGTATTTTCTAGCATGTAAACAATGTTAGCTGACAACTATGTTCTCAAAATGGTTGTTTAATAAGGGTCGTGAAGCCTCATGTGGCTTCAATAGAGGAGATGGCTGTGTTTCATACAGACTCATACCTGCAGCACCTGCACAAGATCAGCCAGGACGGGGACAATGATGACCCTCAGTCTGCTGATTTTGGACTGGGTAAGATTTGTGTTTGTTTAGATAGCTTAAATTATTTCTAAACCACGTGTATGGATATGGACATAATTTGTATTACAATTGATACACAAAAACATCAGGGAGATCAGGCAGATGGCTGTTTGCTTTATTTGTATTTAGGCATTTTCAAACTTTCATTAAAAAAATACTCTTTAATATTTTATGGAGTGCCTAAAAATATGACCCAGTGAGGCACTCCATTGCTCAAATAAATGTAAAATGAAAAATATAACATATTGTGTTAAATCCTATCTTATGTTTTTTTATAATAATTGTGTTTTGGTTCATTTGAATATTATCTTCTCAGTCGTATTTAGAACAAGAAGCATTTGAAGACATTAAAAAACTTTATTGAAGGATCAAAGTGCGTACTTTATTATTATATTACAATATACTTTATTATTTTGAAATTTATTTGAAAAGGGACCAAGAATTCAGAAATGTTTCCACTTTATGCATTGCACCAAATTCATCCAAATCATACTCATACTAAGTAAGCATAAAACAACAGACATATTCAGTATATTATATTATAATAATCATTTAATCTTTTTTACTTTTACCACTATTTTTCAGACTAATGTTTTACTCATTTGTCATGAAGGTTTTTATACAATAACAACATTTGGCAAAATCACCTGCTGTTTTGTGTATTTTTTATTAAGTACATTTCTAAAATATTGTGCTATTTTATTTGTACAAAAATCTATCTGTGTGCTGAATCATTATTGTTTCTCCCAAATTTTGATTGAACATTTTATCATCACAAAAGGGATTTGATACATTTGATGTATTTATTTAGAACAGAATATCATACTTAAAACAATTCTTCAAAAATATTTATACACTTCAAATAAAAAAGGAGCGGTATGAAGCACAAGCTTATTATTTTCCCCACCCCATTTCCACACCACTCCACATCATTCGACTTATTTCTTTAATTCATGTACATTGTATTATTATCTTAACAATTTACGTACTAATTATTTTGCTTTCTCTGTATATAAAATTACTGTTGTAAACTGAATTTTGTGCATACACTAAAATGCTAATGTCTTTGACCAATTCAACCAATGTATCCCGTGTTTTTTTGCATGCAGTGTTGTCTTGCCTCCAGCAGTAGGCAGTATTATACTTGAATGTTTCTCAGACACTCCAGTAATTATTATCAGTATTTAATTTTTGTACTGGATCACAGCCATGTGCAATTTAAAAGCCTGACAAACGGACACTTCACGCTAGTCTCCAGGGACAGAGAATAGTGTTATTGTTTTTGAGGGGGAAACAAAGCTCTTGCCAGAGGATCTATTTTAATGGAGCTCAGTGTTTATTGTTCTTTGTCACTCTCCGAGCTATCTTTCCTCTCACTTTTCTCTTGACACCCCATCCTATTGTCTCTGTGTGTTATCAAACCCCCCTCTCGATGCTCTCTTTTGTTCAGGTTATGACTGTCCGGTGGTGGAGGGTATTTTTGATTATGCGGCTGCCGTTGGAGGAGCCACTCTGACTGCTGCCCAGAATCTGCTTGATGGAAAGTGTGATGTGGCTATCAACTGGGCCGGAGGGTGGCATCACGCCAAGAAGTAATACAGCACAGCGGGCATTTCTGCCCACCCTCTTGTGTTTCACCTCCACATCAATCATTGAGATGCCAGTCTTATGCCAGTCTCATCTTTAGCATATAAGGAGATCTGTGGGGTTTACTGTTTAAAATCAAGTTCAAATTTTGATGTTACGGATTGTTTGCGTAAGATTACTAAACAAGCTTAGTGTTGGGTTTTTGGGTGAAAAATGTTCGTTTACTGTAGATGATTGTTTACATGTCTGCATGACACTGTTCAGTGGGTCACTAGAGCAGCTAATTAAATGTGTGTTGTTATATAAGGGACGAGGCATCTGGCTTCTGTTATGTGAATGACGCTGTTCTTGGAATCCTCAAACTTCGGGAGAAGTATGACAGAGTTCTTTATGTGGATGTGGACCTTCACCATGGAGATGGTAATAACACTTCCATAACAATAACCATAACAAGCTGTTGTTGTTATTTTCAATTAGCAAACATACAGTATAGTACATAAATTGGCTTAAGTTTTAAATCAGTCCTTCAAATCCAACTATAGTTACAGCAGGAGGGAATGTTAGGTGATCATGTCACTCAACTGAGCCTTTTTTTTAATAATTGAAATTAAGTTATTTATAAATGTATATAAAATGCAGTAACACTTTTCAATAAGGTTGTATTAGTTAATATTAGTTAATGAAATTACTAAAATGAATAATACATTTATTACATTATTCATGTTAGTTAAAGAAAATACAGTTGTTTGTTGTTAGTTCATGTTGACTCACAGTGCATTGGTTAATGCTAACAAGCATGAATTATTTATTACAATAAGAATTATTTTAATAGTGCATTAGTAAATGTTGAACTATTGTTAAATGCTGTACAAGTACTGTTCATTATTAGTTAATGTTAGTAAATACATTAACCAATGAAACCTTATTGTAAAGTGTAATCGAAAATGTACTCCTACATATAGTGGATTGCTTGCGCTCGAAAAAAATGCTGTGTTGTAACCTAATGCTGAGTCAAATATAAACTAACCCAATGTTGGTTTAATTTTTTCACTTAAATTTATTTAAATTACACATTTTAACCTAATAGTTTGGTTTGTCTATATTTTACCCAACTTTGGGTAACAACAACCTTTTTTTGTGTACACTTCTCAGATGAAGAACATAATGTGAGCTGAGAGGGCAGAATAAGATGGTGCTTGCTTGCCTTCACATACTTTGGATTTAAAAAGAGAAATTTATTTCATTTTCAATGCTCCAGCATGGGACAGCACATCCCTCTATTTGTGATTAATGCAATTAAAAAGGTTCAAAAGAATGAGAAGAGCATCAAATGCACCTCAGATCACCAATTTTAAGCAAACTCTGTTATTGTTCCTGGGTGCATCCTCAAGTTCACTTTATCCAAACAAACAAATAAAAATGACATCAAATAAAACTTTGTGTACCAAAAGAGTGTGATAGCCCTCTTGAAGTTTTGTAAACCACAGCTAGATACCTCTAAAAGGCTGTTTCTCTAGGCTACTATACATAAGCTGTTTGCCATATTGGAACATGTTCATAGCCAGACTGTAAACACTTAAAAGCAAGTTGACTTTTCATCTGCATCCGTGTATGAATATCTATATCGGACTATAAAAATATATAGACTGCAGCTAAATATTTTGATAAACTAACACAATACAGCACAATAACTGCTGTTAAACGTTTGTATTTACATAATATATACATAATGTATTAACATTCATATTTAATTTTGTATTATATATTATGATTAATTGCAACTAATCATTTGACAGCAGTAGCTTTTAATGATGATTATAAAAAGTAGCAGTCTTTATAACCAGTGTTTTGATATCTTGGAAAACGTAGATTGATTTATAATCGATGTTTCTAAATCAGTGAATGTGGATGGAAATGTAAATATCCTTATATTATAGACCACTTCCCTTATCACTGTACAGAATAATAAGATCAATAAGCCGTTTCAACAATTTTACCCTGATCTTTCTTTATTTTAGAGTCTCTAGTTTGCCACTGAAATGTTTATTTAATAGTAGCTTATATTCCTTATTGTTCTTAATCTGTTACCCATCAGGGCAAAAGAGGGATTTCTCTCTGTCCTGTTTTAATATCCTTTCCCTTTAAGTGGACATGTGCATTGTTTCCTCTCCAGGTGTGGAGGATGCTTTCAGCTTCACCTCTAAAGTAATGACAGTGTCTCTGCACAAGTTCTCCCCTGGCTTCTTCCCAGGTTAGTTCAGCATGCTTCTACGCCTCAGTGAAGACCAGCGTGTCTTTTAATTCCCTTAATTGACAGTCATGTTTCAAGCCATGCCAGAGCTTGAGCTGCCGGCTCCACTCCAGCGCCCAGAGTCTGATTACCCAGCTGATAACAGAGACTGGAGCTCTGTGGCTTCTTGGAGACTCTGAGAGCCCCTTCAGTACTTTAACAATAGCGCTCAGCAAAGGTAACTGGCCGAATACTCTATGAAGGCAAGAGACTGTGCGATTTAATTATTATTTGCTTGGTGATTTATTGTTGGCTTGTTTTCGCCGCACAGTTGCCAATTCATTTTCACAAATGTGACACATTCAAAACTTTAATTCAGTATGTGGCACACTTGAAATAGCTTTTTTAATGTTGTTATTTGAATTATTAATGCCACTGTACTTAAATGGATAGTTCACCCAAAAATCTAAATTTATTTGCTCACATTTGACTTGTTTCAAACCAAGTAAGATATACTTAAGAAAGCTGAAAACCTGTAACCATTGACTTCCATAGTATTTGTTTGTCCTATTATGGAAGTCTGTGGTTACAGGTTTTTAGCTTTTCCTCAAAATATCTTCCTTTTTTTAAAACAAAATAAAGAAACTAATAAAGGTTTGGAAACACTTTAGGTAGAATGTAAATTTATTGGGTGAACTATTCCTTTAAATGCATACAGCAGAAACCTTTCTAAACCGAGTAACATGCAATGCAATAGACTATTTGTCAAAAAACAACAACAAATGGAATTTCTTTTCTTAATAATAATTGTAACCTTTTTCTGATGTACTGTATGCCGGTGGCCAGAAGGAAGAGTCTGATCACTGCACTTGTATTTAAACAGCAGTCACTCTTTGAGTAAATTGTAGTCATTAGCCTGTCTTAAGTATATATTCCACTCTCCACCGCTGTAGTAACCCCCGAAGACATTAAGCACGAACAAATTCCCCCTATTTTTCATCTCTGAAAACATATAAAAACCCTTCATTTCAACATTTTTTTTTTCCAAGCCCAGTCCCATGCATAGCATTCTGGGAACTGGAAATCCCCACCGCAGTTTCACCAATGGTACAGTAACAGCTATGAAATTTGTTCCTTCAGTTTTAATAGACAGAACATCAACATTTCAATTTGTCTCAGAATGTTATGCACATAATTAAAGAAATGTCTGTGTAAAAAAAAATAACTTAAAATATCACTGCAACAGTTTAATTTGAAAAATTACACTGTAGTTTGGGGTTTATAGATTTGGGTTGGTAAACATTGTGTTTTTTATTGATATTCAGCAATGCATAAAGTAAATTATTAATGTTAAAGGGATAGTTCACCAAAAATTAAATCTATGTCATTTACTCACCATTCACTCCTTCCAAATCTAGTTGAGTTTTTTTTCTTCTGTTAAGCATGAACAGGTTATTTTGAAGAATACTGGTTGATGGCTCTCTCATAGATCTGGTATTTAGATTTTTTTTGCAATTGGTACCATCAACCAGCATTTTTCAAAATATCTTCTTTTGTGTTTAACAAAAGAAAGAACCTCATAAAGGGTTAAAAAAAACACGAGGGAGGGCGAATGGTTAGGTTATCTTATATTTTGGGGTCTATATCTCTTTAGTATGCTTAGAAATATGGATGTTCTTCATGGAGGACATTATCATTTTTTTCTCAGGCACAGGTGATGTGACTGACACTGGGCTGGGTAAAGGACGCTGGTACGCTGTTAACGTCCCTTTTGAAGATGGCGTCCGTGATGATCGGTACTGCCAGACCTTCACCAGGTCTGTAAAGAACCAATAACCAGTAAATCCAGTCACGTTCTTTCTAATGTTTGCGTTTCAGTGTCATTTAAATACTAACATTATTGCTTTTTTCTGGTTTTCTCTCAGTGTGATGCAGGAAGTCAAAGCTCTGTTTAACCCTGAAGCAGTTGTGATGCAATTGGGAGCAGACACCATGGCTGGTGACCCTATGTGCTCCTTTAATATGACTCCTGTTGGAGTCGCAAAGTGTCTAAACTATATACTTGGCTGGGAGTTACCTACTGTGCTACTAGGAGGAGGTTTGTGTTATTGCTTTTGTTGAATTGTTTTTCTCATTCAAAAGGATAGTTCAACCAAAAATTAAAATTGTCATCTTTTATTACTAGATATCCGCAAGACTGTTGTTTATCTCTGAATACAAATGAAGATGTTTTTTTAAATTATTTTCTTGACTTTACTTTTAAGTGTCTTTATTACTGTGCAACTTTTCATTTAAATACTGAGTAATATTAATTAATGGCTTTAATTGAATGCAGATTAAGAATGCAGATTAGGTTCAGAGTTAGTTGCATGCAATTATACATAATTAATTTTAATTACTATAGTAAGTAAACGGAACATGTTATGTGTTAAAAAAGTTCTTTATGGAAAAATTTCAATAAAGAGATAGGAAAGTTCCTCCACGCCAAACTTGCTCATCTACATCTTTATGTTCCTTGCTTTGTGCAATGGTGTGCAATCATGTTAGAATATGAAGGAGCTATTCCCAAACCAATTTCCAAAATGTCTTGGTTTACTGAAGCATTAAGCCCCCAGTATACTTCAAACTAAATCGAAGAACAATATCTGTCCAGAAGTTCTTTTTAAGCTCGTTTTGGCAGTTTTAAACAGCTCACCAAAGCAAACTTTTGGGAAACATCTTTGACCTACCATTGGTCCATGAGGATTACAGAGTCAGTGGGTGTGTTTTGGAACTTCGCCTGCTTTGATGTGTGATTCCTTCCGCCGATTTGTTTCTCATTTACATGATAATATCTAGTCATAAGTTATTCTCTTCATTTAAAATGTTTACATATTCATGAAAATGTTTTTCAAAACGATTAGTTAAAACCATAGCTAAAACACTGTATTAAATATGCTGGGCCAGTAGTTGTCACTGTTAGCTTGTTAGTAAACCACATGTAGGGTAAAAAGTTTATTTGTCCTTAAAATAGACAGGAACGGCACGTCTACTGCACTTTGAAATCATTTCAAAATTATACGTTTTCAGTCCTCAAGACAACGTTGTCATGTAAACAAATAGGCAAAACACACAAATGTCCTGTTTTGGGCTGAAATGTTATTGTGTAAACAGCTCTCTATGTAATGTACTTGAGCTAATCTAAAGGCCACACTAAGTTTAGAGGTATGTACCTGTTGACTCTGTGGAAACTTGCCAACTCTGTGCCCACTGTGATTTTTACCTGGCCTACCGCTTAATGGCTGAGGTGCTGTTGTTCCTAATTGGTTCCACTAAAAAATTTAATGGAGGGTCTTATTGAACAGGTGGCAACTGATCACTGTCCCACTGTATTCACTGAGCTCCTGAGAGACATTCTTTCAAAATTGTTTGTAGAAGCGTCTGTATGTCTAGGTGCTTGATTTTATGAAACCAAGTGTGTTCATAAAAGTGATGAGAGCGCCTCAATTCAGTAATTTGGAGAGGTGTTCCAAAACCTTTGGCAACGTAGTCAATTAAAAATAAGTTCAAATGTTTTGAAACAAGTGGGTTGTTGGTTTGTGTGAATCACACTCAATGACAGAGCTTTAATTTTCAGCTCAATTGTCCATTTAACAAGATGAATCAACAGGCAGTTTCAGCAGTATTGCCTCAGCTTGTTCTCCCTCCACGTCTTCACGCTAAAAACTCCATCTTCTCTCCTTATTGCCAGCTTTTTGACTCAGCCAAAAAGTTTATTAGTGTGTTGTTACGGCCAGGGGGGGTTGGGCTGAGAGAAGAAAGTGAACTTTTGTGATTTTGAAATGAGCTCTAAGCTGCGGACCTGCCTGGCCAAGCTCTAGATGAAAGGTAGTAATTACACTAGTACAATGAAGCCCTTTTGCTGACTTCAATCCCCCATCTCTCTCTTTTTCACTCACTGTACATACAAATCTGCCTCTCTCTCCCTTCTTAGGCGGCTATAACCTTGCCAATACTGCCCGCTGCTGGACCTATCTAACGGGGACCGTCCTGGGACAGACTTTGTCTTCTGAGATCCCAGACCATGAGGTGAGACCCTGTTCCCTCTCTTCTTTCAGCAGCTGTCTAAAACCCCGCTCTCTCCTCTTCCTCTTCCATTCCTGCTGAGTCACCCGGTCTAATCAAAGATGTCCAAGCACCTCTCAATAACTGGGTTTGTTTTCATGAGATTCAGGAGAAGGGAGGGGGGCGTTTGTGTGCACACCAGTGAAGGGGTCTTAACAATACTACTCTGTCCCTACCGGTTGACTGAGAGGGACTTGTGCTTTTCTTTCCTCAACTGTTTATGCCCCCTCTCTCCTCTTTCTCTTTCCTGAGAGAAAGAGAATGTGTGTGCCCAGTTCTGAGCGAGCTCTTTTAAGAGCTTTTTCATGCTTTTTTTTTAGAAGCTTCTGAGGAGAGATGAAGGGATGGAAAGGCCTTCTGGTTGGTCTAAGAGAGCTTGATATCTTTCTTTTCTTCCGACTCACAAAGAAGGTCTTTTAATGTTTATAGAGAGCGCTTTCATGGTCACTGCAATAAAAGATGCCGTTGTTTGAGCTGACATGACCTCCTGCGTCATGTTGACCTTTGACCACTCCACAGGGTGAGCAACTAAAATAACGCAGTGTAGATAATTGGCAGGGTGTTTGTTCATGACAGGGATGGTCAATGATGATGATTAATACAATTGAGATGAGACTTTCTGTAAGATGGCTTTTCAATTTTGTTTTCATGTCTTCAAAAAGCAAAGCACTACAAGGTACAGTATTATTATGTAATGACAGCTAAACTGTAGAGTGTAGTCAACATCATCCACTTCCTCATTAACAACAGTTAATTAAGAAAAGGTTGGGTACTACATCAAAAATACAGATATGTCACACTTGCGACTTTAAAGGCTCAATATGTACGATTTTTGTATTCAAATATCCAAAAACCACTAGAACAGTGTTATATATTTTGCTTTAACTTATATAGTTACATTTTCACAAATATAAAAAAAGGTTCAAATGAAGAGAAATAACCATTTTTAACTAGCGACACAGACCATGTCCTGTGTTGCCATGATAATGACATCATAGACCTTCGATTTCTGTCTTTTTATTTGTATAGAACAGGGAAATATCAAACACGTTTTAAAGAGCACCTATGATGTAAATCATCTTTTTTAAGCTATTTGGACAGAACTATGTGCAGGTATAGTGTGTCCACAGTCATATTGGGGTGATAGAAACACAATTAGTTTCTTTTTTTTTTTTTTTTTTTTTTTCCTGACGTTAAAATAGGATCCTAATCCTTCCCATTTTGAGGCCGACCGCAACTTGACGTAGGAGTGCAGTTTCCCCAGCCACTAAATTGATTGACAGCCACGTATTAACATGTGTCCGTAGTAATGCGTATAATCATATCAACAAGACAGGATGTGCGCAAAGCAACTGGATTAAAGGATCTGTTTGGCTCGTTGTGTTCATTAATCATCATCAAATGTGATCAAGAATGAGTTTTACAAGTTTTTAAAACAGTGCATGTTTGTAATCAATTACAGCGATTTTACCGTCTTTACTTCATCACCAATTAAATGTTAGTACAATTAAGATAGAAGATGCTTAAATCCTGGTTTGTGGACGTTAAATCAGTTTTATTTTCTACATTAACATGACGGATATCCATACAGCAGTGGATATTAACGTGTATCCTGTCACATTTGCTGTGCAAAAACAGTGAAAAGGTAAACGCACACACACGCGTGTGTGCGTGAACTTTGTAACGACATTGTGTGTGACTCATAGCAGAAAGACTTGAATTAACTCCACAACAAATACATCAAATAATCATTGGTAAAGTTCTTACTGTATTTTTTCTGACAAACGTTACGTGAGATCCACTTCCTTCATGACTGTCTGTTATCTGATGCTGTTATCAGGCGGAGATTGAGGCACACTCTGACAGGCAGCTCTGCTGATTTTTTGCTGCGTTGCTCATGTCGCTAATCAGCAATTGATTCTTGGTCTCGTTTTGCTTCTTGACACAATCTTGATAATAAGTCTTGAATACTTTACCTCATCCATGAAAACGATTTCTGCATGAGTCCCATAGGATGTAATAAAGATGACAACTCCTATGATTCTACACTCAGTCATGGCATCAAACTTTTATTTGTTGTGAATACATGCCCTCTAGTGGTGTAAATTATATACTGTGGCTTTAATCAAATATGCAGCTTGCCTTGACATTGAATTTCTTCATTTGTTGATGTTTTTGTTGTCACTGTTACTTTTATCAGGCGCAACATGAATTTAGATTTTTCTGTGCTATAGCTCCACCATGGCTTCCCTTCTTCAGCAGCTCTGGGCACATGATCCAAAGCTCATATCTAATTTGATAACCCATTTAATTGCAGATCAACAGTGGGGAAAAAAATGAATTCACACACTGGGCTTGGCTTAAAAAATTTCCATCGCCATTAAATTCGATGAAATGAGGGAAAAAGGATGAGCTCTTTCAGGCTCGTAGGCGGCTATAAGAATACCAAGGTCCAGTCTAGTTCAGTCCTGCAAATTTCTCAAGAAGTTCTGTAAATGAAAACTCATTTAAAAACATGCTGCTTTATAAATTAATGTCTGTGACTTCCTGCGAGATGCAAGCTGGGTGAATGAGCTCCCTTGGCTCTGCCACATTGCCAGATCTAGTTGTTGTGTTGTTGGACAAATTTTTGTTTATTAAATAATTTTTCATTAATTGGTGCAATTTTCAGGGTTTGTATTATTTTTTCATAAAAAATATCTGGCAACATCTAATCGTAATCACTTAAACTGATAGTCAGCAATTAAAGTAAATGTCGATTACTGATAAGTCCACATTTGAATAGCCAAACGCATATTGATATTATCTGTAAAAGCTGTCACATGCTTTCAAAACATTAGCATAATGACTCAGTAAACACATATGGGATAAAATTAGAATGATTTTATTTTCCCTATACATCTTTAATTTAGACCCTACAAAATACACACTACAAACATAGTAAATAGTAACAAACTCTATTTTATTTACTTATTTAAATATTTTGTCATTAACACTTTTAATCTATTAATACTACGGTGTAAATGGTGTGGTGTGCCTGTGGTGTCTTGATATTTGTTTTCTCTCTTGTGCTCTTTTTCTGGCCTGTTCTGTTCTTCTCGCTATAATGTAAAGCATTTGTTTGTTCTCAGTAGTGCTTTATAGTCTCCATATGACGGCCACATGACCCAGTCCTTCCTAAGAACTCAAGGCTGCCAGTCCCCAAGACATTTAGAGTTAAGGACCACCATTCTTTCTCCCCCTTCTCCTCATCTCCTCCTTATTCCTCTCTCTCTCTCTCTCTCTCTCTCTCTCTCTCTCTCTCTCTCTCTCACTCTATAGATTCTCTTCCATTATTGTTCCCTCTATCGGCTTTTCAAAGCATGAAATACTCTCTCCTCCCCTCTTAAAGAGAGGAACCCCATCTCCTCACCAGCACTGTTATTGTGTGTCCATCTTTGCCAAACAAAACACTATTTAACTGTAGTGTGAATCTATAAAGACAAAGAAGAAAGAGAGAGAGAGAGAGAGTGATAAGGCTGTTAAAAGAGAGAGGCATCCACCAATGGGGTATAAAAAAGATCGAAGAGTGTTGCAGCATAGAAGAAGCTGGGAAAGAAGAGGTGGAACAAGAAGCACTTTGTACCTGTGCTGTCTTT
>CAIGQW010006673.1:96087-106824 GCA_903798125.1 Danio choprae
CTCTCTCTCTCTCTCTCTCTCTCTCTCTCTCTCTCTCTCTCCTCGAGCTGGTCCAGCTGCTGAGACTCAGAGGCGGCTCAGTCTGGGTTCTGCCATGCCAGGACTGCAAACAATGAAGACAGACTGGAGTGGAGGCATACAACGAGCTCATTCAGGCCCTGTCACAGACACAGAGAGATGAAAAAGTGAAGCTAATATAGACCGTCCTCGCACAAGGGAGAGTCCCAGAAGAAGAAGAAGAAAAAAGAAAAAAAACGCAAGCCTTTTATTGAGACCTGAATTGTTTCTCTTTAAGAAACTGATGAATTGGAAAAGCTTGTGCTGTGTTTGGGCCAAGACAGCCTTGATATTGGTCTAAATCAACTCCTTTGTTGGCCCCATCGTGTCCTTTTATTCCAAGAAAATGGTGTCAATCCAGATTTTATTTTATTTTTTTGGTCAAACCATTTGCACCAACAAAGGTTTTTGATTTATTATTAAGTTTGATCAGAACATAAATCTAAATCTATAAGGATATTTTAGTGTATGATTTCTGGATACAAAGAGATTTTTCCATGTTACTAAAAAATAATATTAATAGCAGAAGTGTAATATTCCATGTGGTCTCTAATCAATAATTGACGCAAGTCCCTGAGATATGTACTAGTGGCATTGAAGTTGTTGTGTCACTGGTAGAGTGTGTAATTAGAGTTGTTGTTTAAAGGTGAAGTGTGTAATTTTTGTGCCACTAATGACAGCAAATGGAATTCCATAGGCGTTTCCCAGTAACTTCTGTTCTGTAGTAAATAAACAGTTATTCCTGTCCTATATTTACAGCATTGATTAAGTTAGAACTGGGCATGTTCGAACTTTATCATTGGATCTTATCCCTGTACACAGTTACATTACAAATATTTGTTGAGAAGCTATTTTGCAGTGCTCTTTACATTAACACTGTAGATGTTCATTACCACAATTTAATTGTAGCTTAACATCCCAAAAAACTACACAGACCACAGACATGCAAACAAACCAAAAAACAGGACATTGTCAGAACATATGGCCATAAAAAGACTGAATGCTCAAGCATGCTTTTCTTTTTTAATTGTATTGTAGTCACAATGTTGCCCAGTTCAAAACAAGCAATGGAACTCACAGCAGATATTTGTTTTTGTGTGTGATAGATTAATTCCTGATGCCATTTTGACTTCTTTATACATTTTATAACATCATAATACCATACAAATACTGATTAAAAATGCGATCACAAACACATTTAGCACAGCACACTGGATTTGCAAAGATCCATTGCAAAGGAATTTCATAAAAGCCATTATTTATTTTTTTAACTTATGTCTTTTGGTCTTAATAATGACAGTGTGGCTGTGAATGCTAAGCTAAGCAGCACTAAATGTATTATTTTCTGTTTTGTTCCACAGTGTAAGAAAAAAAGTCAGTTATTATAAGTGCTAGTTTAGTTTGTGAATCAAGGTTTTTTTTCCATTTATTTACTACTTTTTAAATTGTGAGGCCTTCATCTCTGCTCCAGTATCTTTTGATGCTGAAAATTTTATAAAGATTTAGATCATACAGTTGGCAATTTGATGATGTTTACTGGCGAAACTTAAACATTAAAAATATATATACATTTTAAGGGATAGAAAAGAAAATTGTCATCATTTACTCTATAGCTATGTACTTCTACGCCTGTATGGCTTTCCATCTTAGAACCATGGAAGATATAAGTTCCATTTTTGTTTATACATAAAGTAAATGATTACCATAACTGTCTAGTTAACAACATTGTCCAAAAAAAGTATTTTTGCAAAAGAAAATATAAATTTGTAACCATAAATGGATTAATAAATGATTGTCATCTATATTGTTTAACACAGGAAATGAAAATCTACAAAAACACCCTGCTGATGGGCAGTTTGGCTAGACTGGGAACGTGTGGCTTTGTTCTGGTCAAATCTTATCAGCTAGTGGTAGGAAATTTGCAATGTTTTTGTTTGAGTGCCGTCAGGGACTGTGCTCGGCCCGTGGGTGGAAATGGACCCTCGCTGCTCTGTGGCCAGTCAACATCTGTACATCCTCTCTTTAAAAAGAAGAGGGAAAAAAAACTTCTTTTCACTTGTTTCTGCCAAGTTATTTTCAGCACAGCCCAGTGAAATAACAAACACCCAAAGCTCTGTTTCCCCCCTGCAGTCACTCAGCCAGATAGACGTTGTCCCTTTCTCTCCTGTTCTTCTTTTATTCGACTCAATTTCACATGAGAATTCAGAGAGGGCCTGCAAGGAACAGACAATCTGCATCATTTCCCCCAATTGTACAAGCAGTGTCTCAAACAGACAAACTTCATCATGCTAGTGAGTAACTGAAGTACTCCACCCACGATCTCAAAGATTTATCCACATCGTTTACAGGTTCATTCAGCCGCTCGCACAATATCAAGATGACTGCTTGTGGTTACGCTAGTCAAACAGCACTAAAGAGATTGTAAAGTCTTCTGTCCTGTCTGAATAACCATAGGAGGGGGTAGAGACCCCATTGAGCGGGACAAGGACAGACGGTGCATTGACGGTGTGTGGATTGAGAAAAGTAAAGATGTGTGAATGTGAAACCATTTTAGACGGGCAAGTTTCCTCTTAAATTGATTTGTACGGACGCAGCGGGATAGTTTGCCATCGCTTTTCTGCTGGTTTAGTTTCTTGTGTGCCAAGTTGTGATGTTACTACATTTACAATTTGTGAAACGTTCTTTTAGAAACCTTTTTTGATGCTCCCATTGGCTGCCAACTGTTTCACGCCTAGTTCAACAGGATGTTGTGATTGCCAGCAGTGTTATGTTTGCATTGTCTGTAGTTTTACCCTTTGAACCAGGTCTGGTACTTTTCTGTAAAGTGCGAGACAGACTGTCAGCACTGGCTTGGCTCATTACTGCCGGCACGTACTGACCGATGTAGAAAGGAAGCATTTCAGACACTAGATACTGTATGTCCGCCCATGTTTTTTGACCTGAGACAATAATAAAACCATGTATTTGGCGATTCAATGGATGTCATGACAGCTTATGATTTCATAAAGCTTACTGTCTTTTGCCAGCTAATAATCTCTTGTTATTTGTGCAAAGGAGTCTGCAGATCTTAAATATCAGGTGTTACTTAACCTCTCCAGTCTCGTCCGACTTGTGATGCCAAAACAGTAACAAATAGTGGGAGCTCTATCTTCTATTCTTCTGTGGGTGGGACTATTTGTGCCGTTGCGTCTGGGAAGTAGCTGGCTCCCAATATTCCGGAGTGGAATAAATGGTGGAAATGAGCTTTGGGGAAGTCCATAATGGATGTTGGGTGGTGTTGATGGTTAACGGGGTCAGGGTTCGAAAGGTCAGGAGATGAAACCTATATTCACCTTTATAATGAACCACTGACAAAGAAGTATGCAGTCATATTTTGACTAAGAGTGGATCATTATTTTTTTTGTCTGCCCTTTCAAAGTGGAAGCTGCTGACCTTATTCTGTTATGTGTACTTATATCTGAACTTTTTTTTTCTTTAATCTATTTTTGAAATAAATTCATTTTTCTTAATCATGGTGGTGTGGAAACAAGCAAGCAAGGGGTTAGTTCTGGCATAAATTAAAAGAGGTGTCTGGTCCGGAGTTTTGGGACAGATCACTGGAAGCTGTATTGTCCGTTACCGATTAAATGGTTTATTTGAAGCGTTCTAATAGCCATGGAGGATTATGCATTAAACTTAATTTGTGTATTAAACAACAATGTGTATTAAGTATTAAAATTAAGAGAAGAGAAGGTATCATGATTTGACAACTGTGAATTAACTTGCAAGCAATGCGCAACTAAAAACATTATAGTCTGTGCTGGGTTAGTAACTGGGAACAGTTTAGAGCTTGACATACAAATTTATTGTAGAAAGAGACAGATAGACATATATATCTGTCACCAGAACCTTAGCCTTCCAAACAGCTGATGATCAAGGCATATAAATGTAATTATTTAGTGGGACATTTTCTTATTGTTCTTGTAGAAGTGTTGCTGTGTCAGACTATCTGAAATCTTTCTGCTACTGACAAATGTGGGCGCCACTTAAATTGCAGAACTGTCCCGCTCTCTCTTGGTGCAAGCCAACTTTGAAAACTGTCTGTATTAATTCACGTGACAAATTTTCAAATGTCTGTGAACTAGGTGGTGTTGAAATGTTTTGAGTGCTTCCCACCTTATGGAATTTGCTTGGTGCACACATTGTAGAATGGTAATGAATTGCCTTTTTCACACAACTTGTAGAATAGCCAAACTGCTGAACCCATTTTTAGCAGTGGGTAAAAATGCAAGTCTTGCAAGTTTTGCATCATCTGATCGCCCTTCTGGATTGGACTTCATAGAGACCACCGATCAAACCCAAACAAATCCCAAAGCAATTATTGGCTTATTGTGATCAGTCACCATTCAGTCGGTGTACACCTATCGAGGGTCGTGCCACCCTTGTGTGAGCTCAAATCTTTTGTTCATCTTCAAAACACAACTAACACAAATCGCCTGACTGTTTTTAAATTTAAAGTCAGTTTTACCAAAACTTGACGCTTCAGAGTTCATTAAGGAACCATAAACATTAACATCATGAATCAGTCAAGTTAACAAGTCTTAAAGACAATCATTATATATGATGATCAAACTGAGTTTAGGCTTTCGTTCTCATGGAAACATTGAACGACATGCATACAGTAGAGCACTCCAAATATGTTAAACTAGAAAAATTGGTACATGCTTCCACATTGTTTCTTAAACGTCAAACAAGCATGTTTGAACTTATAATTAAACAGCTTGATTCTCATAATTACATTTGATACATTTAAGAACATTTTGTAGCATCAATGATATGGTGGAATACATTTCTGGTGGAAAGACTGAAATCTTTAAAACTACCTTCATTTGTGTTTCAAAGTTGATGAAGTCTTGGATTGTATTTGGAATGAGACCAAGATCAATCATTCATGATTTCTGGCTGAACTACCTCTTTAAACACAAAAGTTTCAATGTGACAGTATTGTGGTCCAAACCAAACAATGCAACAGGGTTGTGGACAATGCTGTTTCAAATTAGCCTGCTTGGGAAAGGTTGAGTTCATGGGAAAACAAGTGACATACTGTGTTCTTTCAAACAGCATAATAACTAATCATGAGCACGCATGCACCAATCATAGTACAAGTGCGTTCTGTTTACACCTTTCTGGAGTGTGCGTGTAAAAACATGCTAGACTACACGCATTCACAGACTCGTATGTTGTATAATCCCTAGCATGTTGCAGCGCATTGAGACCGGAGGTAAGCCGGATAAACAAAAGAGCAGTAATTGAAAGCAGAGTTGAGCTAATGCATCTAACATACAACTAACTAAATCTTTGTCTGATTTAAGCACCAGATACTTAATCGGCACAATGCAGACTGTGTTTTTCAAATGAGCAGGCAACATGTCTGGTTGGCCAGTCTTTAAAGTTTTCAATTCAAAATCATAGTGCATCACTAATTGTAGTTCAGATGCAATTCATGATAGGGGAAACAAACTTTAACTGCTTTTTGACTCACTTTATCTGTCTTGAGGGACTGGATGCTCGGAATAACTGAGCATAGTTATCCAGCATTGAAAAAGTTGTTGTATATATGTATGCTCGGGGGGCAAAAAATGGAAGTATGACTAAACATTCAGGAATTGACTCAAGTATTTATTGCTTCCTAGCTGTGAGAAAACTATAAACTTGGTTCAAGGAAACCTTGATCGCATTGAAATGGTCAATAGCTAAAGTGATTACTGTCCTTGCTTGAGAAATGTTGGCTTGCCTTTACGCTGGTCATTTGAGCAGCAAACATAATGCCATTTCAGTTGATTTGTAATATTTTTGCACTTAAAGATAAATATGTTTTTAGTTCGACTAAAATGTATCTTAATCCCAGGTTCAGACATTTTGTAAGGTTTTTGGCAATTACATAACTGGCCAGCACTAAATATTTCTGAAGTATTTTGAACTTCCCAAAGTTAGAACTACACGTAATAGATTTTTTTTAGTTGGACTATGCACAATACAATTCTAAATCAAAAGCATCTGCACTCTAAACTTGCCACAACATGGTTTTGACGTGGGTTACTTTCACCTTTGAATTTAATATAACACATCCTTTAACCAGTGTGAAAACATCCTTCAGTCTCAGGCAAGCACACAGTTTAAGTTTAAGTTTTGTTTGATGATGAACAGGCTGCCAAGTCAAGATAGCAATAATATAATGAAATATGTCTGAGGGATAAATCAAGCAATTTGTCATGCACATTTTGTCAGCAAAGCCGGTTCTATTTCTAGTTTGCAATTTCAAATCATCAACCTGCCCTACTGGTACAACATTTTTAAATCAGAAGTTTAAATCAGGATTTAGTTTGTTGCTGACACACTGTGATATTAATATCATTTGTAAACGGTATTTTGTCTTGTTTACACTCCTACATGATTTTTCAAACTTAAATGACTGACTTTCTTTTGTGCAACATGCAGTCATAGAAAATATTGTGAAGAACTCATTTTGTTTGTTGTCTTAAGACCCCAGTGGCTTTACTGTATGGATAATTGTATTATTTTTTGACCATTTTGAAATGAATGTTGCAGCTGTCACGATCATTCTTACAGGCTTTTTTTTTTTGAATGCATTGCACATTATTTAAAGTACAATAATCAAAGAAAAAATGTGTGTATATTTTTCTCCTAATCCAGTACTTCACTGAATATGGCCCAGATTATTCCCTGGAGATCAGCCCGAGCTGTCGACCCGACCGCAACGAGAGCCAGCATCTGGAGCGGGTCATCAGCACCATCAAAGGTAAAGGCCATGACAACAACCAGAACTTCACCAAACACAACACCAGATTTCTCTTTCACACGTATACCATTTTTACAGATGGAAATACTTTTTGTCATTTAAAAACTCGCAAAATTATTAAAGGAACTTTAAGTTTTACCATTTTTGAATCCAATCAGCTGATCTCCAGGTCTGGTGGGAGCACGTTTAACTTCTCTTATTTTAGCTTAGGTCATTGAATTGGATTAGACCATTAGCGTCTCACACAAAAATGCTTCGCGTGATGTCACGCTTAACAAGCGGATGGTTTCTAGCCATATTGACCTATAAAATAGCAACTTTCATTTTCCGTCGGTCTTAGTGCACAATGTAACCACAGAAGAGTCAAGCTTTAAACAGAAAAATTATTAAACTCTTTGGTCATTTTTGAGCTAGATGCTTATGGTCTAATCTGATTCAATAATCTATGCTATGCTAAGCTAAAAGTGATCCTACCAGACCTGGAGTTTGGCTGAATGGATTAAAAAATTATCAAACTCAGCTCTTTAATCTAGGGGGGTTGTAAAATTAGCCTATTTTCAAAAAAAGTGGATTGTTCCTTTAAAAGTAACAGTCTGTTTATTTAAAAAACGCTGATGTGGTGTCTATTACTCATTCAATTATCCAGCTGTCCTTCCAAAAACTTTGCAAACAACCCCCCTCACGTGACCAGGAGACCTTTAAACCAACCACAGTTGTCCCCAGTGACTGGCTCTCCTCAGCTGTAGAAAAGAGAAACATGTCTGTTTGATGTTCCCAGTCATCAGTAAATAAATAAGCAAAGCATTCTTAGAAACTTGAGGCTGAAGTCTCAGGAGAGCGGCTGGGATGAGAACGAGAACAGGCTAAACTAGGAACATTTGCACACATGTACGTGCAGAGACCCAGACACGCACTTATCCACACATTTAAGAGATGGGTTTTTTTTTGGCAAAGTGTCTGATTTGTCTCTTTAACACAGAGTTTTGCTTTGTGTTGTTCGTGTATGCTATCACTTAGTGTATATTTATTGCTGCAATTGCGCATGAACTCTCTGTTTGTGTGTTTATTTGAGGTTTGCAAACTCTTGCCTGTTCACCTTCTCCAGGGACAATAGTCTTTAAACTCAAAACATGTTTCAAAGCTATGCTGAGAAGACTTCAAATGCCCCTTGGATGTAATAAAATCAAGTTTTTCCTTTTGAGCTCATTCAAACATCTGTGTGAATGGGCAAAAATCTGGCAGTGAAAAAGGAAAAGCGGCGTTCAGAATATGAATGCAGACATTGTTTGGGAATAAGATTTCAATTAATGGAGCCAAACTTCTTCTCACACACAGTCCTTTGCTTCACTCTGGGTGGGGTGAATTGTTATTTTAGAATTGTTTAGACGCTGATGTCTAAAGTATTATTAAGTAATACCTAATGTTTACTGTTACATAAAAGAAAAGATTTAGGGAAACTTTCTTTTGAAATATTAGGGTGTGTTTACATTTTATAGTTTGGTTCACTTGGTTCGTTTGACTTGAGCCAAAAAAAGAAAATTAATTATGGTTCACGTAGAGTTCACACTAGCTGTTTTCATCCAAAGGTGGGATTAAATTTGTTTTTATTAAATGTATGCGCAAAACTAAAACATTTCATGAAATGTTTGCAAATAAAGCACAGTTTCCAACTAGTGAAAGTTTCCCAAAGAGAACAAAATCATATCTTCCTGATAAACTGGTAGGACAAGCTATTGGGGTTTTTTGTTTTTCTTCTATAATAAATTACTTGAGCTTCAGAAGGTGAAGATGAAATGCAATGAACACGCAGTGGCTTTTAGAGAAATGAGACCGCTTTTTGTGAGCGCAGTCGCTCAAGACGGTTATAATACTGAACCAATTTGATGATGGACTTTTGCCAAGTGATTTTAGAATGACCAAAACAACATTTCAGATGTTTTACAATGTGGTCAGGTCACTGGTCTGTCCATTAATGAGTTTATTGTGTTTTAAATGTTTCCATCATAGTTTATGCATCTTTTTTCTTATTGGATAAAAATGTATCTTACTCAGTTGTGCTTTTTAAGTTTTTCAAAACTCCTGTGCATCTTGGCATTTACATTAAGCATTATTTTTTGTAAATAGGTGGATGGAAATATTGCAAATAGATGGATTTTTAAGTCCAAGACGAAGAGGTTATAAAATGCATTTAAAAAAAGAAAAAAAAGAAGTCAAAACAGTGCCAGGAATTCTTCCATCACACACATAAACAAAGTATACATGCATTTCCAGCACCTGAATTAAAGTGTAATAGGCAACATCACTACTATAATAAGAAATAAATCGACATGCTGGAGCATTCTGTCCTTTATGAGATCTCCTTATTTGAGATTTTGCCCTGTGTTTAAACATGTTCATATTCATGTTTTTGTCAAACAGCACCAAAATTTCCTTTATTAGTGCACACTAGATTGCAGCGTTCACACTTATTGAAACGAACAACAGTAACAGAGCAGTAATTTATTCATTTTCCTTTGGCTTAGTCCCTTTTATTTATCAGGGGTCGCCACAGCAGAGTGAACCGCCAACTTATCCGTATATGTTTTACACAGCGGATGCTCTTCCAGCTGCAACCTAGTACTGGGAAACACCCTTACACTCTCACATGCACACACATACACTACGGACAATTTAGTTTATTCAATTCACCTGTAGCGCATGTCTTTGGACTGTGGGGGAAACCAGAGCACCCAAAGGAAACCCACGCGAACATGGGGAAAACATACAAACTCCACACAGAAATGCCCAGCCGGGACTTGAACCAGCGACCTTCTTGCTGTGAGGTGACAGTGCTAACCACTGAGCCACCGTGTCGCCCCCAGAGCAGTAATACCAGAGTTAATTTTAGTCAAAATTAACATACCACATTTTACCAAGTGTGAACACACCTTTAATGTAGTTAATAAAAATACAGTGATTAAAACTAGAGCTGATTATATCTTTGGCACCCATGATGAGCTGTGTAAAATATATATTATCATTAACAAACCTTAAAGGGATCATTCTCTTCAGAATGAAATATGATCATGTCTTTATTTGGTTGAATTTATTTTGTTGCTTTCAGGTTAATCTTTATTTAAACTGAACTTATTAATATATGAATTGTTCAATATAAATATAGTTTTGGTTCAACATACAATAGCAAAAGTGATGTCAGTAGGGAACATTTGCATAATATTTGTTTTTAATGACAACAAGTGTAAGGTAAATGTTATATTTGTAAAATAAAATATACTTGGTTAAGGTATTTAATTGACAGAATTATTATTAATGACAAAAAACTTTTCTAAAGCAATATGGGTTATATTTTACTTTGGAATATAAAACAAAACTAACAGGGAATAAGAGTGACTACAATATCAGTTATTATAATTTATTGTTTTTCCCTTTGATTTGCAACCATAGTTAATATGAAATGTGGCAAAACAACACAACACATCACTGACTTTTATTTCCTGGACCAAATCTTCTTTTGTTCATGAAACAATGATGGCAAAATCTTTATTCTTTACACAAATGAGTGTTCACATTTTTTAACCACTCATATTTATGAGAGACACGAGTGACATTTGTAATCTCCTGTTCTTATCACCTCACTCCTTATGGGATGAAGTTGACCTGTTTATCCACCTTTGACTTGTGCTCAACCCATGAGCTTTTAATGTTGATCAACAAGCTGAGGAAACAGAGAGCATGTGTCAATGCTCCTTTGTCACATCTGCTCCATCTTAACTTCAATGGCATTTCTACTATGACTAAACATTCCTCTTCCCATTTACATCTTACTGATCTCTGTCTCTCTCTCTCTCTCTCGCTCTCTCTCTCTCTCGCTCTCTCTCTCT
>CAIGQW010006673.1:122440-140861 GCA_903798125.1 Danio choprae
TTATTATTATTATTATTATTATTATTATTATTATTATTATTATTATTATTGTGCAAATGAATTGGTGTTGTTGTGCAAATTAATCCCCAAAAGCCATATCGTTTTTAAAGTTGGTGTTGCGTAAACACCCCCTATAGTACATTATGATGTAAACACATTCTTAGCTTCAGACAATGAAACCGTCAAGTCATAACATTTCACTAGACCTCCATCGTTTGGGAATGGAGGCCATGAATTTGTTTCTATGGAAAGTCTGGAAGTATGTGATGTTTCTTAGTTCAATATTGCAAATTACCAACAATATTGCAAAATGTAACCACACATTTACTTGTGTTCTTGGTTATCTAATATCAGTCAAAACTATTTGTCCAATATCAATTACTTTCTTAAATGTAATTTTTGAAGTAGCAATTACTTCATACTTTTTTTAATCATTCAACAGTCGTGTTTGGAATATCATTGCAATATGAACTACAATGCATATTGGTCTTCATGTTGTCTTTATTGTTTTTCCAGGTGTGTTCATCTAATGAGCCTGCTGTGTTCGAGCACCACCATGAAGGACCGTGACTCTCTCTCCCTCCTGCACTATTCTGGATCCGGCAAGACCAGCCCTCAGTTCCCCTCCGCATCCCTCCATCCCGGTGCCCCTGTGTTGGCCAAACCCCAACCTTTCTGCCTGCAGTCCGGCCAGCACCTCATAGCCTCCATGCAGCTCCAGAAACTCAACAGCCACTACCAAAATCTGACCTCCACAACCACAACTGGGCCCGGGCGAGGGTATGCTGCCTCCATGCTGAGCCCAGGACAGATCTCCAGTCCCGGAGCGGCGCAGGCATCTGGCATCATCGATTCAGATCCGGTGGATGAGGAGGTCCTGATGTCGCTGGTGGTGGAGCTTGGTTTGGATCGTGCCAATGAGCTCCCAGAGCTGTGGTTGGGTCAAAACGAGTTCGACTTCATCGCTGACGTGCCTGCTGGCTGCTGACCCTGATAACAAATGTTTGCTTGGAATCCAAAGAGTCCATTGAATGGCAATTGAATTTGCCAATGAACACTGTCAGATTTGAACAGTCAAGAGCTGTTATTTACGGGGACAGACTCGTGTAGGTTTGCCAATATGTGAGCTATAGGCTTTCTGCTCATGGAGGAAAAGAGGACTGGGCACGCATACAACAAAAGGCCATGTTTGAGAAGACATTTTTCCCTGCCTTATCTATACTTCCAAAGCTCATTCACACCCTTAAAGCCACATCATGATATGTGGATTGGATTTGCCACCTCCAAAGAGAAGTTGAAGGACAAGCAGAAAATGTGGTTTGTAGAGAACAAAGGTTTTCGGCTGCCAGTTATTCTGACTGTCTGGACTGGTGGTGTTAGATGAGTGTAATGGGAGGTGATGGTGAAACTGGTGCGCTCAGCTGAGCCCCTTCATCATTGGAGAGACTCCCTGGAGAAGCCGTGTCACCGCAAAGCCTCACTGGCCACAGAGGAACTCGACCTGGCTGAACATTTTCCATGGTTAAATATATTAATGAGACGTGTCTGTTTACCCCACAACTCAGCCTGCGTGGTCTGATTGCCTTTATTTTTATATTTGTGGATTTTTTTTTATTTTTTTTTTTTATGCACTTAAATGTTAATGTTCATCGCCCTCAAGTTTTGCCTACAGCCTTTTTTTTGTTTGTTTTTTTCTCCTTAAAATTGACATTTTACTTCAGTTCAGTTCTGTTTGTAGGCTTTATGAATAAACAAGTTAATTGTAGTGTAGCTCTATACAGGCCTTGTCCAAAATTCACAAGTATGTTAGACATTGTGCATGCAAGTTTCATTCGATTACCCGTTGAAAGATTTTCTTTCAGATATTTTCTGTCATTTCACTCCACTGTTTTTGAAATTTGTGACTTACTAAAACTTAATCAAAGATTTTTTTATTTTTTGCTTTAGCACTTTTCCTTCATTTTTATTTTTCTACATAAGAGAGAGTGATTACCTATGCTATTTAAAAGTGTGTACTTTTTCAGTTGTTTTTTCTGAATGTGAGAAAATAAAGTAACAAAGCACAACACTTGCCTTGTCTTTTTCTCTAAGACTTTACAATGAGGTTAACTAACATTAACAATGAGCAATGCATTTGTTACAGTATTGCTGTTTATGTTCAAATATTCAAATATTCAGATGTTTATTTATCTGTCTATAAAATATTCCATTCTAATGAATTGATTCATTAGAAAGTAGGAATCAAAGTTTTTCATGTTAATAGGTGACACAAAGTGAATTAAACATTTAACAAACACTTGCACAGCTTAATGGAAAAGTGAATTGATCCAAATATAAATACATTTTCATATTTTATATGAAAATAAACTAAAACCAATATTGTTAAATTGACAAGAAGTGAGCTATGGCTTAAAATGAGACATTCCACTGGCAAAGTTACATTTTAAAAACAATTGGAGCACTCTGAGCTCCATCTAGTGGCCAAACTGAATGTATACACATTACCGTGTAGCTCATGTAAATGAAGATCTGTTGGGTTTTAGAAAAGGACACAATGAAAACGTAAACATCACAGCCAAAAGTTGCATTTTTTTAAGACACAGCTATAGGTCACAGAATGATTAAAGCAGTAAAGATGCCTAAAAGGATCAGCAGAGACCCACATAAAAACGTGAAAGACATCTGCACATAGGCTACTTGTAGAAAAGTCCTATTTATACTTTAAAATAATAATAATAATTAAAATAATTTTAGTTTAATAACGTTTAAATAATAGTTAGCATATATTTATATTTAGGAATGTATAAAACGTTTAGAAATTAATTTACATTTTTACCTGTTATCCATTTCCATGGACCGCATAGCATTCCCTTGTGACTCCTGGAGCTGAAGTCATGTTCTTTTATTTGCGATTGGGAAATCAAACTAGGGGCACTCAGAAATAATCATACAGTTGTCATAATTACTCATATTCATGTTTATGCTTTTTTATTACAGTTTATTATAGACGTTTTTATTTATTTATTTTGTTCATAGCTGTAAAATTCTCTAAAACCTGGACTTTACTTGAACATGTTAAGCTGCTTTGACACAATCTATATTGTAAAAAGCGCTATATAAATAAACTTGAATTGAATTGAACTGTAAAAATATATATATATTTTCCATGTGAAATGTATATTATACAAATGTTTCCTTTTCTACTAACAGTTAACATTATATCAGTTGTTTTCATCTCATTTTCTGTCTCATGATTAAATAATTGAAAGCCAAAATCATGAATAATACTTTACTTTGGGGGTCATTTGAAAAATAGGCTTTCTGCTTTAGGTTTTCTTTAAACCACCAGACTCATACATGTCCCCAAGTATCACTGTTGGCATTTTCAAATTATTTTTCTGTTTCTCATACAGGGGACATTTTACCAGAAACATACATTATCTGTCCCTGAAATAAAAGCATAAATATAGTGAGTAAAAAAGTATTTCATCCCAAAAATGTCTAAAACGGACTGATGATTGATTTCAGTGAGTTGTCCTGTAAAGGAATATGTCATTCACTTGGTTCTCAGATTTCTTTATTAAAAACACTTTACAAATGTACAAACCCTTTCATTGTCCTTGTCCTCAGCCCAACTGAATCTACAGCTTTAATAGTTTTGTCATGCTAAAAAAATTTATTTAGAAAATAAATACTTCAGAAATAGCTATTTTTAAATGGTTATCATTCACATCAATTGATTAAAAACATAAAGTTATAAATAAATTCCACTAATAAATTCTATTTTATAATTGTCCCCATGTTTCTGTACTTCCTGTCACATTTGCATTAAATTTAACATAAAATGTGTGGAATACACCTTCAAGGCTATGACTCAGAGGAAGTGACATTTGATGGAGGAGAAGCTGACAATGATCAAGGATGCAGTTTGTCATTGAATTGTATGATTTTATGCTTGTTTTGTATGATTTTTTTGAGGAGGACAAGCTTAAAGGCCAGGCCCTGTCATATTTTTATTAGTGAAAATGTACGTTTCTGGTAGAATGTCCCATATTTAATCCTACCTACTCGGTCATATGTAGAAATATCATTTAAACTTGAACTGTTTTCTGCAAACTCCACCAGTTATTCTTTATGTCCACAAGAACCATTGTGGTCGCCTTTAAGGTAAATGCAGGCCTACTTCTTAAAAAAAGCTGTTGTTGGTTGTTATGAAAATAAAGTCACGTCTAAGTTATGGATTAACCCCAGTTTTCACAGACAGGGCTTAAGTCTAGTTCCAGATTAAAATGCATAAGTCTGCGGTATTTCAACTGTAAGAAACTTGCACTGACCGAACCGCTGCTGTTTATGCAGTGTGACTACAGCTCTCACCGCATGATGGCACGCGCTCGTACGGCTTATAGAGGAAACATCGAGTGTCCTTCTTCGGTACCGGTAGTTCAGTTTATCTTCCGCTGACAGGAAGTAGTTGGTCCTTTTCCGCAGACTCCAACATGGTGAGTGCATTTCATTCACGATACCCTTCCAAAATAATCCACAATCATCAACGTTTTAAAAGAGCAGGCTTGCCTGTGGAGTTCAAAATGTTGCTCGTTCATCCCGTCTATGATGCACAACACATACATTGTCATGAAAAAGAGAAGATGCGATGATTAAAATGTTAATGGAAAACGCTTAGCGCCTTCGCTGTCTGCCATTAGCGGCAAAGCAGACTCGCGCTACATGATGAAGTGAAATGTTTTTTTAAGTAAGGTTCGGTGGTCTTAAATACAATTTTTTTTAACAGAGTTGATTTTATACAAGTGCTCATTTAAAAATACCATACTTGTGGTTTTAGGTCGCTAGAAGAAACTAACGCCAAAGGCCTCGCCGCGCTTACTTTGAGCTGTTGGAGCTTCATGTGTTAAAAATATATATATATATACAGACTACACATGGTATTATTTCTTTAAACTGACAGTTTATGTTGTTCCTTAGGCCCGAGGACCGAAGAAGCACCTGAAGCGTGTCGCAGCTCCTAAACATTGGATGCTGGACAAACTCACTGGAGTGTTCGTAAGTAAATCCTTTACTGCCCATAGGTGTCCTTATTTATGCTTGCGTGTAAACAAGTGAACGGCTCTTCATTGTATTCATTACTGTTTGTCTAAACACTCATGATACCTAGACTTGTTTTAATGTTATGTACAAGAAGCCATGAGCCAGCCTTGTGACCAGTTCAGGTATCCACATGAGATGTGTAGGTTATTGTTCACTGCAGTATGTTATGTGGTGGTAAAAGAGAGTAAAGCCTCTGCATACTCTTATCTACTACAGATGTATCTGATGGATGTGGGTTGATTTTTGTTTGGTGTCTGTAGGCTCCTCGTCCCTCCACTGGTCCCCACAAATTGAGGGAGTGCCTGCCCCTCATCATCTTTCTGAGGAACCGTCTCAAGTACGCTCTGACAGGAGATGAGGTCAAGAAGATCTGCATGCAGAGGTTCATCAAGATCGACGGCAAGGTCCGCACTGACATCACCTACCCCACCGGCTTCATGGGTGAGTTGTGCTGCACTCAACTGTCAGTTCGTGATTTGGTGCATTCAATGAATTAAATGACTTGCTGTTTAGGAGGGCTAGAGATTGTTGTGTACAATGTTTAAATCCATTTAAGACAAGCGATATATTGGCTGTCTTAAACAGATTTAAACGGTGTGTAACTTAAAATATAGATTTTCTGATAAAGCTGCACTGTGAATTTTTGTATTTGTGTAATATTTGATTTTGTGCACAAATATAAGATAATTTTACACATAATTGCAAATCTAGTATTTTGCAGCTGCTCGTCCAAAATGCTTGGAAAATAATTTCAAAGTGCTGCGCATTTCTCCCCCTGAATGTCTTTTAACAACAGCACGTGGAGGGAGAAAGTAACTGTATATTATAATGCTTTATTTTGAAGGAGCACAATCTGCTCATTTGCATGCACGCGTGCATTGTTTCACATGCAGCATTTGCACTTCATTTTTAAAAATGCAGCACTGCAGGCTGTATTTAATTTCAAGTCTTCAAGGGCTTGATGAACATGCTTGCCCATCACTATTTAGGTTATAATTAAGTGTTTAGTCAATTTGCCAATTGATGCAAATGTAATGATGCAAAACAAATTTACATATCTTTCGTTTTAAATGCAACACTGTTCCATCAGTCACGGTAGTTAAGGGAAATTGCTAAAGAGAATTTAAGCATGTTTTAGATTTTGTATGTAAATATTTTCATGGTTATAGCAGTGGTTGTTGAACCTTCTTCTGGAAATCTATTGTAACTTAATCAGTTTTTAAATAAAAAGTGTACAGCATCATTGACATTACAAATCTTATTTATGTATTTGTTTATGTGGGTTTTAAATTTTATATTATTTGCCATGAAAATAGCCGTTGTTGCTGACATTAAACATATATGGTTTGGTGCACAACAGATCATGAGGATCAACTAATATCTTGCAAAAGACATTTTTTCACAGCTCCCTGCAAATCGCCAGTTTGTAATCGTCAATGAAATGCAGATCAATATTCACTCGAACGCTTGTAGCAAATTTAAATTGTTGTGAATGTCCTCATCCCTTCTCTCGGGACTGCTCCAAGATTAATTCAATGTTAATCGGGAGAAAAGGTTCTTTTTATTCATATTAATAGTATTTGTGTTTTCAAATATTGCGTTTATATTTGCCTGTACAGGCTCAGAGATTTTAGTGGCCTCTGCTGTCACCGGAAAAAAGCACTTTCCTCTGCTTGGTTATATTAAACAGCAAAAGTGAAGCTTTTCTCTCCATCTGTTCTCTCCGTAAAGAAAAAACCTTAATCCACCATATGTGCCCCTAGTCTGAATTCATGATTAAAAATTAGCGTGTGATTCTCTTGACGTGAGAACACACTTTTAAGTCGTTTATTCAAATAGTCCTATCAAAATAAAATGGATGATTGATTATAACCAGTGTTTGAGGTAACGAACTAGAAATGCATAATAAATTTCTTTTTTTTCTTCTTCTACTAGTTAAGTAACAAGTTAACATTTTCTGAAAATTAATATCTACTTTTTAAACGTTTATTGACTGATAGCTCTCCTGTTCCTTTTATTGAGAGAAATTGGGAGTAAATTCAGATGTTTTTTGATCTGTAAACTGATTAAATGAGAATGTTTACTCCTCACTTGCACAAACAGTTCAGTATCCTCAATGAATAAAAACAATAAAATGCAAACCGATTGCTTAATGTTGACATTTCCGTGCATCCTATTCTTCATGTGATTCAGGAAGGTCTGTTTGGGTTCTGCCTCAAGCAAACCCTGCCCAAATAAAAAAAATCTAACACTAATGTTTAAAGTGATAATTCATCCAAATCAAAAAAAATTAATTTACTCGCCTTTTGCTTGTTTTCAAAACATTTTGAATGCTCAACCTGTAACCATTGACTTCCATTCTATGTTTTTCTATTTATTCTAGTTATTATACGTTACTATGGTAGTCAATGGTTACTGGTTTTCAGCTTTCAAAAGCTGTCATGTTCAACCAAGAATCTTATGAAGGTTTGGAACCACTTAAGGGTGAGTTTAAAGAGATTCATTTCTGGATTAACTAAAGTTACATAGTATCAAAGTTTCCTTTCCTATTCCTCTTAAAAGTAAAGTAACTTACCCCAACACTGGTGGAGTTGAATCAATTGATTGAACACAGCTGAAAGAATTTGGTTGGGTTGCCTGAATCACTGTGCTGAGAAATGCACAAGATATCTTCTCATTTGTTGTAATCTTGTGTTTTGTGCTGCTTTGACAAGATGCACAAACCACATCACATTGGTCCAAAGGTAGTCATAAATTGTAGATTATTTTTCCCCAGTTTACACCACCTGCACTGTGACTGGATTTAGTTTTACCTTGTTGCATTGCACAGGAAAAAAACCCAACTAAAATGATCTTGCTGAACTAATATTTATTGAGCATGGGCAACAGCAGCAAGCAATGATTTGGTTGCATTTTGGAGGGTTTGTTGCAGTCCTTGGAAATCTGTCTGCAATAGTTATATCCAGCACAGTCCTGTTACGTTTAACCTAAATGCAATTGTTAGATATGAGGATTGTGGGAGATTTAATAGGCCATGTAATTTTTTATTTTTTGCCAGAAATATCAGACAAATGGTTGCTTTTGAGTTTACTGGGTTCAATATAATAAAACAACAGTGCTTCTGGTCTCTGCACTGGCACTCAATTCAGCATGTGAGTTGTAGCTTACCAGATGGTTGAATGGCAAACGTCACAGAGTGACTAATCCCTCTGTGTTATAACACACTTTCACATAGCATTTCCACTGTGCACCCATACTTCCTTAGTGCCAACAGGATATTAATCTGCTGTGACTGATTTTCCAGCTCGGGTGATGCGGCAGGCTGTTCATCAGGATGCAGTTTGAAAACAAACATGAGCTGAGGTGATAATATGATGGTCATGTGTTAATGAAATGCATTTTTGTCATTCTTCAGATGTGGTCAGCATCGAAAAGACTGGAGAGAACTTCAGGCTGATCTATGATGTCAAGGGACGCTTTACAGTTCACCGCATCACCAATGAGGAGGCCAAGGTGAGCTTCTGTAATCCGGCTTCCCACGGGTCATGGAATTCCTGGAATATCATGGAATTTTACTAGGTTTATTCCAGACAGTTAAAAATCAGGGAAATCTAATTTTTTTTTTGCCAAAGTAGTGGAATTTTGTTTGTCATTTTAAAATTGTTTCATTTATTATCTTGTCATGAAATAGCCATGAGGTCCCACTTCAAACTTCCCATTTACCAAAATGTTTTGTGTTTTTGTTTTTGCCTGACGTTTTGCTGTGAATACACAATTACACACAAAGGGAACACCGAGTAAAACAGTGTTTACCTTCTACTAAACTTTTTCTCATTTTCTTGTGATGATATACTTAATCTTAATAATACTTATCTTTTGATCTCGACGCAACTCATTTACTCATGATCTCAACAAAGTTGTTTGTTCGTTACCACGGCTCATTTTTTGCTTTTATGTATTAGTTTTTAAAATGATTATTATTTATGTCTGCCTAATGTATGACTGGGCCACTGAAAACACTCCTGCCTTTAAAACAGAATCTTTCACATGTAACTTAATGATTGTGTATGATGAAGGGGCAACACGATTGTTTTGCCAAGAGCAGCAGCTAAGTCTGCACCCGTCCTGTGAAGCCGAGAGAGACTATACAGATGCAGGTTCAGGGTGATCAGAACAGCATAATAACGTAATATGAGGGCAAATGTGCATGCTCATGATTAATGTACATTGATGATTATATTTGTCTATATGATTATCATTATTTACAACGCTCACTCAACTGTTACCATTTTAAAGCATATTTCTATATGGTGCAAAATAAGTTGTTGCATGTATGAATTAGATTATGAAGATCTTGCTTTTGCTTTAAATGTGTTCTTTCCTCTATTTACAGTTACTTTAAAATGTGAATCCCTGTGAAAAAAGCGATAAGCTACAAGTCTAGGACATCGTCCTAGAAGAATCAGAAAAACAATAGTTCGTAAACTCAATCAATGCATTTGAGATAACGAGAAAACAGCGGGAAGGAATTTAACCCTGTGTAATGTTTGAAATAATGCAAGATCAAATCACTTTAATTTGGACCTGCAGATCTAGATCTTTTGACCTAGTGTCGTTTTCCTGTTTTAGTACAAGTTGTGCAAAGTGAGGAAAATCCTCATCGGCACAAAAGGAATCCCACACCTGGTGACCCATGATGCCCGCACCATCCGTTACCCTGATCCTATGATCAAGGTCAACGACACCATCCGTATTGACCTGGACACAGGCAAAATTACAGACTTCATCAAGTTTGAGACAGGTTGGTCGGCACATCATTTTAAAGTTGAATATGTACTGTTGTTGGGTTTGAGTTGCACATCACTTGTCCTTTTTTTATATTTGTGAATAGGCAACATGTGCATGGTGACCGGAGGTGCTAACTTGGGGCGTATTGGTGTGATCACCAACAGAGAGAAGCATCCTGGCTCTTTTGACGTAGTGCACGTTAAAGACAGCATCGGCAACAGCTTTGCCACCAGGCTCTCCAACATTTTTGTCATTGGCAAAGTGAGAACAGTATTCAAAGTTTTTGTGCAGTTTTAAATGGCACATTACTCATTGGGCTGCGCACATTCATAAATGTGTCCTTATGACAAACTTGAACTTTGGTTGTCTTGCATAAATGGCTATGTTTGCACCCTTATTCATATGTGGAGATGTGTTTAAAGAGTTTACTTATTTAGTGTGCTTTTATTTATCGTACTAATACATGGTCTCTGTCATCTGTCATCAGGGCAACAAGCCATGGGTGTCCCTGCCCCGTGGAAAGGGTGTCCGCCTGACCATTGCTGAGGAGAGAGACAAGAGACTGGCTGCCAAACAGAGCAGCAGCTAAGTCAACAGGACTAGCACACCTTGGTTTCAAATAAAACAAAACTATTTACAAAATTCTGTGATTCATGTTGTTTATTAAAATGTCTTGCTCTACAGTGATGGTTTGAACTCAAATTAAACTCGGTATTTTCTTTCATTAAAATTCGTAGTTATTTACATCTCGTTGGGAGATTTTAAAATGGCATTTTTGCATTTAGTTGTATATGAAATAAATATACTAGTAATTTAGGTTCTCATTTATGTGGCTGAGCACATTACCCTTAATGCATGTTAAATCCACAATACACCAATTTAATCTACATGACTTTAGATCTGTGTTTTAGGCTAAAAGAACAGGCTGGTTTATGATCAATAAAAAAATAATTATTTGCTTTACTAAATCGAGATGATGCTGGAAACAAGTGTTGGGGAATAGATCCTTATTTAATAGGAGCAAGCCAGAAATTGAGTTCTGCCAACAATAGCATGTTGTTGTTGTTTTTTTGTTCATTAGGTCATAACTTTACATATTGCATATTTTTTTGGTGGCAAGACAATTTTACGCTTTTTATTGATGTTCATGTAAAGTTTGCTGCTGTTCATCTCGCTGCTTAATTAGAACAGTCACAATTGCAGAATTTTGTCTGATTCATTATTTATTTTGAGGTGCATGTATTGAGTATCAAACTGTAAAAGTTTATGAATTTAAATAATGATGTTCTAAATGCTGTTACATCTTCATTGCAACTTGAAGAATTGGGAAAAATGCAGCACTACATGATAAAATTTGTGCAAAGACCATAAGTCTGGGTATTGCGTCCTTATGCCGGCAGTATTTTAGCATTAGTCAAACTTCAATCTTGCTTCAATTAAAAAAATTGAAAAAATAAAAGTGAACGTCTATTTATACATTTGTAGTTTGAAAGTAAATATTATCAAACCTTACCCTTTGGTTTGTTTAACTATCCTTAAATATTTAGTGTTTATTAGAAAGGAAAAAAGTCATGAATTGGCTGTTTGCACTCCTACTGCCATCTAGCGGTGTAAGTGTGGTATCGCAGCAAAGGAAACTTGTCACTGGTGCCAGAAATGGTTTGTAAGCCGTTGTGGTCCTGAATAAAACTGATAAAGTTGATCTATGTGACCTCCGTTTCATAAGAAACCTGTTAATAATTTATAATACAGTCTGTAGTGTATTGGGCCTAAATCTTATATTTATTTTTAATATATGTATATAATTAATGCTCAATTTAATTCAATGGCTGTTCTATAAAACAGCCTTCTTGCGGAGTTCAATTCCAAAACCGCTTCAACTCGGCTGTGTGTAATATTGAAGTGTTGGAGATCTTCAGCAGGCCCAGGTGTGTTGATGAGGCCTAGAGCTGACCTTTGATAGACCTGCAGAGTTTAGCTCCATCTTGCCTAAACGCCTGAATAGAGCTTGATTAGCTTGTTCAGGTGTGTTTGATTAAAGCTAAGCTCTGCAGGACACCTGCCCTCCAGAAACAATTTTGGTGACCGCCGAGTTCAAATAATAATGGCATCTGAAAGCTTGGTGGTCATTGTGTGCACTTTAAAACGTTATTCTCTAGCCTTAAAGATTTCATGAAATTTTATGTTAACTTTCAAAAGGGATTGTTCACCCCAAAATTTAAATTAACACAAAAGAAGATATTTTGCAGAATTTTGGAAACCTGTAGTTTGTACGGCAATGGTTGTAGGTTTCCAACATTCTTCAAAATATCTACTTTTGTGTGCAACAGGAAAAACTCAAACCGGTTTGGAACGGGTAAAAAGTGAGCAAACAATGGCAGAATTTTTCTATCCTTTTAATATAGTGAATTTTCTGCTTTTTATATAGTGTGCTTTAAATGCATATAAAAAAAACAACAACAACTTTTGATGTCATTTCTAGTTCCAACTGAGTATTGCAGAATCAAACATTTATTTATTTGTTATCAAAGCTTCCTCTGTTACGTTGTAGACCGTAATCATTGTGCTGTATTTCCAGGACTGAACACCTCATTAAAAATAGCCCAAATGTAGTTGAAACAGTTTAAGAAAGCTGAAACTTTATCTTTGACTAGAATGCTGTTTATTAGAGTTATCAAGTAAGCTGGAAAGTTGTCAGTTAACATTAGCTTTATGTCTCAGCTCTGGCCATGTTTGTTAGAGTGGGTGTTTATGAACTGTGAATGTATGTAAAGAGGTTCTGCTTTCGCATTTGTTGGTTGTGTGGTGTGATCAGGTTGGAACACACCTGTGTGTATGTTTTCCTCTTGTGCCTCATAGCGGAGGCTCATCTCCAGAAGGCCATATGGGTCCTGCTGAGCTTCAGCCTGTTCCTCCTGCAGCCTTTGGCCTGCTGGTCCACAGCAGCTCAGCACGGCTCACCTCAACACACATTGCAGGATCTGTCTGCCAGAACGCAATACAAACTAAACACACACACTCGTCTGTCCTTGAGTTTATACATTCTGCTGCATGTGAAAGCACTCGCCCGCCTTCCTGTACTGATGGACTTCTGCTCACTGTTTCTTCGTCTATCGTGGTTTCATATATTAATGCCCATTTTAAGCCACACTGAACTGAACTAAACTCTAAAATCTGGACTTTACTTGAACTTGTTAAGCTGCTTTGACACAATCTATATTGTAAAAAGCGCTATATAAATAAACTTGAATTGAATTGAATTTTTGCTGCAAAAGAAAACAAATTGGTGCTTTGAATAATTATAATAATAATAATGACTTTCATTGAAATTATTAGAGTGGTATTGTTGCATTAACGTTGACATTAAATCTGCCAAAATGTATAAATAAGTTAATTGCATAAAAATAGAGAACTTTTATATTTAAATTATGTCATGAATTGTGTTTTTTTTTCAACTCCTATAGATTGTGCTATCTCATTTCTGACCAGTTGTATAACTTTTAGTGCAACAATTTTGACTTATCTTCTACTTTTCATAACTTTTTGTTCGATCAGTATAAGGCGGACATTATAACCAATGACTAGCACCAGCAACAGAAAATGTAAACCTCTTTTTTTCTGTGCAGAATTTTGTAAGGAAATAAATTTTGCAGATTTATGCAGTAGGATTTTGAGGATGTGGGACCTGAAAACATAACACGTAAAATAATAATTATTTATTATATTTAAGGTTTACAATATAAATCCAAATAGAACCACTTGTTTAGCAAACAAAGCATCTCTCATATACGTACCATGTTCAAAAAAAGACAGAACATATTACTTTAATACAAATTATATTGCGCATAAATCACCTAAACATGCATATGAGTCAATAATATTACTGGAATTAATATAAAAATCTGATATACACGCATGTAGGCTACACACATTTACATAAATAGATTGAATGATGGGCTCCATCATCGATGATGGGCTCAAGATTTCTGTGGATGCAGATTCCCTGCGGGCCATTTAGTTTTTCTCTATTGACTATGACTTCATGTGCCATATTTGGTTTTACTTATAATACATTTATGTAACAATTTACACTATCTCATAAATGCACTTTCCACTTTCATTGTAGTTTTTTTCTTTCTTAACAACCCCTATTTTTTTACTTGTGCCAACATGTAAATAAATTATAATATAAATTAAAATAGGTGGTCCATACAGCTGTGGTGACCCCTGATAAATAAGGGACTAAGGCGAAGGAAAATGAATGAATAAATGAAATTTAAATTTTAATAGCATTTCTAGCTTGAAATTATGACTTAATCTATCAATATCAATTTCAATATCAATATGACTCATCAATTATACCATTTTGTTATGATATAGATTTGAATTTGTCTTAAGATTGATATAGAATTATGACTTTTATTTCATGTAATATGATTTAACATGCATTTAATTGTCAGTAAAGGCCTTTAATTCTAATAACAAGGTCAAAATAACAGCAAACGTCAGGTCAGATTATGATTTCTGCTTTCCTCACTCATCACTATCTGGTCCTCCATCATAATGAATCTGACTACTCCATGGACCTGTTTTTACAAAAACATACTATTATGAAAATGAAATCTGAGTCTTGCCAGACCACCTCACTCCCTCAAATCAGACTTGGCAGAAAGTCTGTCGCGAGAGACATGAAAAGCAAGCAGGAACACACGAGCAGAAAGTAGTCCTTTCATTGAAACGAGGGGGAGGAGGGTTACCGTGAAGAAAAGGTCCACCAGGAGTGGTTCCTGTCATGCACACGGGCCATGTGGAGTGGGGTGGGGAACTGGGAACAATGAAGACAGTCATACAGTCAGGCAAAACAAGCCCCAGATGTTTCCAATCAATTCCCCATACCTGATAAGTTTTCACGTGAAGCCATTGAGAAACATGTCAGATACTGATAAGATTGTGGAACATGAGAGTCTCTTTCTCATCATCATCATCATCATCATTTCGACTGTACGCCCTCTCTCGCCGTCCAGTGTGGAAAGACTGGATGAACAAAACATCTAGGTGAGCCAAGTTCTGGTTCAGGGTGGGGGAGTGCACGCACGCACGCACGCACGCACACACACACTGGACCAGATGTGTATTCAGGGATGGGCAAAAGCAAGGTTAGAGTAGTGACTGGAGGAAGGATTTCTGCATCACTTTCATTATTCTCAGTCTATTTGGAATCACTTTTAAGACCCACTTTGCGAGCATGCGCAGAACTAGTCGGCGTTCTGAACGCATAGCTGAGTTTTGGTGAAAGATTGCGCTCATAGGGTCTTGTTGCACGAGTGGGTGAGGTCTCTCTCCCTCTCAGGCGCAGTTCTTGAGAGTTTGTGATTTTGCAGTGTGAACCGCAGAGCTCCTCACAGTGGACAATCAATAACAATGCATAAAATGCCTCCACTGTACGCGCAATCCCGAGCAAGAGTCTCTGCCAACAGTCCTCGGCGCTGGCGAAACGCGCACTTTTAAAGGGAGTTGACCACCGCTCACCACAGCTGAAAAGATGCCCTTCTGCAAGAGGACCATAGTCCCGAAAGATGTGTGCAGGAGTCGCGGTGCGGTGCTGACGGATCTGGTGGATGTGTGCGGCATGACTCTGTGCGCGGTGCTCCGGCAGCTGTCGGATTTATCCCGGCAGTCGGTGAGCATCCTGGAGGAGCTGGAGGGAGAGCTCGCCTCCATCTGCTACCGCTCCGGAGCGCTGGAGAATAAACTTACCAGCCTGCAGAAACACATCTCAGCGCTGGCCACCAAGCCGCCGGCCAAAAGTAGGAACTTTTCAATACTCTATGCTCACTTGTAGATGCGTGACTTGTTTGCTCACTTGATTGTCAAATTCAAGCTCTTCTTTGCTGATGTTTACATTCGCCAAACAGCGTCGCGCGCAGTTCGAAACAGTGTAAACACAACATCACTTGACTTTCATTCTTGGGGAGCTCCGCATATTTGGAGAACAATAACGTCTTTATTAATTGCATAGAGCATATCTGCAAGTCTCTAAATGTAGCCTGTCTGTAATGTAAATATATGTAGAGATGAAGATAGGAAGATTGGGAAGGAGCAACAATTGCTCGGCTAAAAAAATAAAAACAGTAGACACCATCAGTGTCTGTTGGTTTCCACCAAAATAGTATGCAAAGACATGGCCAACCATTGTCTTTTAACTATTAAATCCATTATATTTTAGTGTGTTTTGAAACATTTGTTTCACATGCCACCAATATTTTTAGCAAAGACCCACAGGGACCATTACAGTTTCCATTTAAACCATTACAAATACTTTGAGGGTTTCTTTTTTTCATTTTTTTCTTCTGTTGAACACAAAAGAAGATGCTTTGAAGAATGCTATAAACCGGTAATTGACTTCCATAGTATTTGATTTTCCTACTAACAATGGTTTCAGCATTCTTCAAAACACCTGATTTGGGTTCAACAGAAGAAGGAAACTTAAGTTTGGAACCACTTGAGGGAGAGTAAATAGTTTCATTTTTGGGGGAACTATCCCTTTCAGGAGGGTGGTTTATTGTAGTGTTCAGATGTTTTAAATGATGAAACTATGTGCCAAGTAACTAATTCATAACAACTCGAATGAATATATTTACAGTGGTTAAACTATTTAAAATGCCTTTGTATATATAATTTTTTTATTAATACATCTTCAGTGTGTAGCTCTGTCAGTCAATTTCTTTTTACCAAAAGGTCATAGATGGGTCTTCAAATCTGAAGATGACAGACTCTCAAATAGTTAATTTTATATGTATGCATTTGAAAATAGTTTTTCTGTCAATAAGTTTACTTTATATTTATGACCGTAAGCAGCCTTATAGCACTTGTTGTAACTATGGTACTTTGAAAACTATGGTTACCATGATAAATTTATGCACGAGAATAAAATCAGCTCTAGCATCTTTTACTACAACCATTTATGACGTGAGCTGCTTGTTCTTACTATTATTACCACATGCGTATCTAGGCTGCGTTGGTGAGAGAGAAAGATACCATGCATTTGCACTTGCATGTCACTGCCACAAAGAAGAATTCAGTGTCACTTGACAGCTATTCAAGTAGTAGGATAATGACACTTTCACTTCTTAATGAACAGTAAACAAATGCGCTGACCATGCCACAGAGACTGTTTATTAGCAGCGCATTCACACTTGGCTGTGTGTTTAACTTTCGCATCATAAGCTGTTGTTTTTAAAATCTTTTCCATTTGCATTTGAGACGCATTTGGCATCTACTCCCCCTGACGCCTCCCACACTGCTCTGTGCTCTGAAACAAGATAAACCCTGCCAACTTTCACCATCTGAAGATGTGCAGAATATTTCCTCTATCCATTTCCTTTGTCTTATCAGAGAAAGCCTCTCTGCATTGTTTACCTTAACCCAGAGCTCGGCACGTTTGGCAGAGCGCCGGGGTCCTTCTTTTCCTTCTTCCTTATCATTTTACAGTGGCAGACCGCAGCAGAAACAAAGTGTGGAGATTGCCCTTGGAGTTCAGGGGGAGATCAGTGGTAGTGTGTTTGTTTAATGCTGTAATGGTGAAGCATTAGCAGTTTGAACTTTCGCCATGCTTTGACACGTTGAAGATGAATGATGCGGATCTCGGTATGGAGCAGATTCTTTGGCTGGGAACGCTTCTCCACTGCGGTGTGGGGACTGAGGTCAGGTCCCTCTGGAGACTGTTTGATGGGGACAGAGGTGAAGGAGCAGGCTGGAGACTTGTTTTTAGAGCGACTGAACCAGCGCCAGTTTTGCAAAATGCATGAAAGCTGACAGTTGATTCAGCTCTTCCTGAATGTCAGTCAACTCCAGTGATTACCGCCTCATTCCACAGGCATTCATGCGAAAGTCACAAGACCAAATGTAGGTTTGTGTGTTTAGGCAGAAGACAGATGGATCAAGTGAGTTATTTTAGAAGGTCTGACCTTTTACATTTAAAAAAAAGTTGGATATAGGCAGGATTTTGCCTTGATAGGACAGTTGAGGAGAAAATTGGACCAGGAAAAGGAATTTTTGACTGTAACACCTACTAGATAAGGTTTTTCTTTTTTAATGTTTACTTAAGATGCATCATGAGTCTGTAATCAGTTAATATTAGAAATGGGCTGATATTGGTTGTTTAGTTGTGATTGATCATTTCTGTTTATTTTTGCATTTAGGTTAGATTGCTATCATTCATTCATTCATTCATTCATTCATTCATTCATTCATTCATTCATTCATTCATTTTCTTTTGGCTTAGTCTTTATTTCAGAGGTCACCACAGCGGAATGAACTGCCAACTATTCCAGCATATGTTTTATACAGCGTATGCCCTTCCAGCCAAAACCCAGTATTAAGAAACACCCATACACACTCATTTACACACACTACAGACAATGTAGTTTATTCAATTCACCTGTGCCGCATGTCTTTGGACTGTGGGGGACCCCGAAGGAAATATATATAAACCCATAAAAAAAAAAAAAAAAAAAAAAAAAAAAAAAAA
>CAIGQW010006673.1:140961-161317 GCA_903798125.1 Danio choprae
AAAAAAAAAAAAAAAAAAAAAAAAAAAAAAAAATATATATATATATATATATATATATATATATATATATAAAAAAAAAAGAATATTGTGGCTGACAGAAAACAGAAAAAGGCTCGCCACTCCAAACGCAGAGGGAAATAGTCCAAAACTGTGATATACCAATACAATGTTATATTAATAATATTATATTACCAAAACAAACTTTTTTTCAGTGAATTAACTTGCTCAGATTAATTGTTCACCTAAAAAACAGTGTGCGCTAGAAAAACATACATTGTCAATTTTGATTTTATAGCAGACTTTTAAAACTTTATTGTACAGTAACAGGACTGCACGGTGTTTTCCCCATGTTGGTGTGGGTTTCATCTGGGTGCTCCGGTTTACAGGTCCTACAGGTTGGGGGTTGAGCGTTAGGCTTACAACCCACTTCATAAAAACTAGATGTTACAAAACATCAATATGTTGTAATAACACCAATATGGTGCGGCTATATATCAACTTCGTTATAAATGACCCTGGGAGTAAGTAAGTAAGATAAGTAAACAATATCACATAAGCAACAGTTTAATTTTACAGAAAATGTTGATTTTATACAACAGTTCGGCAAAAAAGAGAACATTGAGTGAAGCTGAAGCAAAACATTTGTGCATTACAGAGTAACATATCCATGTTTTGTTTTGGAATGAATCTGTTCATTCATTCATTCATTTTCATTTCGGCTTAGTCCCTTTATTAATCTGGGGTCGCCACAGCGGAATGAACCGCCAACTTATCCAGCATATGTTTTACGCAGCGCATGCCCTTCCAGCTGCAACCCATCCCTGGGAAACATCCATACACACCAATTCACACTCATACACTACGGACAATTTAGTCTACCCAATTCACCTGTACCGCATGTCTTTGGACTTGTGGGGGAAACCGGAGCACCCGGAGGAAACCCACGCCAACACAGGGAGAACATGCAAACTCCACACAGAAACGCCAACTGACCCAGCCGAGGCTCGAACCAGCGACCTTCTTGCTGTGAGGCGAACGTGCTACCCACTGCCCCACTGTGAGGCCCTGGAATGAATCTGTTTCAATCATTATTTTATTCAGTAATTCATTGATTCATTCATAAATATATGATGTTTCAAAGCCAACTAAAAACCCCACTCACACAACTGCTACATGATTAAATAAAAATGTATATAACTTAAAGAATAAAAAAGTTTACAGTTAAATTGTTTGCATTATCATTTTAGTGCTAATACCAGTGTGGAGTATGATATTAGGCAGCATAACAGACTGTTTTTGTACAGCTAAGAAGTCAGAAGTTCTCAAAGTTTACTGTTTAATGCATATAATATTTATTCTGAGAAATACGAGTTTGTCTCTCTTGCTGAGATTTTCACGGAGCTGTGAATGGTTGTGTGTGAAGTGGATCTGGTGCAGATTATGAATGTAAATCTTGCAGCGACTTTCATATTAATGTTTGAAGATTTATATACAGGGAATTTTGCTGACTTTTAAAGGCAAATTGTGAAGAGTGCTGTGAACTGAGTGAAGCCATTGCTTTTTTCAGTGTCTTTTATAGTCTGCAAGATTAACTGGAATTTTAATAAGAGCGAGCGAGAGAGGATAGATCGAATGAGTGAGTCTGAAGATCAGAGAAACAGAGGATGGAAGGAGAAAGCGAATGGGCCTGAGTGTTCAAGGACAGAATGGCAGCTGAAATGTAGAAGAAACTTCAGACTGCCTTATTGTTGGCCTCTTTTGCTGTCTTGGTCTGGGCATTTGAGTTGTCATAGAATATAATTAAACGACTGAAAACCTATGCAGACTTCTTCACTTAAAGTTCCTATAGAATGTAAATCTGGGTATACCTAGGCATAGCTGAACAATAAGAGTTCAGAACATGGAAATGGAAAAGGCTGTGAGCGTTTTTGGAGCTTTTTTTCTGTGAGCTTGTTTACTTTCTCATTCTAATGTAAACCCTGTGAGTTTAAAATCTCAGTGAAAAACAGGCCAATCAGAATAAAATTTACTGATACTGACGATCCACATGGAATCATTATTATGCATACCCTAGGCAGAATTTTGATTGGTTACAAACTTTCCTACTGAGATTCCCCATTATTTTTAAATTAATCTAAAATATGTACTTACTATGAATGTGGAACTCTTATTTTGAAAATGGGAGCGGCATTATAGAGCCCTCAGATAACGCAAAAAGGCATGAGTATCTCATCATTACAGCTCGTCGTCAGAATACAAAATTCATGACATCACAATTTACAAATAAAGCACTGTGCTTAACATGTATATTGTGAAAATTGCCACACATGTTTGTAATGAGGCAATAAACACGTAAACCGCTGAGTATTTTTCTTTAGGGAAAGGACACCAATAGACTTCAAACAGTCTACATGTTTATGCAGAGGTTGATATTATTCCGTCCTGTGATTTTAGACACATTAAAACCACAAAACTCAACTCTAAATATATCTCTGTGGGCCCCTATATTTCATCAACAACATAATTCTGGAGCAAACTTTCATTTCATTTCATTCACTTACTCCTAGTTAAAATAAACCTCTCTAACACTTCAGTTATTATCTTTTAACAGGGAATCTACACAATTTGTTATAATGATTTTTGACATCAGAAGTATGGCTATTTTGCACATGTGTATTTCAGAATATTTCACACCGTATGTATGTGTGTGTGTGTGTGCGTGTGAGAGAGACCAGGCTCTGACAGAGCTCATTAATATTCACAACGGTTCCAAATATGGTCAAAGCCAAGATTTTCACTCTAGGGGTAATGAGATAAAAATGTAGATATCAGAGAACGATTTAACATGTTGAATCATTGCACACTGTAGCACCTTTAATAAACTTAACCATAGTTACAAGAACGTTTCACCTCTGGTACAGTATTTTGGCATTCCCATTTCGCCTCTGAATATTTCTTACTCTGAACCTCTTAGCAAAGACAAAACAAGCACAAAAGGAATCAAAGGCATCAGTTGTGCAATGAGTCCAAGATCTTCCACCTCCAGAAACTCTTTCTATGTTTAACATGCTTATTGTTTCTTGGGCTAGTGACTAATAAGGGTTGACGCAGGTATCAACACCAGCACTTGCACTGAATATGTCTTCCACAAAACTCTAGAACGTTATGCATGTCTGTCTGCCAGATGCCTACAGCCATAACTGGAGAAAATCTCAGCTCTTGCACATTCTCTTTAGCCAAACTTGTGCTGTGCAGACATTTTGTGTGTGATTTTATGTTGAACATATGTAAGTCACTGCTCGCCTTTCCTGTCCTGGCGTCCCATCTCTAGGCAGTTGTGCAACTCTTGGCAAGAAAGTGTTTGGCTCCGAGACTAGACCAAAATGTGTGTGTGTGTGTATGTGTGTGTGTAATACACTACAGGCTGTCCAGCTAGCTCTTACTATGACACAATAGTGCTGTAATGTAGCAGAGGTCGACATGCTTTTGGCCCCCAGACACATGGAAGGATTAGTAAAACAGATTGTTGCTTAACTGCATTTTAAACCTGACAGGTCTAGTATATCTTATAAAATGCATATCCATCTTAAAAATTAATGTTGTTAATTGTGTTAAATGTGAACATAAAGTGGGCTTTGAATCTTGATTGAAATATCTTTAAAAAAGGTAAGCGTTTATGAACACTCAAGAGATGCACCATTTGGCTTCCTGTGTGTGTACTTTGTGTCTGTGCATTCAGAAAAATTCCATGGCAAGAGTTTCAACTGGCAAGACTTTGAAACACATACAAATCGTTTTTTGTGTTGATGCCATAATATAAGTCATGAGCTGTAAAGGCACAGTTCTCTTCATGAAAGGTTGCAGCAGTCTTCATGCAGCGGCTCATTTGCATTTAAAGAGGAACACACGGAAACAGTGTTATTTTGGCTTCTGCTCAAAAAAGGGAAATTTAGAGCATGATGTAATAAATGAAATGGTCCTAGTTTAGCTAGTTTATATGGTCTCCCATTCATGTACTAACTAGGCTCAGCCCTGCTTAGCTTCAGAGAGCAACCGGTCTTGGGCTGCAGGGTGATACGGCTGTGGCAATTTTGCATTATTGACAACATACACTTGATTTTAATGTTAGCTACTGTAGTTGTTATTAAATATTAATATCATTAAGTATATTTAATGACTAAATTGCAGCTTTTGTGTTTGCAAATGTGTTATTACAGATACATTTTAATACATGGCATAAATTTAAATAGAAATTACATTACCAGAAGTGCTTGTCAGTAGATCTGGCAGTACACTTTAATCATATTTAAGTTATAACCAAAGTAATTAGGGGATTAAAGCATGCTAAAACTTTTTACAAGTGTACAAAGTTTGTACCCTAGCTGTGCTTTTAGCCCATTTCTCAATATTTAATATTTAATGCTTTTTTTTTTGTCATTCTTGACATTAATATGTTTTGAAAAGAGGCTGGAAAAAGGCAGGCGTGTTCACACACTGTGTGAATCCCGTTATGTATTTACTCTGACTTCTCCTTTAAGATTCCTATCGAAAGAGAGAGAGACAGGAGCTACATTTCCTCTGGGCCCTGACACACACACACACACACACGCACGCACGCACGCACGCACGCACGCACGCACGCACGCACGCACGCACGCACGCACACACACACACACACACACACACACACACACACACACACACAAACATCTCCCACAGTCTTAGACCAGTCACTGACGTTTGAAAAGTGTTTGTGTTTGAAAAGTTTTGCAGCTGTGTACCATTGCATCACACAGTAATGTGTTTCATCATCTCCCTCCTCATCTCTTAGCATGATTAGACCCAACTATTGTGAACAGCTGTGCGAAAGCAAGTGTTTACGTGAAGGTAGCTGGAGATGCCCCAGAAATATCCATACCATCTCAAAAACCATTCACGAGCAGACTGAAACTATTATCCACTTGTTACCATGGCAACCAGACAACAGGTCTTCTTTTATGAGCAGCGAGCATTAGGTTTGACTCAAGTGACCTCGTGTTACCTCAAAAGGGGAATAATTCTGGGTCAGAGATCCATGTAACAGATGCCTTGACCAGGGAGACGTTTCATACTGGGATTGGTGGAATATGGCAGGGTCTCTCCAAACCATGCTGCTTTACATGTTGTGCACTTTAAGTCGCCGTCTCCGATCATGGTCTGAGCACCAGGCAGCCAAAGAAAACAAAATCCCTCTGTTTATATTGAATGGACTTCAGCTGACCCACCGCTCACAGCCGTAAGATAATTCCAATGAATAAACAGAGCAGTGCTTCAAATGTTACAGTGTCTTTTAGAGCACCAACTCCAGTTTGTCTGCATCTATTCTACACCTGGTGCTGCAGTGTTTTATCAACACACAATTTCTTAACAATGAAGGAATCGATATTTAGTTGGACAATGGCTGCTTGTCAGAATCAACAAATGGCCCGAGCTTGGGAGTGTTGTAATAGGTGAGAAATGATTTCCAGATGTTGGGGGAGCAAGTGGAGTGGCTAATACCGGAGAAAAACATGAAAGAGATGAAAGGACACAAAATGAAGAGAAAAGATGTAAGATCTGAGTTCAAAGATTCACATTTGAGTTTTGTACTACATTTCATTCAATAAAACATGTATATAAACCATTTCATTCAGTAAACCATACATTTAAGTGGATTCTTTCCTTACCAACCTGTCCTCCAACCATTACAAATGTATATGTAGTTTGTCACTTTATTGAAATATGACCTACACTGCAAAAAAGGCTTTCCTTAGGTTTTTTGTCTTGGTTCTTGTCTAAATATCAAAAAATTCTTTAATCAAGAAGCATTTTCTAATATACACGTAAAAATATCATATAATATTAATATCAAAATTAAGTGAGGTAAATAATTGGCCAGTGCGGTAATCAATGGTAAGGAGAATTTTACTAACCCCCGCTGGCAAATTATTTATTTAATTTTTAGATATTTGAACATGGGTGACATGGTGGCGCAGTGGGTAGTGCTGACACCTCACAGCAAGAAGGTTGCTGGTTTGGGTAAGTTAGCATTTCTGTGTGGAGTTTGCATGTTCTCCCTGTGTTAGCATAGATTTTCTCCGGGTGCTCCAAAGTCCAAAAACAAGCGCTATAGGTGAATTGAATACGCTAAATTGTCCGTAGTGTTTGTGTGTAAATGAGAGTGTATGGATGTTTCCTAGTGATGAGTTACAGCTGGAAGGGCATCCGCTGCGTAAAACATATGCTGGATAAGTTGGCGGTTCATTCCGCTGTGGCGACCCCTGGTTAATAAAGGGACTAAGCCGAAAATAAAATAAAGGATATTTGAACATTAGACATAATTTATTTTACAGCGTACCAGAGTGTTTCCTAAAATGATGCCTCTAACATTAGAAAGACAAAATGCTTTGTGCACTTTAATCTACATACATTTTTATGATTTGTGCCCCTCGATTGTGTTAGTAGCGCAACAACCATTGGTTTGAGCCAAGAGTACACAGCCATTATTAAAATGTGTACCTTGAATAAACAGTAAATCATGTTCCAAGCCCTTTGCCAAAGAGTAAATCTAAATTTAGGCAATTGTAAATTGGAAAAACTCTATGTAAGGCACTGCCTAAAATCTCCACACACTGCATTTAAACGAAGCTGGCAACAGGTCATGCTTGTCATTATTTATCCACTGACTTTACAGTAACCATAGGTTGTACTAGGCTTGCACAAACAAATCTCTAGGAGGACATTTTTAGTAATTGGGGTTGGCATTTTGGTGATTAGTGTAGTAGCCATGTCCAGAGTCATGAGAAATCCATTTGGGCCTCAGTTGATCTAAAGTAGTTTGGTGGGTCCACTCTTTAGTGCCTGATTGTAATTAAAATCCCTGTGCGATTTATGTTGTTGGAACTATTGGTGCATTCATGTCATGTCACATAATTCTTTTTTTTTTTTTTTTTGACACACGATGCCAATTTTTTTTTTAATCACAAAGTCTTTAAGATCATAAAGACACAAAGAATGGTCACAAAGTCATTAAGAATGAAAACATGTTATCCTCCGAGGTTCTAAGTTGGGGGCGTGAGAAACACGACGAAATCACTGACCTTTAATAGAGAATTATATATACCATTATAAATCTTATTATAGATCAGTGGGTGGAATTTATGGATGCAAATCAACTCTTGTGGGTGCGAATTCTTTGCTTTTTCTATAAGGAGAGTTAACTAACCTTGACATATTTTCTCGTAATTTGTCAAAAGTATGTGCAATTACATCTTGTGCCGATGATAGTGACTTGAACACACCGGACGTTGTGTAATTTGTCAACTGGTAAGTAGGAATGTCACAGGAGGACTTCTTGCATGTTTTAGCATTACTGCTTGCCTTTTAGCCTTTTAGCATTACTGCTAGCTTAGCATAGCAGATGTCCAATTAGCCTTCTAGCTTGGCTTATCTATACACTTGGAGTTAGCATTCAGTGTAAATATGTTATTTAAAACAATGTAATGATTTTCAGATTATTTTAAAATATATATTTATGAAAAGACTTTAACATGAAAGAAGCAACTCAAGCAAGTCAATTTTGTTTTTTTTATGCACTAAGCAATTATGGTGTGTACACTGAGGAAGGCACTGATGTCTTACAGCACTGAATAAATTGTTATTTTAAAACTGCAGTATGTAATTTTATTTCATTTTTAAATGATCCAAGATTATTTTTTTCAGCAAGGAATATGTAATGTTCAATGAAGGTTTAAGTTAAGTACAGTTTGAGAGTATTGCGGTATGCACCATGGGAGGCGTATCATGGTTTCCTGTTCGGTTTGATTATGGTTACACTCCTAGTAATTTTAGAGGTAAACAAACCCATAATCTTGGGGTGCATCGCAGTTTGCATATTAATGTACTATTCTACATAAGTTTGTAGCATAAATAGTATAAGTAGTGCATTCATATTACTTGTACTAAAAAGAAAAAGTGTACTTGAAATGATATTTGATGTACCTATAAGTAGAAGTGTGAAATGTTGAACACTTCATGCACTCACACAGCTTTGCTAACGCATTAGAAGGGGAGGAGCTAAGGTTGTATTATTATATATTATTTTGGATTATGCAAGCAAAATTCTCCTATGAGACGATTATGCTGCCTCCTGATTGTGACTGGGATTGTACTCATGACTATATGGTAGCTTGGGGCGTAGCAGACATTTTAAAAGTGGGGGGGACGGCTGAATGAAATCCAAAATTTTACGTTCATATAATTATTAACCACCTGTTTTTAAATGGTCTGTCTCTAAAAGTGAGGGGGACGTATGTCAAATGTAATATATGAGGGTTAATGCGCCACAGTGAGTTGCTTTATATACTTCCCATTGCCCACTTACACCTGGGAAATACACAATATAACTCTCATCATTTTGAGTGGATTTGTACTGCTTTGAAACCAAAAGTGTGCAATGTCAGTAACATCATCCCATAGCAGTTTCAATTATAAAAGCCAATAATTTTTGCCGAAACAATGCTCTTTTTTTTGTTTTGTTATCTTGGGAGTTGTTTTGCATCTCTCACTGCTGTTCAGGCAGGTTCATGAGTGTATTCTGGAGGAGAGAGGTGTCAGAGTACAATAAGAGAACAGACCGTACCAGCGATGAGGCTCACACTGGCTTTTAATTCTGCTGCCATAATGAGGACCGTATGTGTGAACGCACCCCTGCGCTGTGCCTCCAGCTCCACCCAGTCCACACACACACACACACACACACACACACACACACACATGCAGACACACCTGCATGTTCATACTGTGAACATACACAAATATGCGGGAACATTTTAAGAAATATGTCTTTTATTTTTACGCCCATCACAGCATGACACGGAGCGAGCCATCTGACAAATGGCGAGTGCAGTGATTCTGTTCAGTGGTTTTTATTCAGCGTCTTTTGCCAAATCACCAAACCCACATTCCTCTAGTGGGTCCAGCGTGTTTCTTGTAAACGGGTTCCACTGGCCACTAATTTCCAGTCTTTTGAGCACTTCCGACCACAACACAAACACAGCGAACACAGCGGATGCCATCTCATCACTCAAGGTGTCGAATTCTGCTGTGGATTCAGAGCTGAAGAGAGTAGCTTGCTCTTCCCTTTAGCCAGAATCCATGAAGTGTGTGAAATGTGACGCTGCTGTCAGAAAAGCAATGAATTCAGGTGACAGGCTGCGGCTAAGTGTAAAGTATAATTTTTATATTTCTAACTGAATATTTCTAGCTGAAAATAAGATCTGTGACCAACAAACTCAGGCCTGTAGCCAGGGGGGTTTCAGGTGGTTTGAAAGACCCACCCCTCACTGACAAAGGTCCTTAATTTGTACCATACATGAGCTCATTTGTCCTATTTTGACTGCTATGCCAGCATAAATTGTCAAAATAATCCATCGAAAAAGGCATTAAGACCAAGCTGAATCCTCTGTTGGCTGTTGGCTGTTGCTGTCGCCTCACAGCAAGAAGGTCGCTGGTTTGAGTCCCGGCTGGGTCAGTTGGCATTTCTGTGTGGAGTTTGCATGTTCTCCCCGTGTTCGTGTGGGTTTCCTCTGTGTGCTCCAGTTTAGTAAAAATTAAGCATGTCCAACTTAGTAAAATAATAATAATAATTGACAATAGGCTATAGTTTTAAATTTAAAACTTTAACAGATTCTTTTTTTTTTTTTTTTTAGATATATGATGTAATAAATGTGTATTTTAAAAACAAGTATTTATTCATAACTAAACCAGGGGTGCCCAAACTTGGTCCTTGAGGGCTACTGTCTTGCAGAGTTTATCTCCTACTTGCTTCAACACATTGACCTGTAAGTTTTGTAGTAAGCTTAATAAGAGCTTAATTAGCTGGTTCAGGTATGTCTAATTGGGGTTGGAGCTAAAATATGCAGGACACCGGCCCTCCAGGACCAGGTTTGGGCACCCCTGAACTAAACCATGTCCCTGTTTCTGACAACATACGAGTGTATATTATTTGGTTCTCTCCTGACTAATCTAATTAATTATTTATTGATCAATGATTATTTAAGATTATTTTTGGTTATAATTGAAAGGGTTGACGAGGTGTGGGGTTTGGAAGAGCTTCTGTGTTTGTAATTGTAGTTTTTTTGTCATGTTTTTATGGGACCACGAGATGTTGCATCTCAAGGAGTTATCCTTTAAATAAATTATCACACTAACATTTTAACCCGATCACATTACCTCTTAGAGCAGCGATGGATGAAGGGGGAAGGCATTACTGCAGATATTATTTAGTATTTGCCTGACGACTGTAGTTTGTTGTATTAAGTACAACAAGAAGGACTTTGTTTTAAACAGTGAAAATTTTTGTAATCCCACAGCTATCATAACCAACAATTAACGACAGTGTTTGCAGTTGTAAAAGGAAAAGTTGCACTGGAAACAAACTCTTTCCTGATTAAAATACCATGACATAAAAAGTTTGCAAAAAAATGATTACGTTAAGTCCCTTTCTAGTTATCTTCATTCCTTCATTTTCTTTTTTTAGCTTAGTCCCTTTATTAAACTTGGGTCGCCACAGCGGAATGAACCGCCAACTTATTTAGCACATGTTTTATGCAGCGGATGCCCTTCCAGCTGCAAACCAGCACTGGGAAACATCCATACACTCTCATTTACACGCATACACTACAGACAATTTAGCTTTACCCAATTCACCTATAGTGCATGTCTTTGGACTTGTGAGGAAAAAAACGGAGCCTCCGGAGGAAACCCACACAAACATGCAAACTCCATACAGAAATGGCAACTGATCCAGCCGAGGCTCAAACCAGCAACCTTCTTGCTGTGAGGCGACAGCGCTACCCACTGTGCCACCGCTCCGTCCCTTTCTATTTATCTTGATGCACCAAAAAGTAATTAAACATCTAAAATTATGTGTATTTGTATGTCTGAGTGCAATTTCGCGCTTGGCTGTATGTATGTACAGTATTTATTTACTATTTGTTTGTTAAAATGTAGATCAAAATATCTCCTATAGTGTTAATAGTGCCATATAATGGTCTTAAAATGACAGTAATATTGTTTAGTGAATATTTGTTCTGCGATGAAAATGTTGAACACCAAAGAGTATTTATTGTGACTGGCTTAAATCAACTCCTTCAGTATTGACTTAAAGTCTACTAGCTGGAAAGTTTGAGCTAGAAGAGTTTGCAAGAGCACAAGTATGAACACAATGAGGCTGTAAAGGTGAACTTGTGAGTTGGTGACTTCACCTGTCTGGTCTGATAATGTTTAATATCTGTCACAAAGTCTTTTGTCTAGTTTTGCTGCTTGTTAGCCTGTACTTTGTTCAGATCACATGTAATTTCTTAAAAAAACCCCGATTAGGCTAATAATGACGTGTTATTTTGTAGAAACAAAACTGAAAATGAAAATTTGTAACAGGCCAAAACACCACTTGAAAACTAGTTGACTTGGACAGTGAAAAGTGAGAAGAAACAAAAAACAAACCAAATTTTTTTTCCTGGTAAAACATTTTTTTGTGCTGATTGGTGTGTTGATTAAAGTGTGAGCAGTAAAACAGTATTATGTTCTATGCTAAGTGTAAATACTTACTTACTCCCAGGGCCATTTATTTCAAAGTTGATATTTAGCTGCAGCATATTGGTGTTTCGTAACATCTAGTTTTTATGAGGGGGGTTGTTAGCCCAACATTCAACCCCCAACCTGGAGGACCAGGACATACACACATACACTACGGACAATTTAGCTTACCCAATTCACCTACAGCGCAAATGTGTTTGGACTGTGGGAGAAACCCACGCTTACACGGGGAGAACATGCAAACTCCACACAGAAATGTCAACTGACCCAGCCGGGGCTCAAACCAGCGACCTTCTTGCTTTGAGGTGACAGCGCTACCCACTGTCACCCAAGTGTACGTAAAAAATAAAATAAAATAAATCTAAACATATAATCATTCACAATTGGGAAGGAAAGTCAATCATTATATTTAGTGCTATTTGTCCAATCAAACATGGCTCTGTAGAGGCAAAAATATTCTCTAATTTAGTAAAAATAATCAAATTAAATAGTAGTAGCAAAGATCTTGCCAACATCCACGGATTGCACGATACTCCTGCATTACAAACAAATTTTTCTTGGTACCACATTTCATTATTATCTGATGTCCAATGTAAAAAAGTAAACGCATTCGAGAGCCACTAATACAGTTGAACAGCAGGTGTTTCATAGCAGTGAAACAGTGTGAATGTGCTGTTTCCCAATTTTACAACACTGTTGCCTTATTTGTGTGTGTGTGCGTGCGCGCAAATGTGTGAGCTGTGATTTGAGGCTGACACCGCAGAATTTGCTGCAGTGAGGATGGAGAGACGCTGTACTGATAAGAAGGAGAAAGTGTGAAGGGAAAAGCAGCTGCATCCTCTCCTCCTTCTGTGAGGTGTGTGCTCAGAGTATGACGCCGTCCACCGGGGAAAACACACACTCCTGACCGCTCATTTATTCAGCACAGGACAACTTTGCAGAGGGTCGCTAGCAGACAGAGTGTGTGTGTTATCGGACTGTACAGGGATGCGCTGGAGGAGGCGGAGGTCTCCGGGACAGGGCAGACAGGGGGAGACCAGGGGTTCGGAGGCTGCATTCAGCATGCCCTTCTTCAGAGGTAATGCTTCTGCGCCACTCTTAACACTGTTAGCCAAAGATGTGGGTTTTCTAGGGACGGTTTGTAATGTGCAGTGTATTTTTGTGTAAATGTTGTAGTTTATAGTGCTGTGTGTGTGTACTGATGTGCTGCAGTCTCAGGCAGTCAGTGGTCATCCATTCATCATGTGCTCTGTTCTGTCTCTCACACACACACACGCACACGCACACACACACACGCACACACACACGCACACCACACGCACACACACACGCACACACACACACACACACACACACACACACACACACACACACACACACACACACACACACACACACACACACACACACAAACACACACACATCGACTTGCTCAGCATGTTTACGCACACACTTACCGTTTGCTCTTCAACTCATTAGCAGGACAAGGTTAAGTACAGATCATTACTTTTTATTTATTTTATATGACATTTTATTTTAATTAGGTTTTATTGTTTAATATGATATATGTATTAGATATAAGAATAATAAAGCAATAAGAAAAGACTACATAATATTATGAAAGACTTTTCAGTTGTTACAAACATTTTATTTCTTATAAAGAATGCTCTTTTGAACTTTGTCTAAAAAATGAATAAATAAATAAACAAATATTAAGAATCTTTCCCAGTGATGGGTTGCAGCTGGAAGGGCATCCGCTGCGCAAAACATATGCTGGATAAGTTGGCAGTTCATTCCTCTGTGGCAACCCCAGATTAATAAAGGGACAAAAGGAAAATGAATGAATGAATATTAAGAAGCACAACTGATTTTAACAGTGATAATAATGTAATTATAAATATATTAAATGTGATAAATATATTAGAATGTATCTTCTTATTAAATGTATTTATCATAAATAAAATGATAAATATATTAGAATGATCTCAGTAAGAAAGACTTCTGTGTCATGTGAAGTTTATTGCTAATAATGATTAATAACCCGTGTATTATTTAAATTAGAATCAGATTTGTTATTAACAATGATAATAGCAATATATTATATAAGCATATTATAATTAAGAATATGTTTACTATATTATAGGATATTATAGTATTGCATGAAATCTTAATTATATTTGTCACTTGGGAAATTCATTCATTCATTCATTTTCTTTTGGCTTAGTCCCTTTATTCATCAGGGGTCGCCACAGCAGAATGAACTGCCAACTTATCCAGCATATGTTTTTACACAGCGGATGCCCTTCCAACTGTAACCCAGTACTAGGAAACATCCATACACACTCATCCACACACATGCACTATGTCCAATTTAGCTTATTTAATTCACCTATAGCACTTGTCTCTGGACTGTGGGGGAAACCGGAGCACCCAGAAGAAACCCACGCCAACATGGGGATAACATGTAAACTCCACACAGAAATGCCAACTGACCCAGCTGGGACTCGAACCAGCAACCTTCTTGCTGTGAGGCGACAGTGCTAACCACTGAGCCACACTTGGAAAATGTTAATTATGTATAATTTGCTCATATACCTTTTATACTAGGGTGATAGCCTGTATTTCATTGCTTATTTGATGAACCAGTTGTAATCTCGGAATAACATCTTGGAATGTCTTGATCAGCCAATCAGAATCAAGTATTCCAGAGAGCCATGAAATAATGTTTAATAACATTTGATTCATTTAAATAATGTAAAATTGAGTAAATTCTGGCCACCCTATTTTAAATACAGTTTCCTTTCAGACACATTGTGTCAGTGATACAGTATACATTCAGTCAAGCATGTGTTATCAGACGTGGAATGTTGATGACAGTCTGGCGTCTTTTCTTTCTCTCTTATGCATGTTAACTATGGTATGCTGGTCTCGGTCTACTGTTTATCAACAAGCAGGCCTCAGATTTCTGCTTTCTGACTTAACATCTGCAATTCTTTTCATACTTGCTTTGTGGACTAAACTAGACAGAAACCAGCAACCAGAATAAAGCATAGCATTGAGCTCTGTCCTCTGGGCACGAAGACCTTCAGCTCAAGTCATCATATGACACTATCAGATGGGAGCGACTCTACCCTCATTGCAGCCAAACTGAAATTTTCATATTTTTTTCATGCGAGCGCTCAGTAATGGACTGATCATTTCATGCAGGTATTTATCTACAGTGCGTTTAAGTCCTTTACAAATGAGTGTATGTGTTTGTTTGCAATTTTATTGGATTTTAGCTACATCAAGAGGTCTGAGAAGAGTGTTTTAATCAGTTTAGCTGTTTGTGCTTTCTTTTTAGGTACTGAGAGAAGATTTTGAAAGTGGGATGTTTTTGGCTCTCTGGGTAGGATTCTTGCATTTCATTTGATCCATATTTGATGAAACGGGTTTCTCAAAGTCTTCTGATTGTGGTCCAGGCAGTGACTCCAAATGTAGATGAGCTGAGATGCTCTTCTCTGTTTGCGTTTGCTGGAGGAGATTAAAAGAGATCTGGAGCGTCTGCTTAGTGCTGTGTTGCTTTATTATTAACTCAAAACAGACTGTTTTGTAATTGGGGGTTTCTGCAGAGAGCTTTTTCATTCATTTATTAGTTGATTAATCAATTGATTATTGAACACATCATTGATTATCTCAACAATTACTCTGTAAGGTATTTAATTGGTTATCCAGTCATAAGTGTCGATTTGTGGAAATTGAGATTTATGCATAATCTGAAAGCGGAATAAATAAGTTCTCCATTGATGGTGAGGATTGAACAATGGCTGAGGTTTTTTGAAAATCTGGAATCTGAAAGCCACAGAAATTTAAATACTGGAAAAATCACCTTTAAAGTTGACCAAAATAAGTTCTTAGCCATGCATATTACTAATCAAATATTATATTTTGATATATTTACAATAGGAAATTTACAAAATGTCTTCATGGTACATGATGCAACATGTTGCAACATAGGCTCATTCTAAAAAACGTAGCCCTATATACACTTCTGAAGATTGCGAATTATGTAGCTGTATGTGAAGTATGAATGGCTGGATTTAAAGCGAGCGATACGGGGCGGTATGATGCTGTTTTCGCGCTTATCAGCTGACGGCTTACCTCAGTGTCAACGACTTTCCCGCTGTTACCATTTTGTCCAGTTAGCTCGCCATTGAAAACACTATTGCTTGAGTTTAGGGAAGGAGGAGGGTGGGTCAGTAGATCAGTCAGTCAGTCAGTCAGGAAATCAGTCAGTCGACATCGGCCTCTGGTGGATTTGCAAAAACTGCAAAAAACCCCCAAAAAAACATAGCTTCTGGGACGCATTTGGCAATCTCCAGAAATGTATATAGCAGTACGTTTTCAGAATGAGCCTGGGTTGCGATATTTATTTAATATTCTAATGTTTTTTGGCATAAAATTGAAATCAATACTTTTGCCTTATTTTTAGTATATTTTTGGTTATTCTTAAAACATACCTGTGCAATTTAAGACAGGTTATGTTGTCCAGGTTTGCATTTTATTTGTCTTTTTTTTGCTGTAGTAACTAAAAAAACAACAACAACAAAAATCGCTTAAGCTTTTGAAATGTTCATTTATCTCAAGGAAAATCTCTCAACAAGTGCAGTAAATTATACATGGAACCCAAGTGTTATGTTAAAGTTTAAGCTTATCTGAATGAACTTATTTGGATACAGTTGAATTCAATTCAGTTTTTATAATAATATTATAATAGCTTTTTAATAAGAAAAAAAATAGGAAAATAATAAAATGCATGGGCAGCACGGTGGCGGAGTGGATAGCACATTCGCCTCACAGCAAGATGGTCGCTGGTTCGAGCCTCGGCTGGGTCAGTTGGCATTTCTGTGTGGAGTTTGCATGTTCTCCCCATGTTTGCGTGGGTTTCCTCCGGGTGCTCCGGTTTCCCCCACAATTCCAAAGACATGCGGTACAGGTGAATTGGGTAAGCTAAATTGTCCGTAGTGTATGAGTGTGCGTGTGAATGAGTGAGTATGTATGTATGTTTCCCAGAGATGGGTTGCGGCTGGAAGGGCATCCGCTGCGTAATACATATGCTGGATAAGTTGGCGGTTCATTCCGCTGTGGCGACCCCAGATTAATAAAGGGACTAAGCCGAAATGAAAATGAATGAATGAATAAAATGCATAATTATGTAAAATATGCTTCTCTCTAAATATTTCTACTTAAATATCAAATGATATCAATAGGTTTTTCCAACCCAAGCTCATTCTGAAAATATACCTCTATATACATTTCTGGAGAGCGCCAAAAATGTCCCAGGAGATATGTTTTTTTTTTTCAAGTTTTTGTTTTCACAAATCCACCAGAGGCCGCTGTGTGCGCTTTTTGAGATCTCAAATTTCTCTTGTGAGTGCCATTCACGCCTGCTGTTCTCACGTAAATCCACCAGAGGCCACTGTCGACTGACTGTTGACTGACTGAACGATCGACTGACCCCCTCCTTCCTTAAACCCAACCAATAGTGTTTTCAAAAGTACCGATTGACCCGTCAAAAGGAACAGCGTTATACTGCCCCGTAGCATTTGTTTTAAAGACGAAATGCAGCCATACGTACTTCTCGCTACATAATTCGTGATCTCCAGAAATGTATATAGGGCTACATTTTCAGAATGAGCCTGTGTTGTAACTTTCTATTTAAAACAAAATGCACAATTTTTTGTCATTGTTGTTGATAATACTGACTCATCGTTTCAATCCTAATTCAAGTAAATCAATCTATACTGAAGTAACTGGCAAACTTTGGCTGGGGACTTTTGCAGTGAAAGTATGTTATGTAGTCTGGGAGCATTTCTTTACTCAGTTTAAGTCTTTATAAACACTGAGGTCTGGCCAGATGTGTGGTGGTGCTTTGAGAGGATTTCACTGAGCATAACAGTGTTTTCAATCTCTAAATGTTTCTGGCAGTATTTAAATTAGTAAGGGAACTAGGGATGGTTTAGAATTACATTATAGATGTGCTTCAGAAATTGTGGTGGTTCGGCTTCTTGAATTGCTCATGTTGTGCTGAGGTAACGTACTGTATGTCGCTTTTGTCTTTTTTTAATGCCCTCTTGGCTAATGGCATTAGCTCATATTTGGCAGATGCAGCTCAGTGCTAACCCCAGCGTTTGTTATTGTCGTTGTTGTTTATTTTTAGAGGTAACTGCTGAGAATGTTCTGCCGCCTTAGTGCCATGCTACGGCATTGACAGGCATGCTGGGATAGCTAAATCCCCAGACCTGCTGACAAGACTCAATAGTATGCACCCAGTGTGGGTCTTGCAGCAGATTTGTGGATACTGTTATCGTGATTAATATTTAGATAAGACAAACACATCCTAACAGGAAGTCAGATCTGAAAACACGTCTACAGAGAGAGTCTGAATCATCTGCTCGTTTTTGGGTGTTTGCTCATTCACGCTCAGCCAATCAGCTCCATGGAAACAGACAGAATGACTTTCAGAAAGTCAAGCCTGATGTGAAATCACCTGGTGTATAAAGGTTTAGTAACCACATGTATAATGCCTCCATGTTAGTTAGAGATGTGAGGTATATTGAGTTTGTGTGATTCTTTCATATTTTTTATAAGCAATAAGCTATGAGTTTTCATCTGAAATGTGCAACCAAACATACCTGGTGCAATGTATTTTAAATTTTGCAAAAATATAGAGCTAGGCACGTATTTTCAATAAGCATGGACTGAAAACAAATGCAGAGTTTTTTTCACCAAGAATAAAAATGTAGAAAATACAGAGATTTGTGGTAGGACTGCACGACATTTGACATTGCCATATTTTGTTTTGCTGTAATTTATTTTGCGATATAAATACAATTTCACCAGATAGCATGAATAGCTATATTTAGAAAGAATTCATTAAATTTGACTAGAATCTGGAAGATTATGGGGACTATTTTGGATTATTATTGGGAAGATAGAAGGGAAATACCTTACATCACAGTATTCAGGCATAGAAATTGAATAATCAAATGTAAAATAACACTGTATAAACACACATTAAAGTTACTGGCCTTAAAAACACTTGCAAATGATAAACTTTCACTCCATTATGGTTAAACAAAAATTGTCTGCTTCTGAACTGTGGCTCCTGGTAAAATATAATCCCAACCTACAAACTCAACATTGCATTTCCTGCGATGTGGAAGTGCACATTACGATATTGATGCTGAAATGATATATTGTGCAGTCCTAATTTATATAATAATGTAGAAATACAGAGAAAATAGATTTCATATGCACAATGCATTGCAATTTAGCCAAAAAATAGAGCGTTGAGATTTGTTGGCCAGATCACCCACAACCCAACTCCATGCTGTCTAATTACATTAACAAACATGAGCCAAGCTGTGAACTGGTGCTCAACACTCATGCTTGCAATTACATCATCTAGCACTTTAAAGCACTTCCATTCGCTATGATGTCATCCTCTCCATTTTGTCCTCGCTGGTTTTACATTCCTCAGTGAGTCAGTACTGATCGAGTATCTGCTTGAATAAGCGTGCAGATGGCGTGCTTATGTTTTACTGTATTATAGTGCTGAAGTGGAAAAGCCTCCATAGATGAATTTCGGGAGGGGTGAAGCTATATAAGAGTGCAGAAATGGTGCTTACAGCCTGGTCCTGGCCTGAGCACCGTGTGGATTGTGTGAGTGTGATCGAATGGATGTGTGTCTTTTTTTGCACGTGTGTTTGTGAGGCTCCAAGGCGCGAGAGGTGCATGGGCGTCCCCCGACGGCTCGTAATGCTCAGCAGATGTTTTCCACTTTCCATGTTCGTATTAATCCAGTCATGTGGACAACAAAGAAGCAACCATTTCCAACACAGCTCTTTCTTTTCCAGTACAAAACATCTCGGTTTCTCACAGCGTTGATAGTTATCTCAGCTAGGCGTCCATTCCAGAGCAATAACACTCACTCCATATTTCTCTCACACCCTCTTTCTTCCCTCCGTGCCTGTGCTTCGTTGTTCCTTTCCTTAAAAAATAAGCTCGTTCCAGCTATTGAGCTGCTGTTGAACAGTTTGCAAATAACTCATTTAGAGCAACTAAAGTCTCCACTATCATTATGGTCTGCAGTGAATTACGGCTATTTCTTCTGTATAACAAGTCAATCAGGTTTCTTTGCTGTTTGCTTTATTTACATTCTCTAAGAGGCTTGAAGCAGAGGGTGCAAGGGGCACCACATCCTTTTATTAAATACTTTTCCAAGATCACTTGTGTTTATTTGGGGAGATTTTTGAGGTTAAGAGGACATAGTTGACCACCCAGTCCAGTGTTAGTAGACTATGGAAAAGATTACTTCAGACACTGGAGGCTTTGGACTGGTTTGTGCACGTCTCCCTCTCTTGAAGCTGTTCATTGTTTGAAATGTTTTCGTCTTTGCGATGGGATGAATTCATAACCTATGTTTTTTGCTTCACTACGTGCCTTTCATTCCGCTCGTCCTTTGAGTCTGAGTCTTCGGGCTGGCTGCTTGTCCTGGCACACGCTCACTCATCTTGGATGCTTCAGGCCCACATTAGGAGCTTTTCCCTGACCACACACACCTCCCAATGGTGCGCTGAGGTCACGGCTCTATTCTCTTCTGCTGGTTAACCCAACTCAGCTTCCTATATCACTCAAAATATCTTCTGTCTATCACTGTTGCAAAAGAAAAGAGGCATTACTCAGTGGAAGAGACATA
>CAIGQW010006673.1:161717-173065 GCA_903798125.1 Danio choprae
GTCTTATTTGTTTTATTTTGGCTAGAATAAAAGCAGTTTTTAAAAAACATTTTAAGGTCAATATTATTAGCTTCCTTAAGCACTATTTTTTTCAGATTGTCTACAGAACATACCATCGTTATACAATGATTTGCCTAATTACCCTAACTTGCCTAGTTAACCTAATTACCCTAGTTAAGCCTTTAAATGTCACTTTAAGCTTAATACTAGTATCATGAAAAATATCTAGTCAAATATTATGTGCTGTCGTCATGACAAAGATAAAAGAAGTCAGTTATTAGAAATGAGTTATTAAAACTATTATGGTTAGAAATGTGTTGAAAAAAATCTTCTTTTCGTTAAACAGAAATTGGGGGTGAAAAAAAAATATATATATATAGATATCATGTGTGTTGTTTTAAATTTTAATACTGAATTATTTCATTTTATGAAAACTGATTTACTGATTTTAATTAAAATATTTATTCCAAATAGGAAATTATTTGTGAGATTATAATTTGTCACTTTTGGTCGATTTAAAACACCGTTGGTGAATAAAAAGTATCTGTATCAGCCTCTCAGTGTTAACAAAAATTGATATACTTGACAAAAAACTACTACAATAAAAGAAAAAAGACAAAAAACTAAACAAAACAAAGTGGAATCGAATGGTCGAAAATATTATTTTTATATTTTAGTAAATATAAAGAAACAATGGCTAATGAAATTATAGGTAATTCTAGTAATTTAAAAACATTCGCTAACTATATTTTAAAATAAGGATTTTCTTTTATTTTTATGCCTAATATGCAAAATGTTTCAAAATGAGTTGAGAATTACAAGAGTCACGTAAATGAAATAACATTTTCAATTCAAAACAACATGAATGCATTATTATTGCAGTGCTATTGGTGGAATGTTTAGCATTTCTATTGTAAAATGGTTATAAAATAATTCACTCTTAATTCGACATTTCACACAGGAATTGCCCTTTTGCTTCCGTGAACTGTAAACTCCAGCTAGTTCACATGCTGTAGTAATGACTTCTACCAGTAGGGGCCACTTACACCCATCTGAACCCCTCAATCCTGCATTAGATGCTTATTAGAGCTGACGGTAGATGCGTTGGCTAATAGTTAAACCTTGCAGATCATTTGTGTAAAATGAGTGTTGTCTATATTTGTGTGTCTCTTGCATGTGTGCAATGTCTCAGTCTCAATTATGTCCTTATTGTGGAATCTCTGACTCTCGCACACAGAGATCAGTGTCAGATTTAATGGTGGTGACAGAGGGTTATGCGAGTGGGTGTATGGGAAGGGAAGTCTTTGTCAGTTTGCCCTCTGGCCGGTTTGAGGGAGACACACACAATACGGTCTTTACAGCATCACTCAGCATGAGCTCCATTAGCTGTAGGTCAGAGTGAAGTGTTAGTATCATAACATCAGTGTGTGTTTGGGCTCATATGCAGTGCATGTTTAAAGTTACTCTGTAATTTAGCTGTTACAGCGAGTGTGTCACACTGCAATAACCAGTGGATTAACTGGTTTAGATAATTACTTGAGAATCTTCGGTGGAATGTATCCTGTCATTTTAAATTCCTTAGGATCCATTTCATAAAGTGCACTACGCAGACATGAATCTGCACTCAGTTTTTATACACACAAAACATTTCTCCATTCGTTCTGTTGTAATAGGATCTGGTCGTTGACTGATAAGTTGTTAATGCACATTTTTCCTGAAAATACTTTATTAGACAAAGAAAATAATTAAATACAATAATTGTATCATAAGGCCTCACGGTGGCGCAGTAGGTAGCACGTTCGCCTCACAGCAAGAAGGTCGCTGGTTCGAGCCTCGGCTGGGTCAGTTGGCATTTCTGTGTGGAGTTTGCATGTTCTCCCCTTGTTTGCGTGGGTTTCCTCCTGGTGCTCTGGTTTCCCCCACAAGTCCAAAGACATGCGGTACAGGTGAATTGGGTAAGCTAAATTGTCCGTAGTGTATGTGTGTGAATGGGTGTGTGTGGATGTTTCCCAGTGATTGGTTGCAGCTGGAAGGGCATCCGCTGCGTAAAACATATGCTGGATATGTTGGCAGTTCATTCCGCTGTGGCGACCCCAGATTAATAAAGGGACTAAGCCGAAAAGAAAATGAATGAATGAATTGTATCATAATAAATGCACTGTAAAAAGCGATTCATTACTTTAAGTACAAAAAGTGTAAATTCATTGTAACTTGTAACTGTTGATTTAAGTTGATTTAAATTAATTTTTATTATTATGCACATAGTTTATTTACATGACAATATTAAGGCAACAGGTTTATTCACTTTAAGAAAAAGTCAACTGATCGTTTTTTACAGTGTAATTATTCCAATTTTTTTATTTGCTGTTAATTTATTTACTTTCTGGCCATCTAAGATGCATTTCTTGCTCAGTAAAACACTGAAGAAGATTTTTAGCTGAAACCATGGTAATTTATATAGGGGTGCGCAACATCCACTGGCTGGCCTATTTCAAAAAAGTGGAATGTTACTTTGAAGTCATTCATTATTTTAGGTAATTACAATAGCATTTCTGTGTTAGAATGAGACCAAGTATTACAGATTATAAAGAAGCAGAGGAGGGGGATAAAGCAGTATTGAACAGATATGTTATAGGTTTGCTCATCTGGTTCTAGAGGGGAAAGAAAGGGAGTCTCGGAGACGGATATAGGAGGAGAGAGAGTGTCTGACAGACTTAATTGAGTTTATAGGCAGTTGTGAGTGGAGATAGTGGCATCTTTATAAACTGGAGAACAGATCAGCCCAGTGCTTAACTGAAAGACAGGCCAGCTGGAGCCGATGCACAGCTCAGTCAAAGTGTGTGTGTGTGTGTGTGTGTGTGTGTGTGTGTGTGTGTTTGTGTGTGTGTGTGTGTGTGTGTGTGTGCGTGTGTGTGTGCAGGAGGCCTAACTCCTCCTCCTCTCTCTCTCAGTCTCTCTCTAAACTCCATTCTCCTATGTAATACGGTGTGTGTGTGTGTGCAGGCCTCAATTTCTATATGTGTTTGGTGTACTGTTGGACTGTTGTTTCACTATTGATCCGTCTTAACAGGTTAGTGCAATTGTTTTCAAATTTGAAATATGTATCTGCATGTGTGTGGATGTTTGTACATGTGTGTCACTGCAGCATATGGACTCATGTCATGATACAGTTTTGTCTTGATACTGTTTTCCAAAAGTGAAATAAAAATAAATACACTTATGCCTTTATTTATGAACGCATTAGGTTTTATAGTGTTTAATCAATGAATTTAAGGCTATTTTGTTTATTTGAGGAATGTGTTAAAGTGTTTTGGGTTTGGTATTTCTTCTGTGTGGTTCATTGTATCACACCTAGAGTCAATACTCATGTAAAATCAGGTGTGTTTACAGTATGTATGAACTTAATTGTTTAAACTGGTGATATATGTATTTATGTTCTTCCCCATTACTTCTCATTTTGCCTACCATATTTTAGTTTGACCCTTTCAGTGGATGATTGTTGATTAGTATACATAGTAAAAGGGCTTTTCTCTCTGTCTTTGCTGAAAGCAGCATCCCGACACATTACTCACTGTTAAACCCTTTAGAATTCATTGATGGTGTTGTGTGCAAAAAAAAGAGCCACATTTGAATCAGTAACAGGGACTGACATTAAATGAATAATTACAATTACATCCAAAGATGCTTCGGTGAATGTACCATTAGCCAGGAAGAGTTGATGTCATCAGGCAGTATCCAATGATCATTTGGTGTTTCAACCCTAAGCCGCAACGCCTTCAACATTGGTGGGTCAGCAGTGCTGGCCAAATCACTGCCCATCAACTCCCACCTCGGCTTCCAGCTAAGCTTCTCTCTCCTGCTCCATAACCAGCAAGAAGCTCTCTCTGCTGCCTCCCCCATCCTGCGAACAGTTATCTTTCTCTCCCTCCCATCACCCCAATGGCTGTAAGCATCCTCCATACTGATTGGGCGGCGAATCCTCTATAGCCGATCTCTACTGGGAAGAGCCATGACTGCCAACCTTTCTCCCTGCAGTCATGCAAGAGGTCCTGGTATTTGGTGCTCTTCCTCTCAAACGCTTGCTCACAACCCTCATCCTATGGGACTGTAAGTTCGATGAGAATGATTTTCCTTGCCTCTGTAGACCACAGTACTGCATCTGGCCTCAGTGTTGTCTGGATATCCGGGGGATTTTCCCTCAGGTCTACCTTAATTTTCCATGATTGGGCCTTTTGCAGCAGATTGGTTCTTGTTGTTACTGTGGTTGGTGGCTTTTGACCTGCTCTTACAAACTTGATTGATGGTATTGCTGTCCCGTGTGGTTGGTGTTACTTGCGTCTCTCTTGCTCCAGGGTGTTAGCGAGTATCATGAGCACTTTGTCATGGCTCCACCTGTATCTACCTTGGGCAAGTGCTGCTTTACACCCTGACAGGATGTGTGCCATGGTACCCCTCTCCCCACAAAGCCTGCACAATGGGTCCTCTCTTAAGTGGGTCCTCTCTTAAGCCCCACTTGTGCAAGTTTGTCCGAGTTGGGAGTGTGTCATACACTGATCTTAACATGAATGAGATGCGGAAAGGTTCCAATCTCCCCAGATCTCCCCATGTGATCTTCCTCTTGGGTAGGTCCCACTTGGTCCATGCTCCCTGGGACACTAGCTCCACTGCCCTTGCCCTTCGTCCTTCCTCCTCCAGGTTCTGTACCTTCTCCTGGATCATGGTCCTTCTATTCTTGGATCCAGCCTTCCCCCATTGCTGGATATGGGAAGTTCCAAGACCCTGTCTTCCTGTGCATGTCGTTTCCATGATGTCACGTAGCTTCAACATACTTTCAGCTTGTGCAATAGATGAGTCAGCTGCCCACTTGTGTCCTGATCTTGTAAGGATGCCTGCCTGCCTGACTTGCTCATCCTGGGAGTCTCTGTATGTCATTATGACCCTGCACTTTGCTACCTTAAATTCCTCCTCCACGGATGACAGAGGAAGTTGGAGCTGCCCTGATCTTATATAAAGGCCTACTGAAGTGAAGCTTGAAGGGATTCCCAGCCACCTCCGGAGGTGCTTGTTGATCTTTCTCTCCACTCCTTTGACGCTTGTCATGGGAACTTCATACACCGTTAACAGCCACATGAGTCTTGGCAGCAATCCATGTTTGTAAAGCCATGCTTTAAACTTCTGCAGGAGCCTTGATTTTTCGATCTTCCTCAACCATTCCTCTGCTTCGCTGTACTGCTTTTGTTGTTCCTGTCAGTAAATGAATCATCAGACCACTTCCCGAGACACTTAATTGGATTTTCCTTTATCAATGGAATCACTTCTCCTTTGACATGCAGCATGACTCTGTTTACCTTTCCTGATCACCATGTAGCTGGATTTCTTTGGCTTAAATCTAATTCTGGCCCATGTTGCCATGCAGTCCAGAGCAGTTAGTACCCACCTTGCCTCCACATGGGTCGTGGTCGTTACAGTAAGGTCGTCAATGTAACCTCTTATTAGGGGTTGTCAGATGCCCGATTGCATTTTTGGACCTCGGACTTCCTTCCGAGCGGCTGTTATTATGAGGTTCATTCCCATGATGAAGAGGATGGGGGAAATTGTACATCCAGTTACGATCCATTTTCCAGGTTTTGCCACTGGAATCGTCTTGAATCGTAGCTGGATTCCGCCAAAGTAACTGATGATCAATCCCTTGATGTGCTGAGGGATAAGTTAATGGTCTAGTGCTGCATGGATGAGGGATTGATCCGTATGCATTAAACAAGTCCAGCCAAACAATGGTCAGGTTGCCGTTGCTGGCCTTGGTCTCCTGGATCATCTGGCTAAGAACTCCAGTGTGTTCCAGACATCCAAAGAAGCCTGGGATCCCACCTTTCTGGTTAGCAGTGTCGGTGTATCCATTCTTAGTCATGTATGAGGTCATCCTCTTAGCCAGTACAGAGAAGAAGATCTTGGATTCTACACTTAGCAGTAAGATTGTTCTAAATTGGTCTATGGTTGAGGAGTTCTCTTCTTTTGGTACAAAGCAGCCCTCTGCACCTTTTCCAACACAATGGAATGTTACCCTTCTTCCAGATCCTCTGGAACAGCTTCCATAGCCTCCGGAGGATCATTGGGCACTTCTTATTTACATTATAGGGTATGCCGCTTGGGTCAGGGGCAGAACCTGACCTGGCCTTCTTCACCACCTCTTGGAATTCCTTCCAGGAAGGTTTGCTGATGTTGAGCTCTTTTACGGGTGTATCAATGCTGTCGACATTTGGGTTGGCATCCAGGACCTGGTTTCTGAAGATGTCATTGTGGGTTTCTCTCAAGAATGTCTCTATGACTTCTCTGGGGCTTATCCTCCAATCCGAATCATTCCCTTGCTAGATTGTAGGTTATTGTTGTGAGAGTGTTGATTTTCTGCTCAGCTGTCCCTGCTAGTGTGACTTCTAGCACTTTGTCGAGGTCTTTGTCTAGTTGATCAATCATGAGAGAAATGGATGCATGTGAAATCTGTTCCACAGGTTTAATAAACACTCTGTAGATTTGTTGAATTATTTGGATAAACTTCTGTCTGACTAAATATTTAAGAGGATAGTTCCCTCCAAGAAGAGCACTTCATTTAGACAACTTTAAAGGTGATTTTCTCAGTATTTAGATTTTTTGAATCATCAGATTCCAGATATTTAAATTCTTGTATCTCTGAGAAATGTTGTCCTTTCCAAATAAACCTTGTTAATGGAAAGGTTATTCAGCTTAATCATCTCAATTTAAATCTATTAATCTTAATCTTACGTTTTTGTGGTCCAGGGTGACATACGTCATAGTTTATTCATCATCATGTTGATCCAAACCTTTTAGTCTTTTTTGGAACGAAATTTATCAAACCTGAGAAATGTCTGTTCTCCAATGGGATTCTGTTTACTTAAAACATTCTATATAAGAAATTTATAAGATCATTTTAATTAAGGCTTTTATTCACATATAAACACTGACCAGCAAACATAAACACAAACATTGTTGCTTGACGTGTGAGAACAAACCTTGCTGGAAGCTGTTAGTGTGACACGCAATAATGAAACCTTTTGGTTTTTTGCAGGTCAAGCAAGCATTCTTAAATTATTCTTATAAGCAAATCTAAATGCTGTAAATGTTATTTGCTCATTAACGTTAATATGTGAATAAAAGCTTAAAAAACATTTTTTGGGGGATACATACATTTTTCAATGGAAGGACAAAAACCTCAGACATTTTTTTTTCAGAATTGCTGGCTATGACTCATTCATTTCTTAATAATAGTTTTTTTTTCAGAATAATGAATAAGACATTGCATTTTCAAGCATGCAGAATTTACTTGTAAAATGTAACATGCTTAACCCTCCCTATTTTGTTTCAATAGAATATTTTAAAGGTACATTTTGCAACTAAAATAACCTTAACCACAAATTCACTTTATAGTAACCATATAGCTTAACCTTGGCATTTATTGTAAAACTGTGGTTAAATACAAAAAAAAAGTTATTCTAGACCGTTGCTAAAATAAAACCATGGTTAATTTTGCTGAGCTTAATAGTAATTAACATGAATTGTACAGAATGTGCAGTTCCAGTCACATCCAGTAGAGGGAGGAACAGCTCTGTGTGTCAGTGCTGTGAACTCTGCGTGATCTGTCTCTGTCTGCCCTACTCATGTCCCCTTAACTTTGTTATGGTCTCTATTTTAAATCTCTGCCTAATTAAGCACCTGGCATAACCGATGGATGCTTCACCCTCCTACATTGGTAAAAGCTCTCATGTACAGAGAGTTCAGGGGAAGAGCAGACTCACTGGCCTCAGGCCTTGGAGAGAAGCCCTTCTTTAACAGAGAGATTATGGCATCTGCATTGCTGTTTACACTACTAAAAGATGCAGAGAGAAAGAAATAGAAAAATACACAGAGCGTTTGCCTTAGTAGTATATAGCTTGTTGAAGTAGATTCGAGGGGTTGAGTTTTCTCTTCCTTTAAAGGGATTATATGTGCATGAAATTGTAAAAGAAATTGTATTTTTATTACCATGTATTAGTCTCGCCTCGAGCGATGCAGAGGGCAAACATGCACACATACATGTGATTAAAAATAAACACATTAAAAAAACGTGTCTGCAAGCGTGCATTCACATTTTGCTATCAATAACATAACAGGAAATGAGAGAGATTATGCTGCTTTTGTTCCTTCTTCTCTTTCCTCCATCATGACTCTTGGGATCTGGAAAGATAAGACGCAGTTCTACATCAAACGTTGTCCAAGATGCAGCTCCGCCTCCAGCTCTCCATCAGAACTGTTGTGCTGTTTGTAAGGTCTGAGCAGACCAGTGCGGTGTTCAAATCAAGAGGCAAAACTAAAGTAATGTTTGTAGTTACATTTTTAGAAATACAGGTTAAATAAACATTATGCATACTATCAAATAAACATGAATAATATAATTATATTTTGTAGACTTTTTGTTTTCTGTTTTAAATTAATGCAAGCTCTGTGCTGTTTATTAAAGGGGACCTATTACGCCCTTTTTTATAAGATGTAAAATAAGTCTCTGATGTCTCTAGAGTGTGTGTGCGAAGTTTCAGCTCAGAATACCTCACAAATATATTGACTTTTTGAAACTTTTTGGTGACTGTCGCTTTAAATTCAAATGAGATTGTGCTTTTTTTAAAAGAAGGCAGCGCTACAAATGCACATACGTCACATGTCACCATAGCGGCACATTTAAAACAAGACTAATGCTATCTCTGTGAAAAAGTGAAAATGTGAGCAGAAGTTTCTCAGAAGAAGGCAGTCTATGGAGATTACAGTGCTCATTTGTGCATAAAACTCCACATGTATAATCCTCTTAGTCGCTGACATTATCTTCAGCAGGTGAAAACTGTAATGGCAGATGGCTGCTTTTCACTCAGGGCTGTTAATGCTAATGAGGGTGAGATGGTCGCTAATGGCCGGGGCTTTCCCCCTCTGATGACACGTACAAGGAGAGAAAGTCAATCAAAGTGTTTTTGCAAAATGGTTTTTATCATAGTGTGATTATAAAAAATAGAATAATCTTTTTTTTTCTGGCTGCTATATTCACACACTGTTGCCACACAAATGTGCTTACAACACAAAGGGATTTTTGCATAATGGGTCCCCTTTAAGACAAACTATATTTCTAATAAAGCTTTTAAATGTATTTCAAATTAAAAACTACAGGAAAGCACTAATAAATGTAATATTCCTTGTATGTATTTGATTGGTTAATTGATGACTAGTTGTTCTGTAGGTGCCGTTAGTTTAAATTTGTGGAACTGTTCAATCTTTCAGCAGGTTATGTTAGTATGTTAGTAAAAGGAGACTTTATTTCATAAGTGATTCACTGAATCATTCATTGAAGAGATTTGTTCATAAATACCTGAAAAACACTGACGGTCAAAGAGCTGAAATTCTGATAGTTGGGTGCAAAAGCAAAAACAAAGTAACTCGAAATGTTGTGTCTAAAACATGTTATGCAATATTAACTTTTTTGTTTGTTGAACTGCAGTATAAAATTCTGTGGCAGGTGGGGAATGTTTAATGTGGTTATAATAATTCATTCATTTATCTGACAAGACGGCAGCCACGGCAAGTGTCAGTTTCAAAGTGTCTGCGAATAGCTTGCCTAAGCAGAAAAATGTGCTGTTGCTGCCAGATTCTGATGACAGAAAATAAGATTAGGTTTCTACAAAACTAACTTGACTAAATCAAATGAAACAACTGAATTTGAACTGTAAATTCTTTGTCAGGAATAGTCATTAGGTGGCAGTGTTTTTGCACATATTTTTTGCATATATTTTGCATATCTGAGAGACAAATTTTCTCTTTGATTCATCTTTATAAATGTAACTAGTCACACTGTATGAACATGTTCCCAGCTATAACCCCTGTAAATATGGGATTTCAATTAATGGTCATTCATTCCAGACTCTATGGCAGTCAGTACTCTTTAAAATGACATCATTAATCCATGACACTTTTGGTGATGCTGTGGATCAGTCACGTTCAACAAAAAACAGGCTAAAGCCTTTTTTTTGACCATGAAGGTGATGCCTGTACAGCAAAAAGGTTTGTTGTTGTTGCACTAATTGCGTAATTGGGTTCTGTGGTCCTATTCACTGTTGATTTGAGTGTTTTTGTAGGAGAGAGGTGCTCAAACTCGACCCTTGAGGGGCCACTGTCAAGCAAAGTTTAGCTCCAACTTCTTAAACAAGCCTCAACACATCAGTCCGGAAGTTTCTATACAGTATGTCTCCCAGCACGCAATTTAATGTTTAAAGTACATCTAATAGATGTCCAAACATAAACATCTGAGTTAAAGCAAGGCTAAATTTGGGCTGTCTTTGAAAATCTAACAGACATCTAACAATAGACTAAAATTAGACTGGTCTAATGGTCTAACTGGTCTAAATGAATGACTACTGTCTAATCTGTGTATCTGATGACTAGTGTTTTGGACTATTGTTAGACATCTGTTGTAACTTCCGAGTTTGGTTTAGCCTTGTTTTAGCACAGACATCTATGTTTAGACATCTATTAGATGTTTTTTAAACAAAATAGTTTGGTGGGTAGAAATGCTGCATTCAAGTCCATCTGGGATGTTACTTATGAGTTTATTCATTCATTAATTTTCTTTTCGGCTTAGTCACTTTATTAATCTGGGGTCGCCACAGCGGAATGAATCGCTAACATATCTAACATATGTTTTACACAGCGGGTGCCCTTCCAGCTGCAACCCATCACTGGGAAACATCCATACACACTCATTCACACTTATACACTACGGACAATTTAGCTTACCCAATTCACTTATACCGCATGTCTTTGGACTTGTGGGGGAAACCGAAGCACCCGGAGGAAACCCACGCCAACACAGGGAGAACATGCAAACTCCACACAGAAACGCCAACTGACCCAGCCGAGCCTCGAACCAGCGACCTTCTTGCTGTGAGGCGATCGTGCTACCTACTGCGCCACCGTGTGGTATGGTGCTTTTTTTGATGAATTACATGAAAATACTGCAGGGTTTGTTAACATAATAAAACATTTGAAGATTGAAAAATGGGAATGAAACACATTAGATGTATTTTGTGTTTTTAATATTTAAAAAATAATATTTTATGAAGTAACTTTAAGCTAATCTTACAATCCTGTCTAATTCATTCATTCATTCATTCATTTTCATTTCGGCTTAGTCCCTTTATTAGTCTGGGGTCGCCACAGCGGAATGAACCGCCAACTTATCCAGCATATGTTCTACGCAGCGGATGCCCTTCCAGCTGCAACCCATCTCTGGGAAACATCCATACACACCCATTCACACTCAT
>CAIGQW010006673.1:173465-202479 GCA_903798125.1 Danio choprae
CCATTGAAGAAAACATTTAGAGTTTCTCACTCATAATAATGACTTTGTAATGGCATTCTTGTGCGTTCAACTTGTCAATATGATCAAATCAAATCAAATTACTGTCATTGTCACATCATCAGCAGCACGTGTACTATGATGAGTGAAAAGCTTAGGTGCTGGGCTCCAAACAGTGCAAAATACAGTGCAAAATACAGCAGCATACTCCAAAAAACAAAGCAATATACTATTAGCAATGTTGACAGTAATACATAAAAGACAATAAATGCGTGAAAGACAGTAAATACGTTAAGAAAAACACACATTTGCACAGATAGACAAGTACACAGTCAAAAAGGTGTACACATAGTTTGACTGTTGGTGGAAAATTGTCGTTTCCGTCGTCGCCTCTGTTGTGTGACCCAGACAAAGGGCTCTGCTGCTGTGTTTGTAAACAGAGCGCCATTAAAGAACTCAAAGTCTGGTCTTCGATGTGCGACGAAGGAGCCAATTTCCCAAAGTGTGTGTCTGTCGTAGGCAATAAGCGTGTGTACATCCAGCACGAAAAACAACAAAATTACAAGTAAAACACACAAAACACAACAAGGTTTGCTGGTGCTCGCAACATAGCGACCATGCTCGATGCCATCTTAGATGCATTATCCACTTATATGACCTATATAACATATCCGACATGACCATTTGACCCTGATTGGCAGGTTCATGTGTGTTTAATTAGGAGATAAAACAGGGGTCACCAGCCCTGTTGCTGAAGATCTAACTTCCCGCAGAGTTCATCTCCAACCATGATCAAACACACCTGAACCAATTAATTAGGCCCCCAAAGCAGCATTTGTTAATTACAGACTGGTGTGTTTGGTCAGGGCTGCAATAGAAATCTGCAGGAACGTAGACCTCCAGGAACAAGGTTGGTGACCCTTGAGCTAAAAAATGCTAGACTTTGACCCTCCAGGAGCAGGAATGGACTGGAGGAAAACTTCAGGACTGTGTCTTTAAACTTCAGACAATAGTAGAATTTCATCAGTGGTCACTAGAAGACTATAAATATGTCAAACTAGTGAACAAACACAACAGATTTTGGTTTGTAGGATAGGAGAAAATGTTGCAAGACTTGCCACAGGGGTCAAAATTCCACAGTGTGCTCCACGCTCTACTCAAATTGCTTTTCCACATAACGTGTGGACACAGATGCAGGTGAAGCATGTCATTTCAGCGAGTCACAGGATCAGTGCGGCGTAAAGGAAGGCGTGTAAAAGTGAAGGCGTTCTGCAGATATCCTATGAGAAACAGAAGTTGGAGCTTTAACCTCTAGAGCAGCTCTAATCCTCTCAGATGGAGGAGTGGAGGACATTATTTGTATGGGTTTATTCATCCTTCTCCTTCTCTTCTCCTCTCGTGTTACTCTGTTTCTTCCTGCCTGTTGGGAAACTGAGAGGCTGATTGAAGGGCCAGGTGCTGGTGCTGTTGGGAAAGTCATCCATGATTGACTCTTTACCCACCGTGCCCACCCAGGACGCTAGTGGCAGCACTCACAAAGCTGCTGCGATCAGATCATGTGGCGACTATCTGATATTTTAGTTCTCACAGACATTCAGAGTTTGTAGTCTTGAAACCATTCCCTAGGCTTACGTTCTTCTTTCAAATGTGTTTTCTCCTTCTTCTCTTGTTTTCATATAATTCACTCAGAGGTCATGTGTTTTCGCTGCGTTATGCTGTATTTGTGTTTTGCCTCCAGATGGTGCAGGCATGCTTATGCAGCCAAAATTGATGTGTGTGAATCTGAGTTCTGCAGTGTTTTGGCTCTTTTCGATATACACACTGACTTAACCAGACAGGATGACATAAGATTATCTATCCATGACAGATGTGATATGAAAATGAGATTGGTTAAAACCAGTTTAAATCAAAGCCAATCAGAAGAGGCTGTGGGCAGAGCTCTCTCTGCACCTATGGGTCCTTCTGGTCAACAAATCCAGGTCAATTTTTTATGTTTAATGCATGTAGTACATTTAATTACAGCAATTTGTAAAAGCTAAGATAAATATTGTCCAGTATTAAGCAAAATGAGCAATAGCCTTGAGAAGCACTGCATAGATTTGTTTTGTGTGAAAATATGGTGCGGACTGCAGTTTTTTAAACTGGGTTATTAAATAAATTGAAGAATGAACATGAGTATGTATAAATGAAGTGAAATAAATGTCTTTGCATAAGGTTTGATGGCTTTTCCTTTTCATCTTACCTTCATATACTGCCTGGCACAGTTTGGAAATCTGTGTGACGCTTTATTATTCTATCTTATAAAGCAGCACCTAATGTCAGCAAGTGAATTGACATTTTCATTCATACAGTTTGCAGTTTTTGTTCATAGACTAAAAAAAGGCAGCCAATAAGCTTTTTTTCCATTTTTGTTAATGAAAACGTTTTTGATCATTGATGTTTGGTATTTTAATTAGGGATGCACTTATATTTATACTTTTTATTTTTTATTTTTAAGTCATTTTTAAAGCTATGGGTGTAACATAAAAAATACCAATGGTTTATTAATTACATGAAGGAAATAAGGCACACATCTTTTGAATAATCCAACATTTTTTTCAAAGAAAATCATATCATATAATATATAATCTAAATATCATTTGTACTAAATATAATACTTGTGTCTTATATGTACAAAATATAAGATCTGCATTAGGAAAGCAAATAATGTGCACCATGCTCAGCAGATGCCCTTCCAGCTGCAACCCATCTCTGGGAAACATCCATACACACCCATTCACACTCATACACTACTGACAATTTAGCTCACCCAATTCACCTATACCGCATGTCTTTGGACTTGTGGGGGAAACCGGAGCACCCGGAGGAAACCCACGCCAACACGGGGAGAACATGCAAACTCCACACAGAAACGGCAACCGAGGCTCGAACCAGCGACCTTCTTGCTGTGAGGCGAACGTGCTATCCACTGCGCCACCATGAGGCCCTAGTACTGTATGAAGTTTATCAATATCGGAATCGACTAAATGTTGTTTTTTTGTGTTAAAGTTGGTATCGGCCAAAAAAAGCCTGGTAAGGGTGCATCCCTTATTTTAATATTTGTGCAGTTGTTTGTTGAAATTATTAATAATTCATTCATTCATTCATTTTCTTTTCGGCTTAGTCCCTTTATTAATCTGGGGTCGCCACAGCGGAATGAACCGCCAACTTATCCAGCATATGTTTTACGCAGCTGATGCCCTTCCAGCCGCAACCCATCCCTGGGAAACATCCATAAACACTCATTCACACACATACACTACGGACAATTTAGCTTACCCAATTCACCTATTCCGCATGTCTTTGGAATTGTGGGGCAAACCAGAGCACCCGGAGGAAACTCACGCGAACACAGGGAGAACATGCAAACTCCACACAGAAATGCCACTGTGCTGCCTATTATTAATAATATAACAGATATATTTTTATGACTGTGTTGTTAGGGATTTTTACATTTAATAAGGGTTTACTGGAAACAGTAACAGTACTGGAAGCTTGTAACAGATGATCTAAACGTCTACAAAGACATCTTCAAGAAATTTTTACATTTCAATAATTTTTTTACAATTGGAATTTTTTTACCATTACAAAATAAATCTGCCATTTTTTAAGTTTTTTTTTTGCCATCCTCTAATTTGTCCTAAAAATTTCAAATGAAACTCAAATTGAAAATATAATCTCCTGTCCATAATCTAACTGGAAAAAATTCCTCTTATTGAGTATCGTCGCATCACATGACATCACATCTGGTTTAGACATGCTGTTACATCCTAATCTCATTCATCATCCGTCAATCTCTGCTGTTCTCATCTGCTCCTATTTAAATACATTCTGCATATTTGGATAGTTTTGAGTTTCATTAGATTTCACCTCCTCGTATAACACCTTCCTTTGAAACAATATTATTTTAAGTCTTAAAACTACAGAACTGCACCCTCCTCCAAGACTGCTATAAGGCAATAGTGGATTATTCAGTTTCTGCAAACGAATCTCCCAACAGCTCCACATAGTTTCTGAGATTTCTCTGTAATTAGTTTTGCTCTGGTCCTCCATATTCTTTCTTCCTTCTCTTCAATAATGTCCGTGTGGTGAGGAGCTTTAGGAGGCCTCAGCCCCCTCCTCACTAATCTCACCACAATATTGTTTGGAAACGGCTCCAGAAGACCGAGTGAGAAAGGAGGGAGCAAAACCAGGATAGGAGGGATAAAGTAGGCATTCCAGCTCCTCCAATGGCTGGTTCATGGGGTTTTCACAAAGTCTGTAATGAGTTAAAAAAACTGAGAAGTTGAGGGCTCTCTCTCTCTCTCTCTCTCTCCCTCTCTCTTCACTCCACCCTCTGTCCCTCCCAGCACTCCTCCTGTAAGCCCCTAAACGTGACGGCGTTCCTTTGCACCCCTCACCCTCTGAGCTGCTCAGCAGAAAAGCACACACTACTACTGTTCTTTTATATTTCCTTCACCTTTTGTCTTCTGGGAATTGATCAGGTTGGTCCTGGTGTATGATCCAGGTGAGTCTTGAAAAGGTAAACTTTGTTTTGAATATACTTTTCAGCTGATATCATTGCAATCTTGCTTGCTAGAATGGGATGTTATAGCTTCAATGTTTTGCTTTCCATTTTTATTACATTTCTCTTCCCTGTATACACTGTTAACAATTTCCTGATGCATTTAAAGTCACTTACCGGCTGCAGTTTGCCAGCAATTTGCTGTAGATCAAACTTACAGTATAAATAATGTATTAATATATACAGTATAATTTATCTCGCTGTGCGTGTATTTACAGTATTGTATGTCTTTACTGTAAAATATACCGTATTACCCTGTAATTCATTGTTCCTTTATCTGTTTACAGCAAAACGGTCCAAATGGTAAATTACTGTATTTCCTATGATTACTTTACATCGAATTATAAAATACTGTTTTAAAAGCGTCAAGAGGAAATTTCTCACAATGCCACTTTAAAATACAGTAGCATACTGCATAATTGTCATACAATAAACTACAATTCATATTACAGTTAAATACTGTGTAATTATTTTAATGGTAATTTCTGTGTTTTACTGTAAATAAAGAATGTGTCATTTTTACTGTAAATACTGTTTTACTGTAAATACTTAAATACTGTGTATTTTTTTTACTGTATTTTGATTCACAGAGAGTTAAAAAATACTGTTTTAATAGGGCCAAAAGGATATTTCCTACAATGCAACTTTAAAATACAGTAGCATACTGCATAAATGTCATACAGTAAACTACAATTCATATTACAGTTAAATACTGTGTAATTTACAAAAATCGTTCACAGTGTATTTTGGTGGGATCACTTATTGATGAGCGTATCACAGATTTGCAATCATGTGTTTATGGCTAATAGTTGGCTAAAGACAGCAAATTCCCAGCATCTCAGCCTTTGGAGAAGTTTGAGCATGGAGCCGATGATTGACAGCCAGCGTATTGTTTGAGCCAGAGGGAAAAGAGATGTCATGAAAGATCTCTTGAGCTTCTGGAGTAATGAAACCTGCTGTGCTATCAGAGTTTCGCCTCCCTTTTCTTGTTGTGTTTCCCGCGTAGGAATGAAGTAATGATTTTCAAGCAGCTCTGCAGGTTTGGCAGAAGGCGCTGAAACTGAGGATGCTGACGCTGCTTTTATGGTGATTTAGGGAGCAGAATATGTTCTGGTCATAAGACGAGTGTGAAGAAAAGCCTATTGAAGCCGAGGCAGTTTGCTGGAATAGATGTTGTGCTGATTCTACCCCAGTTTCTTTCTCATGGGGAAAATCTGATCATTTTCCTGCTCTGTGTCTCAATATTCACTCAATTTTCCGAGTTTTCATTATTGAAGTTCTGCTGGAGGTATGATCACAGAAACACAGCATACAGAAGTTCCCTAAAGCGTTTCACTCTTTTCACTCACTGCTAGTATCAGTGTCAGTCAAGCATTTATATGAAGATTAACAATATTGCTGTTGTCACTTTTAATCATAGTAACAGCTGGTTGAAGTGTTAAACAGGGTCATAGCTGTCAGATCGGACTGATGGCTTTTGCTTATGGTGCGTTATTAAGAAACAGGTCCAATACCCTGCTGAACAGTAGTTATTAATATGGAAATAAAGATGTTTACTATGGGAACTCTTGGAAAATACAGCTTCTTATAGGGATTTTAAGAAGAGAAGTTTTTCTGTTATATCGTTCCTACTTTATATCCAACTTTTTTTTTCTTTTTGTGTATGCTAACGTAAATGTTTTAAAAACGTAAACTTTTTTTTTTTTAGGGCAACAGCATCTTAAGTGGAAAAGCAACCTCCACATCAAATGTAGCTTATTTATATTCAAAGAAAAGAAAGATATCCAAAGATGTTGTTACAAGTTGTAAAGAAATCTGTTTTTAAAACTAATGAAGATAGCAGAACTCAATGATTAATGATCAATGAACACGGGGAGAACATGCAAACTCCACACAGAAATGCCAACTGACCCAGCCGAGGCTCGAACCAGCGACCTTCTTGCTGTGAGGCGATTGTGCTACCCACTGCGCCACCGTGTCGCCCCTGTTTACTGTTCCAAAAATATTTTACATTTTTCTTAAAATAAAATATATTGTGTTCAATGAGGAAACAAGTTTTATACTGCTATAAAACATTTTATAGCAGCAATCACAATACTGTGAAACCGTGATATTTTTATGCAAGGTTATCATGCTGTCAGAATCTAATACCAGCCCATGCCTACGTTATGTAATACACAGAATGGAATAATTCAAGTTGTATGAAGATGCAGGATAGCTTTATATCAGACTTGGTGTTCTATAGTTAAGAATCGTATGAATTTATTTATTAGCTCTTATTTAACAAAAAAGCAAGAATAAAACAATCATCTCTTGGGACGTTAAGGGCCACATTTAAAGATTTGCTAACCCTCTTTGGCATTATAAACATGGTGTGGACACTGTTATGTTTGTAGCTGATTTTATGCATTTGCATTTGTAGGAGTTTCTTTTCAGATGCCAAATTTATGAGATTTTTAAAATAATTAATTTAACACAATTTAAAAGTGAAGACAGTAAAGCAAGTGCCATTATGTGCTTTAAAAATAGGCATGTCTAAACCCATATTGAACCTGTGATGTTTGTAGATTTCCTCATAATCATTGGCTCTGCTTGTTTGCAACCTTATATGTGCTGCTTCATTCCCTGTGTCAGCCATTCTGAAAATAAGCTGCTGAATCTGTAATCTTTAAATTATATATTGTCATCGCTAGCAGAACTGGCCACTTCTGTTAGTGCTTTTATACAACACAGGCTTATTGGAAATACGTGCATTTTTGTGAAACCACAAAAAACGTACTTCAGTATACCTTTGACTGCAGTTTCTAGGTAAAGTGAACGCTATGGGGCAGTATGATCCAATGACTTTTGTTCCATTTTGCACTAATTATATTCACAGGCACATGTTATTAATGAATAAAGCATTATTTTTATGCAATTGTTTGCACAACACCAAATAAATGCCACAAAATAACTTAAAGTTGTCTAAAATATGTATTCGAATACACTTGCCTCAACTATCTATCAGTGGTTTAGGCCAGTGGTTCACTTGGTGATCTGTATGAAAAGCAACACCTCATTGACATATACATTTACGTGCATCTGAAATGTACAACAAAATGTACTGTACTGTTAGTAACGTATTACAGATTTGCTAAAATATAGACAGCGCCCTGTATTGAATTTGTCATCTGAAATGTGCAACGAATTGTACCCGGAGCAACATATTTTACACTTTGCAAAAAAATAAATAAATAAAAACTAGGCTGAGGCATGTATTTCAAATGAACCTGGGCTGCTTTTATTAGATTTCGCGAATTTGTTTAGTAAATCTGACTCTAAGTGTCTAAAGTTGAAGAAACACCCAAGTATTACCATCAAAGTTTGTGATTTCTGTTTACATGCAGCACAAATGATGTCGCTTATTTTCTTTGAACAATAATTGGTTTTGTAAATATATGGTGCTAGTGGCATAGAACAGTTATTGTTGAAACGTTTAATGTTTCAAAAGCTTTTTGGCACTACATTTCACAGTTAAGAAAAGCTAAAGCCTCAAGACAGTCTAAATAATTACAGTAAATATTTATATATTTAATGAGTGTAAATGAGCTTTGCTTTTGCAGGGGCAATGCTGAACATAAACAGCGGGGCTTTGAGTCACAGAAATTAGGAAGAAAGCATTTGTGCAAAATCAGCCAGCTTTCACTTAAATACACACACACACACACACACACACACACACACACACACACACACACAGACCTGCTGAAACCCAGACAGCATAAACCTGCAAGCCTACTGACACATTGTTCTATGAGTCTTTATTTATATGTGTGAAGATCCAGCATTTGGTTTCTCAGTTGCTTTCTGTCTCTGAACAGAATGTCTTTTGTAACTGTGAGATTCTTCTTGTGTTTAACGGTGTGTCAGTGCTTGTGTTTGTGTGTGCGCATCTTCTTCAGAGTTTCTGTAAAGGGAGAATGTCATTCTCTGAGAACACGGATCACAAACGTACACAAGGGTGTAGTTGAGAAAAGGGACATTTATCAGCAGCCTGTCATCAATGGGCTTATGTGTAGGGGACAGATCCACCTCTAACTAAACGACTGGGCACCTTAGTGATTGTGCCAGGAGCTTCTGTTGGCACACAGTTCCATCATGTCTGATCTCCACCTAGACTGGTGAAGAGGACTGCTTCTCTGAGGAATGTAATATGATGAAGCAGCTCCAAAAGAGCTCTAGATCAGGGGTTTTTAAAAAAACAGGGCCTGAAGACATCCAGGTTTCTGCAAAGGTAACAAACATGAGCTCATGAGTTTGAATTTGACATCTACGAAATTTCTAATTTACTTCATTACAGTTTCATTCTGTTCGAAAGACTGTTCAGAAATGACGAGATAAAATCATATCAAGGCCCTTTTAAACCAGGCATGATAACTATAGCTATAACAATAAAGATAAGAGTTCTAAAAGTTAAAGCTTCAAATGTCAGCTATAATGATAAAGATAGAGTGAAATATTGTTGGGATCACTTTCAAAAAGATGTTTTTTTTCAGAGGTAATAAGTCAAAATCTATTGAAATTCAAAGAGCTTGCACAATTAATGCTATAGACGACATTGTAGAGAAACTGCTTGATGTTAAAGCCTCTTTTCAAAGATTACTTACAGATAATAACTATCTTGAAAACAGCTTTGTTATAGAAAATAATGATCCTAAATATGGTATGTATGCAAGCCAGGCTGGAAAATCCATGTATAAAACTAAAAGTACCTCAGGAATCCAGTGCTAGTTTCAGCATCTTTGTTTTGCCTCCTTTGAAAATGCTGGGGAAAATAATTTGTGTGGTTTTATTCTGTTACACAGACTACGATTGATAACTACACTGTTTGATTAGATGGATTAGGATACACGAGCTGGATTCAATGGTCAGATGTGCTTGTAGCACACAGAGGACATCTGCTGGTTACAAAGGGGATAATGCAAATAAAGCATCAACTAAAAATAAACAGATTGTTATTGTTTGTCATGTGGATGCAAATATATTTACATTTATCGTGCTTGGTGTGAATGGGCTTTAGGACTGATTCTGCTGATTTTATTGTTGAATAGTATGCTTTTTTGTTTGATTGCTTTTAATATAGTTAATATTGAAATATATGAAATATTAGTTAAATGGATTATTGCAATTTATTATATTATTACAACTGTTTTCTTTTTTTTATATATTTTACAGTATAATTTATTGCAGTGATGGTAATGCTAAATTTTCAGTGTTGAGTGGCTGTTAATATGCTAATTAATATGCTAATTTGGTGATAAGGATACATTTACGTTTATTATCAATGTTGAAAACAGCCATTTTGATCATCAGTGAGTCAAAGTCAATATTTCCAAGTTTTAGAGTTACATCTTGAGTATCTCTCAGGGCATATTTCAGTCAGTCTACAGCTCCTGGATCTCCTTTCTGTGCGGTTAACTGCTTTTGCTTGCAAAGAGCAAATCTTCCTGTGCTTCCGCCTCTGGCATCGGGTCAGTTGTCCTCGTTTGCACAGAGACTTTTGATGTAGGATTTGCGCTGCTCCACCCCACTTTCTCCATCCTATCATAGCGCGAGCTGAACGAGTAACCCGACGTCCCTTTAAACCTCCCCTGCTCTGCATGCACAGCACTCCCCTCCTCCTTATTCAGATAAACTGAGCAGTTTAGCCGGAATTACAATCCCTTAATCCAGTGCAGCATGGAGGAGTTTAACAGAGATGAGCACGCACAATAATCAAATGAAATGAATAGGAAGTAATGACGATATGAAATACATAAACAGATGAAAGAGAGTCTGAAAACAAGATTACGCCACTAAAGAATGCTTTTATAGATGATTGTCAAACAGAGAGAATACCTAGACGAGGAGTACAGTTGAAGCATTTTAGGTGTGTGTGTGTGTAATCCAGCGGGTGGATGCACAGTTAGGGGTTGTAATCTGCCTTGTTCTTGCTCTTCTATGCTGCCAGTCGTTGAGTCGGATTATTAATCCACAGCCAATTATTCCAAATCTCAATCTACTGCCAGATGTCTGCTGCTCTAGATTCAGATAAAACATCAATGTCTCCGTCACGCACACACATCTCTCCGTGACAGTAGGACATCTGATTTCATGCTGTAAAACAGAAAGGACAGGATTGGAGCTGAATGATAGTGTGATTGACTGCACTCATCTGAACACATTGAGGATCTGCTCTGAGGTAGTGTAAAACCCCATTTATCCTCTTTGTTCTGTTTTTTGGATGTGTTTTTTTTTACTCTCTACTTCTCACAGTGCCTGAGATTCAGTTCATCTGGAGAAAGCCACCAGTGTAGGTAGTATAGTGAGACTAGTAGCTTATTTGTTCTGTGGTGTAAATAAAGTCGATTTGGTTAGCTCCGGTAATATGAAGGGTGAGGTGCTATGCGATGATTAGATTTGACACCATGCATTGTGAGACTATTTATAGGCCTTCTTTGTACAGTAAGGCTCAGTTAATCTAACTAAAGTCAGTGTAAAGAGAACTACAAAAGCATTTATTAATCCTAGGTGATAATAATTTCTTAGGTAATGCCTAATAATGCATTAAAATCGTCACAATCGTTTTATTAAATTGAGATAATAACTAATACAGTTCTATCATTTTTTTAAATGAACATGAACATAACATATCTGTAATATGGCTATTGCTCAATGTTGATTTTAATTTATTATCTAATGTTTACTAATGAGAATATATATTGTAACGTGTTACCTTATGTATTTAATTATCCTTTTGCAATGTAATTTGTTTAAAACATTTATTTACTCCAAGCATGTACAAGAAAGCAATACACTAATTATTTTTGGTTAATATACCTGTTTGCAGCTTAGGTTATGTTATGATCACCAGCAGTGTTCACCTCAACTACAAATCCCATAGTGTCTTGCAATCACACACTGATTTGGAGGGACAATATGAGAAGAACAGCTCAGTGGTAGAGATCTGTAGATTTGTGAAAAGTTATTTTAGCATTGTGTATGGTTTATGCATTCACACCACATAGAATTTTCCTTAGCAAAGTCTTTTGATTTTGCAAAGTGTACTTTCAGTTAAAATTATTTTAAACATTGAGACAATGTGTGTGAGTTACAGATCCTTACCCTGTTCAGAGCTGAATTGGTGATCAATTCCAGCTGTAGTGATAAACCGATTGTAAATTGATGCTCCAAAAGATTTAGCCAAATAAACACTGATGTAATAAATTTTACACCCACGTGACTAATCAAGTTACCAATACTACAGTCAGCCACATTAAAGGCCAAATCACACCACACAGCTGAAAAAAGGGTTTTTTTTCTCCTCTTTTTTTGTTACCTTAGAAAAGATTCATGTTAGGAGAGAAATCTGGCTAGTGAAACTGGAAAAGGCTTTTTCATTCTTCTGTTGAACACAACAGAAGATATTTAGAAGAAAGTTGAAAACCTGTAACCATTGACTTCCATAGTATTTGTTTCAGAAGAAAGTCAAACAGGTTTTGACCAAGTGAAAGTCGAATAAATGATGACAGAAATGTCATTTTTGGGTAAACTATGCCTATCTCCACTACATATATTATTTTATCTGAATAAAACAACACTGCTTTTGTTACCGGTTTACTGTAAAATGTCACATGGGTCACTCACTCCTGAATGTGTGTGGTCTGAGAAACGGACAAGCGGAGATGACAACAGCAGCAGAGCATCTCTGATCTCATCTTACTCTCACACTGTCCTCAGTCCAGCACCAGATGAAAAACAATAGGATCAGTGCAGCTGTGACGCCAGCTGTCACTTTCAGCTCCAGAGCAGGACAAACCCCCTGTAGTACAGTGATAAGTCAGAGACAGCTGTTACTGCATGAGCTCTGATCATCCTTGCTGTTTCTCCATGTTTGTATGCGATATTCAGCCCTTTATTTGATCTTCTTATATAAGCACATGTCCAGTTGGACTCAAAAATCAATAATAGCACATTCAGCCTCAATATTAGTAAGCAGCACTGGAGAAATTTTAAATAACTTTTGACTTTTGACATCGTAAGATTTTGACCCTTGTTGAAATGTCTCTCGTTTTGCATATCATTTGGATTCAAAAATTCATCTGCTTTCATGTGATGCAATGAGGTCAGAAGAAGAGAGAGCGAGAGCTGTGATCAGTGAGATGTGATGTTTTAGCTTGAGTTGAGGAATCAAGGTGCTGTTCTTTTGCTAACAGTAGGATGTGCTGATTAATGTTGCAGCTATTGCAGTTAGTTAGCGGGATCCTTCTTTTAGTCACAACAAATCACAAGTAAAGCTTTTATTTGTGAATTTTAAAATGAAAGTTCACAGAAGAAAGATTTATTTATTTTTAATATTTGTGCTCCAAACATGATGCTCCAAATGTGTATGCAAACCTTCTGCAAAACCCAAATTAAGAGATGTTCTAATACCTGGGCCACGTTGAGCCTAAATCAGTTCACAATGTCCTACAAAGGTCCACAACAGGGTTTGAGATAGAGATCTACTGATATGGAAATTTTCTTATGATTACATCATGATTGCAGTGACCAAAATGATCATGGTTATCAATATTATCACGGTTTGAAAATAATCAAAAACAAATGTCACACAATTGAGGCTTTCCATCAAGTTTTGTATTTGACATTTAACTAATAACAAATAAAAATGGCAGCGTTATGCAATTTTGTGACAAACAACATTAACATAGGTCCCTGCATTTTAGATTTGTTTACTTATGTTTGTGTTATTTCCTGTACAGTTTTTTATAGGTACATTTAATTTCGTCATTCAAGGTATTGTTTGTTAAACCTGCACTTGTAAAACTTCCTCACAGGGATCCATGCTTACATTGTTTTTCAGAAAATTGCATAAAGCTGCTTTATAAATGTCAAAAAGCATTGTGCGAGATTTCAAAATTGGAATAATCACTCAGGCTTTTAATGAACATTTACATTTTTAAATATTAATACTAACCTTCAGAAACTTTACTGTGATTTAACTTGAAACTGGTAATCGTGACAACACAAGTTTGTAATACTTTTCTCTTCTTTGATTGGTGTGTTCAAAATGTCAGCCCCAACAGCAGCAACAAAACACGCAGTATTTAAGAAACAGCTCACAAAATTGGTAGAGCAAGTATATTGTTTGTACATTCATTTACCTTAAAGGCTAAATAACTGAAATAGTAAGAGCACAAGTATAGATTGAAGTTTTTAGAACTAGAAGTTTTTTATATATTTTAGTCTGTCTAAATATCAAGTAATTGCAATGTCTTATGGTTCATATTCTTTCTTTAGGAAGAAAGAACAATATATATATGTGAAACAATATATAGTGTTAGTGAACTGTGAAGAAATCCTTTCAGAAATTATTTGAATACAATCTAAACTCAGAGTATCATTGCAGAACAACAGTGATCAGTAATAATGATAAACCTAGTACTCACAAGAACAATAATAAGGTTATATAGATCCTGGAGGTGGATTATCCTGAAATGTGAGGCACATGTTAGAACACAATAATTAGTTTTCACTTTCCTTCACTCTATTGGGATGTTCTTTTTTTATTCTGGATGGCAAGGGCAGTGACTGTATCATCAAGTGTATTTTACAAGAAGAAGAATGACCTTCTCAGCTGCCATAGTTGCAACATTTGCATCGTCAGAATATGGTGTTTAACGCACCACAGTTTCCATGTAAATTAAGTTTTGCAACATTTGCTTCCACCTACACTGTAAAAAATATGTTCATTAACAGTTTCCGTATTTTGTAATTTACAGGTGTTTTCCATATAATGAAAATACAACTGTACGGTTTAAGAAAGTGACTTTTATTGACATTTTAGTAGTTTGAAATAATATCATGTATAAGAAATAATATAGAGAGAAATAAGTGTAAAATAACAGAAAATGTGCTGGCAGTTTATTACAAGGTTTTTGTAGTGTAATATACAACACCAAACCAGACAATATATCACTTTAAACTATTCAAAATGTTCATAAAAGTTGTTGGAAGATATCCTATAATGCAATTCAAAATCACAAATAAACATGGATAGATAAAAACTTAAATCACAAAATATGGAAAACTGCTAATTGGCGGATATTTTTTTTACAGTGCAGCAAAGTAGTCTGCTCATGAGCACCACCAAGCCATAGTTTATGTAACAGCAGCATCTCCCGCCATGTGATCAGTGTGTGAAATGTCTTGATTGTGATGAGACCCAAAAAGAGACCTTATTGTATTGCACAAAATGCACAAAAATGTTGATCTGTTCGTCTGGAAATTCACAGCTGTGACATTTGACTAAATACATCTCTGAAAAAAATCAGTTTGTTTGTTTAATGCTGTTTGTTCAGATCATTCATTCATTTCCCTTTGGCTTAGTCCCTTTATTCATCTGGGGTCGCCACAGCAGAATGAACCTCCAACTTATCCAGCATATGTTTTACACAGCGGATCCTCTTCCAGATGCAACCCATCACTGGGAAACACCCATACACTCTCACATGCACACACATACACTACGGCCAATGTAGTTTATTTAATTCATCTATAGCGAATGCCAGAAATGCCAACTGACACAGCCGGGACTCGAACCAGCGACCTTCTTGCTGTGAGGTGACAGTGCTAACCACTGAGCCACCGTGTCGCCCTCAGATTATTCAAACAACAAAAATAGAAAGGAAAGAATTACATTTGAATCCGGGATTTTTTATGTGGCTCCCGTCATTTGGACTCCACTCCATAAAATAGCAACATGTGTGTATTCATGTGTGTATATGAATGAGCCTGAATGGCTGTTTGTGTGTGTAATGGTGCAGGGAGTGTTTACTCAGGTAATGTTATTGTGTTTGACCTCAGGTTGCCCTCAACAACTGAGCCAGTCTTTGCCTGTGCACTTCCTCTGCCCCTTCCTTCCTCTCGCTCCTGTTTTTAAAGGAAAGACTGTTTGATCATTGTAGAGGGTCTGGGAAACGTTGACACAGTATTTGAGGTGAAAGAGCAAAACCTGTTTGAGTCTCAGTGTGAGGGGAAATACATACAGGTATTATAAAAGTTTTAGAGCAAGATTTTTTAATTCAGTTAGAAATTGTGGTTTGGTTTGGTGGAAAAAACATTGAAATACTTGTAGTATTTCATGTAGTATTAGTTTATTCAATTCACCTATAGCGCATGTCTTTAGACTGTGGGGGAAACCGGAGCACCTGGAGAAAACCCACGCCAAACTCCACACAGAAATGCCAACTGACTTGAGCCAGCGACCTTCCATTTTAGGTTCATTTTTGGCCTTTTGATTCATTATATGATGGTCAGCATTTGGTAACTGTTATACAAATATCATAATTGCTGATTAGTTTATTCTTAGAACAAAGGTGTCGACTGCAGATATGTGAAAAATGTTGAAATATGGCATTGTTTAAATGATCACCATCAGCTGTGTGTGTGTGTGTGTGTGTGTGTGTGTGTGTGTGTGTGTGTGTGTCTGTTTGTCTGTCTGTCCGTGTGAATGAATGTTAGGAGAATAAGAAAATTCTATATTCAGTTTCAAGAAAATCAACTTCCATGTTGTTGTTGATGTTGTTTTTTTTAATCCCTGATAGATGTTGTCAGTAAGATTCTAGTATTCCAATTCCCATAAAGAAACTACATTTATTTACAGTTTACAAAAAAGAGGAAAAGTTTAAAAGAAAGTCTTCAGCACTAATCATGCCCTACGTACACTACTCCAGCTAATTAAACTCAAATAGCATCTGCTCCTTACCTAGTGAGCTAACAACACGTATCCTAGGTGAATGTATGGAAGTCACGTGACAAACTTCCATACTAATGATGATGAGACAACATGATGAGAAAACATGTTACTAAATGGCTTAAAAACATACTATTAAATGATCATGATTCATGAAATAAAATGAAACGTTTTCTGTAAGGGGTAGTGTTTATGGTTAAGGTATTTAATATTTCCTTTGTACTGTATAAAATTCATGACATGGAGAGTCTTCATAATCCACATTTACAAGAGTTTATGAGAGTTGTTTTTTGTTGGTTTTCCTATACATTTGAGGACCAAATGTCCTGACTATTATAGTAAAATATAGTAATGATCAACTTGTGAGAATATATTTATATAAGGCTATCACTGGGGTGCTACTTTTTACATATTTACTTTAGGTACAAATTTTTTCCCACCCAAAGGTTCCATATCGATACCGAAAAGGTATACTATTTTACTATTTTACTGTTTAGGTACTAATTTGTACCTCTAATGTATAAATGTGGACCCTTTAGGTACAACTGAAAAGGGTACTGGCTTGTGTAGCTTTTTTCTGAGAATACAATAGACCTGTCAATATGGAACAAACCTGTGTGTGTGTGTGTGTGTGTGTGTGTGTATTATCAACATGCACGGGACAGGCTGTGGTCAGTGGTGTGTGTTCTGCTGATTAATCATTGTGCTTTTGCGTGCATTTTGTGTGTGTAGCCCATTTGTTTTAGAAATGTATGGTGGAAATGTATGCGGTTCAACAATATATGTGATGTTGAGTGTGTTGTTCTTCTACATATTCTATTGCAGAGGCTTCATGGAATTATTTACTTAGACAAACTCACTGCCTCTGGTCTTATATCTGTTTTGCAAGAAGGGAGGCGCGTGTGTGTGTGTGGTACAGTGTGTGAGTACGAATGCATGAGCACATGTATTGATCTCTCTGCATCTTTGAGCCTGCTTGAGCAGGTGAGTGTACATATTTGGGGATGTGACCTCTGTGTGACGTGTGTGTGTGCGTGTGTGTGTGTGTGTGTGTGTGTGTGTGTGTGTGTGAATGGGCGTGGCACGTGATGTTTACCAGACAGATGTCTGTGATGAATTGATAATGGAGAACAGCGTTGTGGCTTTGAATGCTAAACCTCCAGTCTGCAGTAGAGGGAGGGACCTGCCCTCTCCACTGCAGTGTATGTGTGTATCTATGTGTGTGTGCGTGTGTGCAGCCAGTTAGCAGCTCGGACAGCAAGCCTCTCCCCTAAGCAGCCTCGGCTCATAACAGGATTTTACACTCGTTTATTATCCTCCGCTATTTATTACTCCATCCCTCAGTTCCAATCTCCTCCTTTTCAGGAAAAAAGTGGGCTGACAGTCATCTGTCCTTGGGAAGCTTCCTTCCTCTACTGATCACACATTTTTTAGCACACACACACACACACACACACACACACACACACACACACACACACGCACACACACACACACACACACACACACACACACACACACACACGCACACACACACACACACACGCACACACACACACACACACACACACACACACACACACACACACACACACACACACACACACACACACACACACACACACACACACACAGACAGAAACACGCTCTAGCTCCCATGTCTGCGTTTGTGTGTTTATATTTGGTGGTGATCTATCACTGCCATTGCCTTACAGCACCTTTCTCAGCAGGAGTCTCTCTTTCTATCTGCCTTTCTCACCTTATAGTGTGTGTTTTTACTTACCGCGTCTCTCCCTTTCTTTCTCTCCTCCTCTCAGTATTCCTCTCCTGCTTTCTGCCTCTTGTGATTCTCATCTCTCCCTCTCTTTTCCCTCACTCTCTCCCTGTTTGCCGCATCTTTGGTCCTCCTCTTTATCATTTCCATCCTCATCTCTCACTTTCTCCCTCTTTCCTCTATTCCATTGGCATGGCTGTAGAACAGGGTTGTGAAAAGCAATGACCATTTAAAACAAATGTCATGAACTCGCAAACAATATCTGAAAAATCAAAGCAAGGTTAAGTTCGGTGTGAAATGGAAATTCACCATGTTAATTTATTTTCTAAAATGCTTGTTATAGATTCATATTTTGTGAATGATTCAGCCATCCTTTTTCTAAAATGTTTTTTCTTTGACAACCTGTTTCACTCAAGAATGTCATATGGAACAAAATATATGTTAGTTCTTCTTCTATTGCATCCCATCTTTAACCATTAAAGATCCTGTGAAATGCTTTGAAATGTATTTTTATTCAATGTTTGACGTAATCTCAACTGAAAAATGAAGAGAGGGTGGGACATAGGGTAGCCCCTCCTCTTTTAAAAGAACAGCCAATAGCGTTTTGTTTTATCCCCGCTTTTGCCAGTAAGAGTGGTTGAGCTCAAGCGCATCAAATGTGTCTTGAAGGGGGCGGGGCATGTCAGATAATAGAGAGCATTTGATTGGTTACAATTTGAATCCGTTGTTTAAATGAGTTTTATATCTTCTAAACGTGGATTTTGTTAATGTTTTTGTGCGCACTAGCTTACAGATATCCTAAAAACTAACATTACTGATACTAATATCTAAAAAAACGTATTTTAATTTCATGGGACCTTAAAATGCTGATGCTTAAAATGTTTTGCCAGTCATTATTGCAGTACATATCCAGGTCTTTAGTGACCCGCACCCATATTCTGCCATCTTTTGAAACCTGTGAGGTTCATTGTGAGCAGGTGATTTTATCAACACCGTTATCACAGTCCATTTTTCCAGTATCTGGATCAAATTGGGTATTTTTACCTTATTCTCAAACCTGTAGTTTCCTGGGTCTTCAAAATCAATATTTTGATGTCTGATGGCATTCAACAGATCCCCTATCAAGTGACAGTGACACTGATATTTGATTATGTACAGTAATTACACTTCAGTAATGAAATTCGAGCTATTTTAAGCTTTGCATATGATATACTTTTGTCATATGCCTAATGGTAATTATGAGTAAAATATCACATCATCATTGTGTATCAGACATTAGCATGAAGAATAAAATTGAATTACACTTATTGAGTCAAAGATATTACTGAGCAGGAACAGTTGACTTGCACTCATTTAACTCTTTCTTTCACATTCTTTTTTTTATACTGTTATATTTGTAAGTATTGTTGTTACTTGTTTGAGGTGAAAGGTTTTAAACAATGTCCTGGAATAGATAAACATTTAATGGTCTAAATAAAACTACGTTTTACAGAAAATCTAGGTGTATAATAAAACCGAATACTATAGTTTACAATTTACAATAATTCAAATCATCCGGCATTTGATGTAGTTTAGGTAAATATACTGTATGTATAGGGGATAAAGTTGACTAGATATAAATCCATCAAAGAGCTGGAAAATAAATATAGTTTACAGCAGTTGATATCTGATAGAACATCACTAAACACCAATGACAGAGTTTACATGCATATGAATATTCTGATAACTAGCAATAATCCCAAATAATCCAGCATATATTTTATATGTAAATCAATAACCCAACATTAGCATTAGTAAAAAAAAAATTAAGAAAAAGCATTAAGAGACTTAACTCTCCTTTTGACTTAGTCAACCTGTGGGCCTGTGACCATTTAAACAGCAGAAAAATTTGATGATTTTTTCTAAGTTGACCTTACAATTAGAAACATTTAACCATTTTCAGTGTTCATATTTCCTTGAATTCATACATATAGTATACACCAGTTGTCTTAAGGGTCAATTTTTTTGACCTGCCAGTTATAAAACCCTTTTTTACACAACAGAAACTACAGGTGCACAGTAGCACACATGATGAGGTTGTTTCTTCATACAAAAAGACTTGTGAATTAAAATATAGTCTTGCTGCTTTATTTTAGAGACTTTGTGAAGGTGGGTAATATTTTACCTGAAGAACAAATAGAAAATATCGAAAGTCCACACAAAGGTTAATTAAAAAATAAGGTTATGTCCTAGTGGTGACATCAAAATCTATGTTCCTATGTCATGTGCTATTTAGTTAGTAGTTATTATTTTTGTAGTTTGGATGTTAAGTACAGCATTATGACACCAGTGGGGAAATTGCACAGACTTATTATTTAAGTTATTCCGTTAGTCCTATGTCTGCACAAGATGAGAAAATATTTTGGGTTGTAGTTGGAGATCTGAGAAGTAAGTTTGTCCTTGTTCTCTAACTTACAGTTGTTCAGAGAGTAACTCCTTCTAACATGGCATTAAAATGGTATTTCATTTAATGTCAGAAGTGCAATTCATCAGATTATTTTAACTAAAGTATATGAACAACAAGGAAAAGTAGGACCAGGAGGTTAAAATAAACTAAAAACTCACCTCTCGGATCTCCAACAACACCAATGAATCTAAATAGGAAGCAGCTGGGGTTATCACTTTTTGGGGTCCCCTGATAAATTTCCATTCTGGTGTGCACTTTTTGTTGCATGTGTTGTGAGAATTTGTATGCGTGTGTGGTCAAATAAATGAAGATGGTTTCTCAATTTGTTAGTGTTTTTCTGTTTGCATTTGCGGTTTCCTTTCTTGCAGCACATTGAGCTCCACCATAATAATGGACAAAAATATGGCTGTGCTGAAGTTTATCCTAAAGCTATCAATGACCTAACTAAATAATAAAAAAAAAGGATTTAATATTTTTTAAATGAGCATGCACAAGTCTATTTAAAAATCATAAACACCTTAAGACTGTGCACAGTAGGCCCTCTCATTGATTTTCATGCATTATTATAGACAACGTAAAATATTTCACATTGTTTTCAATACAGAAGAAAGTCATTTAGATCATATATGTTAAATACATTTTACCCATTATGTATGCGGCTCAATTTAGATTGTGTCAAAAAACGTTGTAAAATATCTGGAATTTTTTCGAACACTGAACATACAATAGCCAGATTGCAGCATGTAAAAATGTTCTTCATGCACACAGGGTCTCTCCTCTGTCGCCCCTCTCTCTCTCTCTTTCCCCCCTCCAACCGCAGCAGCTCCACCTCTCCTCAGAACCACTCAGCGGTGATAAAGCATCCACCTCCCTCCTCCATCTACACCCTGCCCCTCTCTCTCTCCCTCTCCTCATTTCAGCATTCTCTCCATCCCTACATTCATCCATTCCTGGCTCTCAATGAAATGAACACAGAGCCTGTACTCTGACTGGCTGGAATCAAACGGGATTGGGCGCATGCTCTCTCTCTTTCTCTCTCACACACACTCTCACTCACACACGCATACACGTTCACACAAACAAACAGACTCAGTCTCGCCGACTGCTCCGTGTCAGGCAGGCACACACACACACACACACACACACACTCACACACATGCATGCGCCGCCGTGCTTAGACGCACCAACACACTCTCAGTCATTGTCAATCTAAGTGTCTTCAACCTTGGGATGAGGTGATGTTTTGGGACAGGAAACACGGAGCTATGGGCAATTCCCAACGCCGGGCTAAAGGGAGGCATAAAACCAAGGGGGCAACAGGTAAAGCGCACTTATATGTACCTGTGTCACTACTACTGTAGATGTGTGCATGAATTTGTTTGCATATCATATTTTACTGCCACTGTGTATGTGAGCGTGGACGCACGTGTGAGAAGATATCAATGCCAGTGACTGGTTTCATCTGGCGATTCAGCACTGCTGCTTTTTGACATTGGGTTCAAATCACTGTTCGCTCTCTCGTTATCGCTCTTTGAAACCTCTTGCGATTTATTCTCCTTTACTCCCAAAAAAGAAGAGGAGCAAAGAAGTGACAAGCCTTTAGTGATGTGTACCCACACAGACGCAGGGCACAGCCAGAGTCAGAGGATCAGAGAGAATGAGGAACGAAATAAAAGATGAGAAAGGAAAAGGGTGTCAGGGAATGGATTGGGAGGAGAGAGGTTTAAGACAGACGAGGAGTGATGGCAGTTGGAGAAGATGATCAGGATGGAGAGATGAGAGAGAGGGAGGAGAGTGTGGAGATGGGTAGCTGTCACTCTGTCTCTTATCAGCAAATTAGAGAGAGAACACACGCATGCACACTGAAGGGATACAAGCAAACATACGTCTTCTTCAACACTGTTTTGCATGGGCTCCCATCCTAGACTGAAGAATGCAGATGTTTTTCAGGGCTTTGCAGACAAAAAGCATACACAAAAATGAACCTTCTTATGGCAACAGAGAACACCAGCTGAGCATAGAAAGGTGGCTTGGTGGTGTTTGTATGGAGCAGAATTAAGCTTGCATTTCTTTGACTTTTAATGTTAATTGGCTGATTTATCAATCTCTGGATGCTTTCAAATGCACCCTCTGTATCCTCATTAGTATACACTAATTTAGTCTACTTGAAGGAGTGAATAAAAATGAGTAAGTGAATTCAGACAGTGACAGCGCTGGAAGGGCTGTGGCTTTTGCATAGTCTGATCTTGTTCTTTGTTAATCGTTTAGAACGCAGGAAATTAATAAAAATAATTATTTTGAGCTGTGTCTTGTAAATTAGCACGTAAAAATGCAATTAAGAGATTTCATTTGGGCTGCACAAGATATCAAAATGAAATGATCATTATTGCGATAATAGTGTATGCAATGTCCATATCCCAGAGAGCTGTGGTAAGTGACATGTATTTTATGTGGCAAGGATTTGTGTGTTGTATGGATATGGATAGTTTATCCAAATTGGACCAATCAGATTACTATCAATCTGATCAGTGAGGCCTTACTATTTTTATACCCTCCTCCCTATCGGGCGCTATTTTGCTATTATATATTATGCTAAACATGCGGGAGTAGAGAGATATAAGAATAATAAGAATCGGAATATCAGCCAAGGTTTTCAGTCATTCAGAATGTTTTGAAGTCTAAATATTTGCACCTTGGCATTTTTTTGCCAAGGTAATTATGCACCTTGACATAATTACATCAGAAAGAGTTTCTGTTTATTTTAGTATGATCAGTACATGATATTTTAAAAATATGTCACACAAATATAATGTTTGTCACATTACAAGGAATATCATTATCGCAATATACGACTACAGAACACCAATATCGCATTTTGTGTATTTTCCCAGTGTCCTGCAGCATTAAATTTAATTATGACATTTATAATATCTGTATGATTTTACGCTGTATTCACACAAGACCAGCAGTTGGGGAAATGGATTGATGGATGATTCAGCTGCAGGTAACAGGAATTAGTCTGGTACTACTCCCATAGTGCATTGTGGGTAATCTATTGCCATAGCTTGTTCACAAGTTTGTTATTGTGATGCATTACAGGACTGTATGAGTGTACACAATAACTAACCCATGGTTTAGTTACAAATTGCTGTTGCCTCCGAAAGTGTTAAATTTTTGATTTTGAACAGTCTTGTTCCCATTTCTGACTCTGAATCTAACATTCAACTGGTTAACATTGAAGAAATTAACATTCTAACTGGTTTTTCACAGTAACAGAACTGCTGAATTTCTTTTGATTCAGCGATTCACAATGAAAACTTGTATCCAGTTTGGTTATGGTAAACTATGTTTAAATCTAGTGTCCACTGTAAAATATATGAGCACCAGAGGACAATGTTGGCTTGTTTATTTTAGGTGGGAACTGCTTTTTTATTGTATGCCATTGTAAAACGAAATGCCATGAGATTATGTTGATTTGGCAGTGAACTTTTTAATGAATGTGTTCATACCATTTATTGTGATTATTATTATTTTTAAAAGAAATTGAGACCACTGTAAGATTCAGAATAAGGGAATCATAAAAGTGATTTTGGTTCAGATTCTGATTACTGATATGAACTTCTCCAAGGTCTACTAAGCCAGTGTTGATTTTTTTCCAATGCATTGCCTATATTCTGATCCTTTTTTAGTTTCTATTTCTGAATCTGAATTGCTACAAAGTATATTTTTCAGAGTACTGTAAGGTTCTAATTACAGTCAAAGTCTATGCAGATTATTTGGATGGTTCAGAATCTGTACAATAATGCGATTTTATATTATAATTCTGGCCACTGTGTCTAATACATGCCACTAGCTCTGAATTTATAGTCAGCTGTCCTAGATCGTGTTATCAAAGGCAGATCTGGCTCTTAAAAATTCAAAGGCAAACAATAGGTGATGTATGTGTGTGTTTGTGTAATGCATGGAGTGCACAGTGCTCTGTACACACATTGCATTCTATACACACATTGTTTTCATTCATACTTTTCTCTGCCACTCTGACGTCATGCTCTCAGCAAAGGGCCGTACCCTGACATGAACACAGAAAGAGAGAGAGAGAGTGAGCTGTGTGTGCTGTGTGAGACTGGGCAGTTGTTGTCATGGCAACGGACAGGTGGTATTGCCAGTCAATTGAGAGCCTGTTCGATGCTGCCTGTAATTGTGTGTGTTCTCACACTGCGTCAGGGTCCCTGTGTCAACCTCTAAACGTCTGAGTTCACTTTACCTCATTGAATTGCATATTAAATGATCTTCTACTTGGGTATAAACAGAAATACTCCTCACTCAAGCAGATGATCAGAGACACGCCTGGCGTTTTCATAGAAGTGTGTGAAAATACTTGTGAATTACTGTATGTACGCTGAAACCTGTTTTTGACCAGCACATATGCCAAACTTGAATGAATATTTAGTTTGTCTCTGGTTTATCGGTTGTGAATGTTTTGCATGGAAACAGAGATAAATCTGCTGTGAAAACGGGTGTTTTTGGGTTTTGTGTATGTGAGATCCAGTGTCGTGACCTTGGATGTCACAAGCAGCTTGGACACATAAACACAGCTGTTGGCCAAACAACAGTCATATAAAGGATCTTTCAGTGTTCTAGTGTGTCGTTTTTTTATGTGCACTTATATGTGTGTTTGTTTAATAACTGGAATGTGTTTCAACCTATACCACTCGCCATTTCATTTTATTATATTAAATATTATTCCTTTACTGTCTTTACTTTAACTTTGATTAATTTAATACATACTAAATTGTCAAGTCACTTTCATGGAAATTCAGCTATGAAGAGGCAGATTCTGCTGTAAAGCCGCTCTACACTCTCAGAAAAAAAAGGTACATGGTGGTACAAATAATGTTCCTTAAGGAAAAAGGTCAAAGTTGTACCTTATATGGTACAGAAAAGACTTCTTATGATACTGTTCTGTATCTTTTATGGTACAATTGAAATTAAGGTACACAATTGTTCTCATAAAAAAGGTACATACACTTTATTACAATCATTTTTCTTTTTCAGCTTAGTCTCTTTATTAATCTGGGGTCGCCACAGCGGAATGAACCGTCAACTTATCTAGCATATGTTTTACACAGCGGATGCCCTTCCAGCTGCAACCCATCACTGGGAAAATTCCACACACACTCATTCACACACACATACACTACTGACAATTTAGCTTACCCAATTCACCTGTACCGCGTGTCTTTTGGACTTGTGGGGGAAACCGGAGCACCCGGAGGAAACCCACGCAAACACGGGGAGAACATGCAAACTCCACACAGAAATGCCAACTGACCCAGCCGGGACTCAAACCAGCGACCTTCTTACTGTGAGGCGATTGTGCTACCCACTGCGCCACCGTGCTGCTCCTTTATTACAATATCTATGAAAATAAATATTACTGGAAAGGCAAAGTGATTTTATGAATAATTTCCATATATTAAAACATGGATCATCATTTAAAAGCATATGTTTAAAGAAAGTCATAAACATTAATACAAACAACTGGTAAAACAAAACTAAAGGTGTTGTAAACTAAACATTTAAGGCATTTTTAATAAACATTTGGTAAACATTTTCTGATAAATATATTTTCATTATCGATATCCGCACCTTTTGGCATTTGCTTTCCACTATGCACGTGAGCTGACAAAAGTCCTGCACATGCAAAGGGTTCATGCAGACATTTTAGTATAGTAAACATTGTGCATATAAGTAAATTAAATGAACTTTTAAGTGATTACAAAGGTATTGTGTGAAAATTGGAGAATGTTTTTTAATATTGTAGATGGGAGAATGTATTTCTGTAACATTTTTTGTGAAAAGTGTTGTGAAATGTTTAGCAAAAAATAGATCTTTTGATTTATGTTAAAGTAATTTTTATTCTTTATTGTAAATGGAAAAGGTGCGTTTACTCAAAAATAAACTTTTCTAAAAACATTGTTTAAAAATGTATTCGATGTATTATGTTTACTGAAAATAAAATATTAAAAGCAAAATGCCTTTTAATAGTTCTTGAAGGAACACATTTGACACTGTTAAGGTACAAACCAAAGGTACATTTTGGTGTCCCATGGTACAAATCATGTCCTTAAAGGTACAAACTGCAATGGTACAAATTTGTTTCTTTGTCTTAAGGTAAAATTATGTTTCATAAAAAGGTACTGCCCCAGTGACAAGGGTTTGTACCTTCTTTGGTACAACATTGTACCATTTATTCTGAGAGTGTATAGTCATTATTTAACTCAAATAGAAATTCATTGTTGGATCATTTCAATTTAATAACAGTGGTTTCTGACATGCACACATTGCATGAAAGTTAAGTTCATACTAGCCAGCCCACCTCATTATTTTCATTCTTTTAAAATGTACGAAGGCTTTATAGTCTGTTTGAGCAGTCGTTCCATTTACTAATGGTTTATTTGGTTGCATGTTAATGTAGAAGGTGGGAAGTCTATTCGAAATTCCAATTCAGTTATAGGCAGCTCTAGAAAAAGGCTATAGTCAACATTTGAAGTGGATCAAAATTGTCCTAAACCTGTATCGAATGTTCTTGTCTTAGGACAACTTTGAAGAACTTCCACTACACATTTTGACTACTGTATAATATTGCTGTTCAGCTCATATTAGTTAAATGTTGGTTCAGGTTATTTCAGTAGCGGTGTAGATGTTATATATGTAGCTGTAAAATAATTCTACAGATCATAGCGCCATCATACAGCATAATCATAGTTATGAGACCCCAGACCTCAACATAATAGGCAACAATGGCAAGGCATACTCATCACAGTTAAAATCACATTTATAATCATGATATGACACATTATGATTATAATTGAGATTTTATGCATGCTCTCGACAAATGATGTAATTTTAAATGCAAAGATGGCATTGTTTAAGATGCCTTTGTCGTGACAACTTGACTTTACCAAGACAACATAACTTGCCATAAATCTGTTATAAACATGATTGTCTTGAGGCCATAATAATTGTGTCATGAATATTTCTCTGATCCTTTTTTTCAGTGGAACAAAATTCATTTGTCATTAAAATTTCTCAGTAAAAGTGTCAATACTCTGACAAATAATTAAAAAAATGTATATTTAATGACATTTAATGTAATGTCAATGACAAATTCAGTTTGTACCACTGTAGTTAGAAAAATACTGATTTTGTTATGTTACAACACAGTTGTAATGGCCTCATGACAATCATGTTTATGACAGATCTATGACAAGTTATGTTGTCTTGATAATGTCAAGTTGTCATGTCAAATACAAAAACAGGTTATAATGTATTTGTTTTTGTTGAGTTGTCATAAAGACATCTTAAACAATTCCACCTTTGCATTTAAAATAACATAACTGAGTGAATGACACTTAATGAAAGATGTCATAAGAATTCATAAAATCTCATGTCATGTAATGTCATGTCATGATTATAAAGGTATCATGAAAGTCTTAGTGAAGTGTAACCAGCATCTTATTTATTTGAAAAAGGATAGCTGTGCCACAGCAGATGTATGTTATGTAAATTATGATACATGTTATATTTTTTTATAAAGTTATAATCCACATCTGATTTTTTACTCCCATTAGTTGCTTGCCGAGTGTTAATTTTGCAGCCTGGTGGGTTTTGCTTGAGTGCTTGGTTAATGTTCAGTATGCTTGTCTCCTGTTGGACTTGGGCTTTATGGCCGCTGTGAGTGCCAGCGAGTGTTTCCAGACATCTCATTGGCTACTTGGCTGTCACCTCCAGCAGGACAGGAAGGTACTTGTGGACATGGGAAGGAAAAAGCAGCACTGTGTTGACAATAGCCTGGGGAGGGGGACAACCTAAAACACTGAGTGCTCATGTATCCTGCTTCTCTTTCTCTCTCTCTCTCTCTCTCTCTCTCTCTCTCTCTCTCTCTCTCTTTCTCTCTCTCTCTTTCTCTCTCTCTCTCTCTCTCCTTCCTTCACTCTGTTGCACAGTTTCTCACTCTCGACTCACATTTTGGTAACTCTAGAGGTCTGTGTGGTGTGAGACAATTCTTTCTCTAACTCTCCTTCCATTTATGGATGTTATTATGGAGAGGCTAGATGTTTTCAGAGGAAAAACAGGTAAGGTTGGCGATCCTATATTTTTCCCCTGTGGGTTCTGTGTAGAGCAATGACCCTTAATAGGGTAATTTCTTAAATATTTATAAACTCAGAGACCCACCGTGACTGCTGGAAATATACAGATGCTGTGTAGAACGACACTGAGGTCAGATAGTAATGCAGGAGGACGTCTGTCAGAGGCTTTCTTTGAGATGGGAGATCATCTTCTCTCCTGAAGCGGGATTTGTGAGCTTTTGCTGTCAGCGCTTGTGTTGTAAAGGTTGTAGTCTGTCATATTTAATAA
>CAIGQW010006673.1:202489-220720 GCA_903798125.1 Danio choprae
ATAACAGCCTCACACACACACATAAAACATGCTGAAGCTCAAGACACGCTACCCATTTGCCATTTCACTCTCGCTTGGGTTCATATTTCAGCACTGAATTCCAGCTTAGTCCCGCAAATATGGAATAACAATGACACACTTATTGTAATTTACAAACACACACACACTGACATTTTTATGAGGACTCTGCATAGGCATTATATATTTTATACTGTAAAAAACATTTATATCATATTATATCATCTTACCCTACCCCTAAACCCAACACTCACAGGAAACGTGGCAATATTGTTAATACCAAAAGACACTGTTAAGTATTTTCTAAACATTTTGAATTATGAGGACACAGGGCAAGTCATCATAAACCACTTGTTAAACCTACTGAAGGTTATACCAATGTCATTATACAAATTTGTGTCCTCGTAAACAACCAAAACCAGCACACACACACACACACACACACACACACACACACACACACACACACGCGCGCACACTTACACACAGACACTCATTAAACCTCACAGACTGCTCCAGTTTGAATGCAAACCGTCTGAACATATATATTCATGATCTGCACACACACTCATACGGCAGGCTTCCAGAGCTCACTGGCTAATTATGCATGTAAAATGAATGGGAGAGAAAATTAAGCCTCATAGAATTTTTATGCAAACGAGTTTCTAAATGAAGCCTTTGAGTCCAGGCGGCCACACAGCCTGACTGACAGTCTAAATGCCATAGACAGAGCTGCAGCGAGGGTTAAACCACTATGTCTCTATGTGTGTGTGTGTTCGCACATGAGTTTTTGAGACTTCTGCCAAACCTCTGTCTTTATCAGTCATCTATTGATTCTACCACTGACAGATAAGTTCCAGCAAAAGCCAGCTGTTCACAAGCACAAATTCTCTCTCTCTCTCTCTCTCTCTTTCTCTCTCTACATACATTTTCACACAAACACAATCTTTTTTTTTTATTTGTGACTTTTCACACTGTGCGTCTTTGCACAAACCTTGTCTTGCACTTCTGTACAGACAACACGTCTGTGTCTCATTGCACCTTCTCTCTATCTTGAGCCCGTATGTTGTGCTAGAGGCCGGAGGAGATGAACAGTCTCTGAGCGGTCACATTTAGATAAAATACTTGTATGTCCATAATATTAGTGTGATTTACAAAAAATATTCATAAAAACACAGTTCAACCTAATACAAAAAGTACAGTGCTACTTTGGCTACTTTTCCTCTTACTCATATGTTTTGTTTTAGTGCAGATAGAGATGTCCATTTTCAGGGTTGTACTATTAATTTTCAGTGCTTGGGGTCTGTATGTTTGTTTATCTGATATGAAAATGAAATAATACAGTGCTAGTTTCATAGTTACAGACCAATAACTTTATAATGCATTGGTGGTTATTTACATTTATACTTATGTCGCACAGGTACTGTATATTTTTGTATGGGTCAAAAAATACATTGTATGGGTCAAAAATATAGGATTTTTTTATGTATACCAAAAATCACTAAAATAATAAGTAAGATCATGTTTCATTAATATATTTAGTAAATTTCCTTTCCGATAATATATCAAAACTCAGCTTTGGATTGCTAATGTGCATGGCTGTGAGCTTCCATTTGAACAACTTTAAACACAATTTCCTCAATATTTAGATTTTTTTGAACCCTCAGATTCCACATCTTTAAATAATCGCATCTCAGCCAAATAAGCTTCTTTATTCAAATTTCAGATAATGCATGAATCTCAATTTTATTCACAATTTCACATATTGTAAACATTTAAATATATTATTAATGTTTTTGGCCTCACTGTGGCGCAGTGGGTAGCACGATCGCCTCACAGCAAGAAGGTCTCCTCGGCTGGGTCAGTTGGCGTTTCTGTGTGGAGTTTGCATGTTCTCCCTGTGTTGGCGTGGGTTTCCTCCGCGTGCTCCGGTTTCCCCCACAAGTCCAAAGACATGCGGTATAGGGGAATTGGGTAAAGCTAAATTGTCCGTAGTGTGTGTGTGTGTGAATGAGTGTGTGCGTGGATGTTTCCCAGTGATGGGTTGCAGCTGGAAGGGCATCTGCTGCGTAAAGCATAGCCGAAATGAAAATGAATGAATGAATAATGTTTTATATTTTATTTAAGCCTGTTCAATCATACCTGTCCAGAAAACTTGGATTAATCCTTTTGATATAATTTGATGCATTAAACAAATGGTTTCTTTGGCTTTAAACAGGTGACAAATATTACTTTTGTAATGCAAAGAATATGAATGTATTAATTAGTTTTGCTTCAAAGTTTTAAATGGTTTCAAACATATTCAAAAACATAATTTTAGTGTCATTTTTGGCCAAACTGTGTCTTTATCATTACATTAATTTGTGTCAGTTTAAAAAAACCCAGCAATGTATAAAAATGGACTTTTCTGAATAATCTGCATGGTGCGTTACCATCATAGAAAACCTCTGGTACAACCACAACATTTAACAAACAGCACAAGCTTTCTCTACATCCTCCTCTGTCTGTGTATCTCCAAAGCAGGTCAGATTCACATAATCCACCCTTACGTGTTCCTTCCTGAGCAGGAAGGAGTCGCTGCTTTCTTTACCCTTTAGTGAGAGTTCATTTATTTACTCCACAGTAGTTTAGTGTAGGGCCAGAACTTGCCGTCTTTGTGTCGGACAAACTTTAGATGCAGAAGTCCTGATGTCAGCGCAATAGAACCGCGTCCTCCAGACTCTGTCCCACTATGACCTCTATGTTTTGCCCATGCGAGTCTGTCTTCCCTTGAGGAACGAGCTGACAGCTCATTCCCTCCATATCCACTTCTCCCGTTACTCCATTCATCTACACCTTCAAAGATCTCTTTTCATCACAGAGTCTGTGTGTGCTGAGACAGGAAGTGGATGAAGTGCGGCTTCCTGTCAGGACTGTTGCTGGGACAATAGAGCCTGGAAGTTATCTAAAGGTCATTAGTCTCTGTGCTTCTTTATTGCGTGTGCGCATAAACTGTGTTTAAGCATTAGCAGTGATTATTACACAGCTCGCTGAAATGCTTTACTTTAATCGCTCAGTTGTGGCATTCTGAGGTTGAATATTTCTGCATAATTACTGATAAACTGACCGTTAATTAACTGTTGTCCCGGGGAACCGGTTTTCTACATAGCTGTGCTAGTTACAGATCTCCCATGTAACTCTGGGCTCCATTTTTTTTTACGTAATTCAATTAATTTAAATTCAAAACAATATTTCATTCAATTTAATCACTTGTTTATTTATTAAGTAGCTGGGTAATAAGTGGGGGAAAAGTATGGTCAGATCTTAGATGATTTGTATTAGCTCCTATTTGATTGTTTATTTCATTCCTGTCTGGATGTGGACTACAATGTCATTCAAATATTAATATGTTTGCACCAGTGCTAAAGCCAGACATTTTAAAGTAAATAGGGTGAAATAGGGTGCTCTGAAAAAAGTTAAACTACTGTGTCTTTCATTCAAAGTACATTTTTATATTGAGTTAAGTGAAAATTTGTGGTTTCTGATTATAACCTGTTTTATTCAATTTGCCTTAAGCAAAAAGCTAAGCCCCTATAGGTAAACTTGAAGACATTAGCTTTTCTTAGGGTAATATTTTTACTTTAAACCAGCAGTTTTCATGTCATGTGACCACATGAAATAAGCAACCCAGGCTCATTCTGAAAACGTACCACTATATACGTTTCTGGAGAGCGCCAAATACTTCCCAGGAGGTACGTTTTTTGCAGTTTTTGTTTTCACCAGAGGCTGCTGTGTACGCTTTTTCAGATCTCAAAGTTCTCTCGCGAGTGCCATTCACACCTGCTGTTCTCGCGTAAATCCACCAAAGGCCGCTGTCGACTGACTGACTGACTGACTGACTGACTGACTAATGGACTGACCCACCCTTCTCCTTCCCTAAACCCAACCAATAGTGATCCCGTCATCATGGTCAATTCCTCTCTGCGTCTCAAGTTCGGCGACGTACGTGGCGAACTAACTGGTCAAACTGGTAACAGCGGGAAAGCCGTCCATACGGAGGTAAGCGGTCAGCTGGTAAGTGCGAAAAGGAACGGCATCATACCGCCCCGTATCGTTCATTTTAAAGACGTACTTACCATACGTACGTTTGGCTACATAATTTGCAATCTCCAGAAATTTATATAGGGCTACGTTTTCAGAATGAGCCTATGTTGGAAATAAGGTACTGGTTATGTGCCTTTGGTTTTTATGTGTTTCTAATGTGAGTTTTGTTGTTACCATCTTCCCTGACATTTATAGCTATACTGAAAGCAAAAGCAGATAGTTTACCTCCTTATTAAAAAAAAGAAAATCAGCAATACAAGAGCCTAACATTCTATGTAATCATTATTGTCTAGTCCAAAGTACATCTTTACTTGGATTTGGATTCTAAGTTGAATCATTCATTCATTTATTCATTCATTCATTCATTCATTCATTAGTTTTCTTTTCGGCTTAGTTCCTTTATTAATCTGGGGTCGCCACAGCGGCATGAACTGCCAACTTATCCAGCATATGTTTTACGCAGCGGTTGCCCTTCCAGATGCAACCCATCACTGGGAAACACCTATACACTCTCATTAACACACACACACTATGGACAATTTAGCTTACCCAATTCACCTATAGCGCATGTTTTTAGACTGTGGGGGAAACCGGAGCACCCGGAGGAAACCCACGCGATCACGGGGAGAACATGCAAACACACAGAAATGCCAACTGGCCCAGCCGAGGCTCGAACCAGTGACCTTCTTGCTGTGAGGCGATTGTGCTACTCACTGCGTCACCGTGACGCCCAAGTTGAACCAAAGTACCAAAGTAAAATTTGTTGTCTATAAGAACAATATTTTACCTTTGAGTCATTGTACTTGTTTTACCTTGGGGAGAATAAATATTTTGATTAATATTAAATTACAACCAAGTCAGAACTATAATTTGAAGGAAATTTTACATTTTAACTGTAACAAATTACAGAATTTCTTTTAGGTTGGTCCCAGTCAAGATTACACTTTAAGGTTTAAAGTGTAAGGTTAAAGTTTCTACTTTGTCATAAAGTAAAAACATATATATATTTAGTGTCTCTATATTAAACAATATTTTTTACTTTGTGTGAATGTTTTTTTCTTACCAAAATAAATATTTTTGATTTAGATTAAATGACATCTTATCGTTTGAACCAAAGTTAAATTACACTTTGAGAAAAACAAAGGCTGAACAAAGGCTTGAATATACCACGGGATCGGTCAGGTGTGGAATAAAACCTTGCAGGAGCGGGCGGGAACTGGACTAAAACATTTGTCCCGCCAGACCTCTAGTTACTGGAGAACAGCTGCCAGCAAGTTACTGTAGATTCTAAAGGAAATGGTTAACAGTGTACCTGCACCATTTTCGTTTGTTTCTATTAATCCTATAGCAGATTCCTTGAATACACTTTTGCTTTTGAGTAAAAAAGATAGCAAAACTTTATTTAAGATGTGTCTGGATTGAGATTTCCACAAGCTGCATCTTGGGCTTGTTTGTCACAGAGTTCATTGCAGATTAGCTGTACAACACCTTGTCACTGAGGCAGAAGCCTTAAAGCGATGTCTTTGGACCTTATCTACACCTTAAAGGTGCATATGGTATAATATTTTGTACTACTTTAAGGTAAATAAGGCTACTGATTCTGTGAGAAGCTGTTGTATCCCTGAAGGTACAGCACATATTCTCTGTGAGTGTACATACACACACATCAACTGAGTGCTCTGAATATTTTTCCACGCAGGTATAGCACATGGTTTTTGAACAATTACAGTCAGCCAGATCCCTCTGTGAATGAGAATATGCTTAAATGTGGTGCCTGTGAAAACTCAAAGAAGCCTGGGATCCATTGCTCAGTTTGAAGTCAGGTCGAATGGATAAAGCAGGACACAGAGCCAAAATAAACCAGGTCAACCAATGACATCATAATAATGTTTTCCTGTGGGATTGTTCTAGATTTTTGTCAACACAGCAAGCGACAGAAAATAGAGCTCGCTCCAGCCAATCAAAACAATCAAAACATCAATTAGACTCCTAGTCTATTGACTGCCTCTCTAATAAAAGCAGACATGAATTCAAATGTCTTTCATGCAATGAAAACTATTTGTTAAACATTAAAGTTCATTGTTCACAAAAACGAATGGTTGCTCTAGAATGATTTCTGATTATCTTCTCCAGAGTGTTTTTCCTATCAGGTCTGCTGGTAGCCAGTGTGATTCATTCCCTCTTTGAACACCATTTAAAGCTCTACCAAATGAGTGTTATATTGGTTTTAATTGCTATAAGCAGAAGATTAAGCGCTGGCTCTGACTTGAGAGTATGACTGTACAGCATTAATCCTCATCAGCCACCACCAAACACTTATAAAATTGGACAGAAGTTCACAATACTTGTAGCACGAGCTCAGTGTTTTCGAGGAAAAAATGGCTCTTACCCTTTCTTTAGATTGAGTCATTTTTAGCCCACTCACGCTTGGACACTGACTCTCTGCCTGGATGGTGGATTTTCTGCGAAGACTTTAAGGCATTGTGTCAGCTTGTATATGTATACATGCTTCATCCTGCTATCTGCTTTTCTTAGAGGATTTCCCATTTCTTTCAAATAGCCTGTCAGAGCTTGTTCTGTTCGTTCTTTTTACTGTTAGTGACACAGCTTTTGCCTTAAAGTGAATTTGTCATCTCCATTTAACATGTGTTTCCCCTGAGAAGAAGACCTGTGAGAGACACGTTATCCCACTTTTGATGAATGTGTGATCTGCGGTGTCATTAGACTATTTACAAGGTAAAGACATTTAGCACCAAACGCTGCATTTAAATCCTATGGGACAGCTTATGTACCTGTCATGCTTTTGGTATCTACTGAAGGACTGTCAATTGTTTCTGATTTAAATGTAAGCTGAGCAGTTTCAGAGAGGCTAACAGTTGCTAAAGCTAAGGATCCTGTCCGCCTTGGATTATCATGGTCCACCGCACTGTCCACTCAAGTATTTTATCCTGAAACACACATTTCTTTCTGTTGTTTTCAATGAGAGTGCCGCATAGGTAGGGCATCCTTTTGTAAAGTTTGGAATGTTTTTGGTTCTACGCCTTTTGTCCTATTGTATTTCTGCTATATATATTGCGATATGAATATAATATAATTTCAAAATATGACTTAAGTAACTGTTTGGAAAGAATTCATAATTTTACATTGATTGGGAGGATTTTGCAGGATGCATCTGCATAAAATATCCAAAAATATTTTAAAAAATAAACAAATTGAAGCACTGATGAAAACAACAGAATAAAGATTAAAACAAAATAAACAGTGGTGGAATCTAACAATATTGAGTTACAGAAATTCAATGATCAAATCTAAAATAATATATAATCTTCATTTCATAAATCATTAAACATAATTATTGTTAAAGCAGCAAACTTTACTTTGGTTTAAATTTGTTTTAAATCTTCGCAGGCCTTAAAAAACGCATGCAAGTAAAACTTTTTCATATTATTAGATTATGGTTAAAATTCACAATGACTCCACAAATCATTTGTACTGAATTGTGGTTCCTGGTTAATTATAATCCCAACTTGACATTGCAGATCCCGCGATGTGACTATTGCAAGTGCGCACACTACGATATTGATGCTGAAACGATATATTGTGAAACAGAAATTGGTGGAAAAAATATACAGGGGGGAGAATAAGCTACAGTAATATAAGCTACAGTGATATAATACTTCAACTATATAGTGAAAACGTATTGTTCACAATCATTAAATGTAATTAGTTACTGTATTTAGGTATCTTTTTGGTTACTTTGTATTTTGATGGTGTATCATAGATTCTTTTCAACTTTTACTTTCTACTTGGCTAGATTTTTGAATAATAATTAGTACTCTTTACTCCAGCACAGTAATGCAATTACTTTTTGTCACATTTAGCAGCCATCTATTTTTGCAGCAGTTTATTTCTTCTACAGAAGAAGCAATCCCATCTACAGGGCACTGAAGGTACTGTATCTTGTATGTATTGACATTATCTGTAAACAGTGCCAGTAGGCTTTGGCTTTAACATTTTTTATCTGAAATGCTTCAAAGAGGCAGAAAACAAAGAAACGACTGATGGAATTGATGCATATCAAAGTGACTTGCATTTTACTCATGGACAGCACATTTTTACTTGAGTGTTATTGAGACTAATAATTTGAATGGAGTCATTCATTCATTCATTTTCTTTTTGGCTTAGTCCCTTTATTAATCAGGGGTCACCACCACTGGGAAACACCCATACACACTCATTCACACACATACACTACGGACAATTTAATTAATCCAATTCACCTATACTGCATGTCTTTGGACTGTGGGGGAAACCGGAGCACACAGAAGAAACCCACGCCAACACGAGGAGAACATGCAAACTCCACACAGAAATGACAACTGGCCCAGCTGGGACTCGAATCAGTGTCCTTTTTGCTGTGAGGTGACAGTGCTAACCACTGAGCCACCATTTTTCTTATTCTCGCTGTAAGGTATCTGTAATTTTACCATAAATTTCAGGTTCTCTTTAGCCTTCTGCGCACTGGCTCATATCCAAAATGACCAATGCAAGTGACAAATAATGCGGCTTAGTAAACAAATGTATGTTTCTTTTTTTCTAATTGTACAGAAAGGACGCACTACACCTTTTAATGCGTCTGTTTGAATAAAGGTCTACTAAAAATTAATCACTGCAAATTATTTAGTCAAAAAATGTAGCAACGCAGCTTCTCCAGTTAAAAACCATGCATCCTTTTGTCAAAGTGTTTTGAAATACTCTTATGTTTTGAATCTTTGCTCTTATGAATGATGTAACCACACTTGGTCCTCATCTGTGAGGTAGTTTTTACTTAGCATTCGGTAAAATCCTTGTGAGGAACATGATAAATAAATGGATAAGGCTGTAGGAGATGTGAAAGGAAGAGTAGTGTATACGAGAGGAGGATCAAGGGAAGGCCAGCGGTCACATTTCCTATCCTTCACACACTTCCTTTTTGGAAAGTGTGCACAGTTGAGCGTGTTTGTTTCTCAGACACACTGACACATAGACACACTTTCGCTAATAGTCCGTCTTTCAGCACTTGTCGTTCACACGCGCTCACTGGCACCAGAGGAAACAGACGGGGAGGGTGAAACAGTGCAGAGCGGCCCGTGAGGAAGCGTCAGTCAGTCACTACACTCAGCACTGCTGGGACCAACACTGCAGCATATGCAAACACATTACAGCCTCTCCAACACTCTCTGCCATGTTTCAGTCATAGAGGAGGTGTCATGGATTCTGTGCGCGCTAGCTCATGTGGTTCATTCACCTCTGGGAAAGATGAGACTGTGGCTAGGAGAGAAACGATCCCTGTGTTGCATCCATATAAGTTGTAAATGTTGTACAGATTAGCATTCATCTGACTTTGGGAGCTGGATAATTACATGTAGTTAGTATCAAGAGAAGGGTGAGTAAATGTTGACAGAATGTTCAATTTAAAGGGATAGTTTACCCCAAAACAAAAATTAACTCACAATTTTACTCACCCTTGTGTACTTTCACGTTTTTAAGGAAGATATTTTAAAGAATGTTAAAAAACGCTAACTATTTACTTCCATGTTAAAAATAAAAACAAATAGTATGAAAGTCAGTGGTTGCATTGTAAAAAATAGTGGGTTCAACACAATTTCTTCATGTTGTCCCAACACAAATGAGTTAAGTTAATTTAATCGTTTGTACAAATGTAATTGGATTGAAATGTCTTCTTCAAAATGTCTTCTTTAACGTTAAACAGAAAAAAGAAACTCATAAAGCTTGGAGGGCCTCACAGTGGCGCAGTGGGTAGCACGTTCGCCTCACAGCAAGAAGGTCGCTGATCGCTGGTTCGAGCCTCGGCTGGGTCAGTTGGCCTTTCTGTGTGGAGTTTGCATGTTCTCCCTGTGTTGGCGTGGGTTTCCTCCGGGTGCTCCGGTTTCCCCCACAAGTCCAAAGACATGCGGTATAGGTGAATTGGGTACGCTAAATTGTCCGTAGTGTATGAGTGTGAATGGGTGTGTATGGATGTTTCCCAGAGATGGGTTGCAGCTGGAAGGGCATCCGCTGTGTAAAACATATGCTGGATAAGTTGGCGGTTCATTCCGCTGTGGCGACCCCAGATTAATAAAGGGACTAAGCCGAAATGAAAATGAATGAATGAATAAAGCTTGGAGTTTGGAGCAAGTAAAGGTTGAGTAAATGGTGTGAGGATTTTAATTTTTGGGTCAACTATCTCTTTAAGTAACAGAGTTGATGTAATGATATGCTGGCAGTATTTTTCTGCAAATCTTTGTCAGTTATGGAAGCCTTGGGGTAAGTAGATCAACTTTAGCTCAACCACTCTATTGCTATGAATTGTCATTAATGTTGTTTTTAATGTTGTTTTTTTTAATGTTGTTGTTTTATTGTTGTAATTGGTTTGTGAAGGTTTTCACATATAGTGAAAGCTGTCTGGGAAATGCTCATTCAAGAGTACAAATGTGTTGTTGTATCGATAATAAATATCCCAGCTAACATGGAACATTATCAGAACATTCCACACATTTCCATAAAGGTTGTGTAAATTGTAGCATGTAACGATATTATAATAATTTTTTTAGAGCATTTTTGTAATGTTGATATTAGAACATTAATATAGCGTGGATAGAATGTTATAAAAACATAAAACTTTTAATATAAAGTAAGACTGAAACGTTATGAACATTTTTTGAATGACACTATTATAAGCAAAATATGACAGCACATTGCCTACTCTAGAACATAAAAAATAGCACTTGACATATAACTTAAAAAACATGTTAAAGGAACTTTTTTAGAGCCTAAAATTGTTAGATTCGATAACATTGTGTATTTGATGCTAAACTAAATAAATCAAATGAAACTATTTCCCTTCTCTCACTCATATATGTATAGAACACATCTATTTCTATATCGATGATCTTGACATCAACATTAGATTTTTGTGGTTTTTAGCTTGTTAGCTTTCAGCCAATCTATATACTCCTAAAGAAAAGTTGACAACATTTATTAAACAGTTAAATCAGCAGATGTAAACATTTATAATATATAGTCTTTGGGGCTGTACAAACACGATGCATTTTGTGCATTTCATTTCACTTCATAGTTTTTTATGCACTATAGAGGAACATATTTGACTTGTTTTTCACATTTTTGCATCATCTCATGCATGAAGTGTTTTAAAATCATGACACTAATGTTAAAAGATTGTGAATTTACACTAAAATGTGTAAATCAAAAATGACCAGATTATAGTATGGCTCTTCTAAGACATTTTATATTTAATTGCTGAAAACAAGCACCAACAATTGGCAAAAGATACCAGCAGGGCTAACAAACTGATCCAACAAGACCTGATGACGTTCCCAGCTGAACCACCCCATCCCCCCCTCCCCCCTCCGCACATGCAGGTTCTGTATGTTTTGAGCTGGTAGCTGGTTTTTAAGTTGAAATCAGATCGTGACCAGCTAAGAACCACTTTAAATCAGCTCAAACCAGCAGGCATGCTTCAAAACCTTTTTTTCAACAGGGTTGGTGTTGACTGATGTCTGTTGGTGCAGTGTAAAATTTGCTTTAAAAAAAACAACAACTCTCAAGTCGCAAGACCTCGTTTTTTTTCTCTTATACCACTGGCCTGCATCTCATGTTCTGTGTAAATAGCCCCTTTTTCCTCTGGGAACATGCACAGAAAATTTGATGACTTGTACATTTCTGTCATCAATAAATCACTCTTTATTATGAGAATGTTTCTCCCCTTGGAGTACCCAAATACCCCCCGCCTCTTTCTAGCAATAACAAGTAGGAAATCAAGTAACATGATTAGTTTGTGTTTCTTAAAGGGATAGTTTACCCAAAAATGGAAATTCTGTTATTAATTTTGTATCCACATGTCATTCTATTCTCCTGAAATCTTTGGTCGACAAATGTAAATATTTTTAATGATATCCACGAGCTCTCTTATCCTCCATAGACAGCAAAGATCCTGAGACTCCAGAAAGTCCAGAAAAGGAACCATTACATGTCAAATCATTACATATGTCTTCAGTGGTTCAACTGTAATCATACAAAGCTCCAAGAACACTTTTGTTCACCAAAAACTGTACAACCAACTTTGTTCGCCTTTGTCTTTTCTGTCTCATTAGGGTGTGCATATACTATGGGCAGGCAGTGTGATGTGTTGCCATTAGAGTCAGCAGTGCAACACACAAGTGTCAATTTGCCTGTAACAAACAATATAGTTCATATACTTTTAACATTTTCTGACATACAAAATTGTTCTTGGATCTTTGTGTGATAATGGTTAAACCACTGAAATCACACGGAATGTTTTGACAATGTGTTTGTTTCTTTTTCTGGACTTTAAAAGTCTCAGGATAGTTGCTGTCTATGAAAGACGAGAAAGCTCTTGGATTTCATCTAAAATATCTTTAGCTGTTTCCAAAGATGATTGAAGGTCTTAGGGGTTTGGAAAGACATGAGTGTTAGTAATTAATAACAGAATCTTAACAGAAGCCTTTTAAGTTGTGTGAACTCTAGTACATAAATTCCTGTATTTGACTGAAATACAGGAACTGACTGAAGTGGCTGAAATTCATATTGAAAATGTCCATTGCTTTCATCCCTGGTCCTAGATGCCAAATGTAGTTTTCCTGGACTGTAATGAAAATGAAACAATGACAGGCCCTTTGACATGTCCTGCCCCACTTCTTATTTCAGCAAAGGAGAAAGAAGAACAAGACTGTCTTCAACTGTAATAAAAAGCACTTAGACTCTAATATAGGTTATTTTCACCCTGTCCATGCTCACAGCTTCACCATCACACTGTACATACAGTTACCATGGAGAGAAAAACAACAGAGAGACACAATATTTCCATAAATATAAGCCGTGTCCATGTAAGTCTGGCTTACACATTATGTGTTGATTTCACACTTGGATCGTAGTTTCCAACCCTCGGCTGAATGTTTCTGTGTACTGTAGACGTAACAGCTGAGAGCGAATGTGAGTGTTTTCATCATTAGCTGATCGATTTAATTAATTGTGCGGCTGTTTTATATGATCACTGTGAGGACTTAGATCGGTACACACCATCTGTCGGCGTAAATCTCATCCATTCACTGCAGTGTTTCACAGCTCTTTATTGGTGCTCATCCAGGTATGGTGGTGATGTTGTCATGAACCTTCCCTTTGAACATCTTTGAGGAACCGATCATTATCACCTCACTTTCGGACCTGCTCTGTATGGTCTCTGTGTGCACTCAGTAAAAAAATCATCAAGGTCTCGTGTCCTGCTTGACGGTGTGGAAAGGCTTCAATCTCACACATCGGTGAAAGGCGAGAGGGAAAGATTGGGCGAAGGGCAGAAAGAGAGTTCAGATTGGGATTCATGCCACCACAATTATCCTGTGAGAGTAATTGCATTTGGCAGCACTCTCTGTACGATCACAGAACAAAAACACAATTTGATTCCTGCGTGTATGTGAGCCGATACGGGGTGGTGAGGGACACAGACACCATTTCATGAGTGTATCCTTTACTCTTGCTAAATCTGTGCGAGCTTCTGTCATCGTGTTTCTAAACACGGCACTTACGTTTGAATCCTCGCGTGTGAAGCAAGAGCCCAGTCGACTGTGGATAAAAATATGAGGATATTTGAATAAAAAGGGAATCGCTCATCAAAGCTTTTAGCGTTGGCTAAGTACAGAATATTTAATGGAAGTCGATTTTATGCACTATTTATTAGTTCATGTCCATACAGCCAAGGGGTGTTTGAGGAGAAAGGCAGTAACTCCCCAACAAGCGAGATGAAGAAATAATTGGCAATCAAAAATAAAACAAATAGTGTGTGAAAGTAACTCTGTCCTGCAGTATCGTAAAGTTCACTATGTTCTCATCAAGCTCCTAGTGTGCTGTAAATGTAAGGGAAGAAAGATAAGATATCTCACCAAGCAATTTTGCATTTACAACTACTAGAGGTGTAAACAGACGGCTTGGCTAAAACAAGGCTAAATTTGAGCTGTCAGTGAAAACCTAATAGACATCACGAATAGACCGAATAGACTTTATGTGTGTAGTCATTCATTGTCTGCCTACTTACTGTTTATTTTGTTCATTTGTTTTTGCTTTTTTTTTTTGTTTTTTTTTGTTGCCATTTAAAAATCTCTTCACATCCTGATAGCAATGATTAAATGAAGTAGTCCAAATGTATTTCTTTGCATTTTAATATTATGTGGAAGGCAAGAAAACAGTCGGTCTGAACAATAGGATAGGGCAGTGTTTCTCAACCACGTTCCAGGAGGACCACCAGCTCTACACATTTTCCAAGTCTCCATAACCAAACCCACCTGATTCAGAACATCAGCTCATTAGCAGAGACTGAAAGACCTGTAATGGGTGTGACAGACAAAATATGCAGTGTTGGTGGTCCTCCATGAACATGTTTGAGAAACACTGAGATAGGGTGTCTGATTTGCCTATCAAAATATGTAATTGCATAAGTATGTTGTTTAGTGCACGTTCAGTTTAGTTGCTTTCAGGAGGCGTAGCTTCGGATGGTGATTTGTAGATTGAGATGTAGGCTTTTAGTGCTACCAGGCTAACTTTAGCATTTTTCAAGATCTCCTATTGCACCTTTCATCATACTTATACAGTTGACCATGAATTAAATCATGAATTTTAATAGCCATTTAAACACTGAGGGCCAACCATGTCAATAGTAAATTGATCACCAACAGATTTTAAACGGGGATTAGTGTCAACACAGAAATCCGATACCGGTCATGTCCAAAAAATGGATATGGTCAAACAATCAAACCTGTGCATTAAGACTTACAGTGTAAACAGCCTGAGGGTTTTTTTCCCCGTTTCGCGTGTCTTCTTTTAACTGGATTTGCCTCTTAGAACACCAAACATATATGAAAAAATGATCAATTATTTAGAGCTTCTGGGGGCAGGCCTTTTTAGTTTGACCAAAATACACTACATACAGAATATGCTTTTAATCAGCACAGCGTGATTCTTATGTGAATCTGAAAAAGCTAAGTAGTGTCTAAGATGGCCTCTGTCATTAGAGTCGTCATGTAAGGGTCTCGCTGCGGGGACGCCATGCCATGTTTAATGTCCTGTAGCTCACAGATTCAGCTCATGCACGTTAATCAGCCACTAATGAAGGTGAGAGCATTGGGATAATTAAACGCAGTATGTATGTGACTGAGTTCAGGGGTGTACGGATGGCACGACAGGAAATGGAAACATGGAAAAACTAGATGTTACATTAGACATGAGACGGTTCACGTTGTCTTACTCGTACTCAACACAGGCTCACTGGAAGTTTACTTTTTGTATTTCAGTGAAACATGTTGCAGAATGTAGGGTGTTTAGGTTATTTGAGCCCAAGTTTGTATCTTAAAGTACTCTGTCTGTGACAGAAAATCTACCAGGGCCGAAATCTAACCACACCGGCTAACCGCTGGTTACCTGAGAATATTTACCAGAACTACATTTTTGTAAAACTGCAAAAACATACCTAAACATGTTTTACTGGAGTTTACATGTTACAGTAAATGATTATTATGGGTCAGTATGACTGCAGTTCTTCGCACAACACCAACTAAATACTACAAAAAACTTGTAATTGAATATGTTTCCTTCAACTACAGTGTATCTATCTCCATAAGGATAACTTTTAGGGCATGGTCAGTTTACTCTGTAGCTCAATTTTTATGGTGTTGTACTTGCAGTGCTTAAGTCTGGTAAAGCATGCTTCCAAAAATGAAATGAAGACTATGTAAAATCAAGGTAAAACTATGTGGTCATAGTGCACTTTTCTATTATGTTTGCTTTTGAAAATACTATTGGTGGTTACCTTGGTGATCTGACAAGCCCCGCTTTCTAGTGGACGTGTATAAGAAGTACGTGTATCTGAAATGTACAACATAATGTTCCATAAGTAACGCATTTCAGATTCACAAAAATGTAGACAGCGCCCTCTAGTGGATTTGTCATCTTAAATGTACAATAGAAAATACCTGGAGCAACGTATTTTACAACTCGCAATAATGAAGGCTGTTTATTTTTTAAGAGACGCTGAACACACTGTTATCATGAGATGCTGAGATGCTCATGTGAAAAGACCATAGTGCTGTGCATCAGATTACATAACAATGCAGTCTTCAATAATTATGTAAAACATACCACATTCTAAGACACTGTTAGAACAAATAAATAGATTATGGTCCAGTTGATGAGCTTCATATATTCAGCAATGATTTTTAATTGCATTTAGTGGGTGTTAAATTTAGGCCCTTCTTAAAATCTTGTCTTATTTTCTGTTGTCATTCCCAAACAATCCTCGTCAAAAAGCCCCTTCTGTTTGTAATGATGCTCAACATGTTGACTTTGCTTTGAATTCCATCAATCTTTTTGCTTTGAAAATCAGTTACATAAGAGGTAGAAATAGCATATTAATTTCCTCTTGGAGTGCTGGAGCTGAAGTTGTAATTAAGTGTGCTCAGTTAACCTCTTGGGAGATAAATGAATGTCCTTTTTCATCATCGTCTTTTTCTGTCTCTCTGCTCTTTGGCAGTGAGCTTTAAATAAAGAGGTGTTGTTGGTTTGCAGAATTATAAGGGTATAAAAATGTATGCATAAATGTGCCAATGCCTTTGCATTGAGGCCTAACTGGACAATGTTTGAACCAACTTTATAATAAGTATCTGTTTAAATTAATCCAACGTAGATGTAGATGTTCTATTAGACATTAAACACGACATTAAATATCACCAAACACAGTCCAAAACTGGTAGAGCTGCATTTCTAGGGTAATATTTTCATAGTTAATATATTTGCTATTTTGTTCTGTCTTAAATGAGACAAATCTGTGAAAAGTAGCACATTTGGAAATAGCCATAAACAATGTATGTTATTTTATTCTCCCACATAGACAGTTGTGGTCAAAATTATTTTCAGCCTTGATAAATATGAGTGGAGAACACTGGGAAAATAAATCAATATGAAAAGAACTCAATATAAAATACATTTTTTTAAATACATGTTGGTCAAAATGATAGGCATTGCTTTATTTGATGCTATTTGCAATCTCAGTTTGTCAGTTCAAAATCAATTTAATTGCCTGATGAGGTTCGAGGAAACCCAGAAAGACATCAGAGCCCATTTTTCCATTATATCCTTCAGGTTCTCTGATCTTGGTGCACTTTGCTCATTTTCTATAGGACTTCTTTAATCATTTGCCTGTTTATGTTAGTCACCGATCTTTATTTAATGGAGGAAAAGCAGGTGCTTATTTATTTATTGTTGAATGTATATATTATTTTGGGGGTAGAAGGAACTCCACCCACCTCCTGAAAACTTTTGTTATATTTATTGCCTAAGGATAAAGATTTGAAATTGTCTAGATGCTAAAGTACTGATTCGAATAACATGATTTGTCCTGTGAGAATGCCTTGAAAAAAGCTTTCTGTTTTGGTACCCGGCTCGATTTGCCAGACAGAAAAGCATATTAGGGTTGTAATTAATTAATTGCTATGATTACGAGCCCTTTGATTGTGAATGTGCAGTTGCTCCATTGGATGTCTCCACCTCTTCTGCTGATGCTGATGCATATATGCAAATGTTTAAAAAAAATGTTTTTATTTATGTATGTTTTCCTGTCCCCTCCCTCCTTTCTGCATCTCTCCCTCTCTCTCTCTCTCTGACTCTCTCTCTCTTTCTCACTCACTTCCTCCTTGTATCTGCATCTCTGGTTCTTCTCCCCTCCCTCTCTCTCTCTCTCTCTCTCTCTCTCTCTTTCTCTCTCTCTCTCTGCCAGCCGCCACCAACTTGGACTCGGAGAGCAAACGAACGGCCCACTTCCAATCGTCATGGCAACAGCATGTGAATGTGTTCGGCTCGTGGAGTAGGCCGGAGTGTGTGCAGGAGCTGCACCAGGAGGCTCAGCTCAACCTACAGAGTCTGCTGCAAGGTAGGAGAGTCAAGCTGCTGCACTTCAGCTCTGTGCTTCTCTGATCGTCTGCCTGCCTGCTTCTGCCCATCATGTGTTTTCCTTCTGTTTTTCTGTGTGTGTGTGTGTGTGTGTGTGTGTGTGTGTGTGTGTGTGTGTGT
>CAIGQW010006673.1:220730-251279 GCA_903798125.1 Danio choprae
TGTGTGTGTGTGTGTGTGTGTGTGTGTGTGTGTGTGTGTGTGTGTGTGTTTTGCATCGCCTTGCATGCGTGCCGTCTGCGAATACCCTCCACTTCCATTCCCGTCTTGTGTTTCCCAGAGCGTGGAAGAGAGGCAGTGTTTGTTTTTCTATTCCTCTGAGCATCCCTGCACCCGTCTCCCATCATTCCCCCTCTATTTCTGACTCATACTTTAGGATCCATTAGATTTATTTCCATTTGTTGAGAATACACACAGTCTACCTTTCTCTTTTGCTTTTTCCCCATGCGCTAAATGAATATGTCAGCAGCGCTCGTGACTCCTGTGCCACAGTGCGCGCTCGTGTGACTGTACGTGGTTGAATTTCCCTCTTTTATCTCTTTCTTGTTTGATGTCAGCTATTAATATGTATCTGAGATGCTATTCTGGTTTAAGCCCAGCATCGGATCGACTGGGCAGCTGTTGCTTAAACAACAGTGAGTGGGTGGTCAGTGTTTACGAATGTGTGGCACTGTGCTATGTGCATAAACAGCAATTTGCCATGGCATATGCCTGTCTGCCATCCAGGGATGTAGCCAAATATAAAGTCTTGGGGAGAGCAAGGAAAGTTGAAGAATCTGTTATTTCAAAACTTGATATTGAGCGAGACAGAAAATTAATTGCCATGAATATATTGGCTCCTTGTAGCTTTAAGAAGACTGCAATTTGGACAAAGAACAGCATTTGTGCAAATGATATTAATAGTAATACAGAGATGTAAGGATCTCGTATAAAGAAGTGTTTCATTAATGGGATCAGTTTCTTGGTAAAATTACTGCTACGGAGCAGTATGATGCTAACAACTTGCATAAGGATATTTACAGGTACATATTGTTGATAAATAAAAGATTATTTTTGTGCAGTTTATGATGTGTGATCGAATGTTTGTACTTGTGATGCAGATCACTCGGGTTTGAGTCAGGTAAAGCATGGTTCCACAAAAGAGTTAAAAGAAATGTAAAGTCAAAGTAAAACTTAGTGGTCATAGTTTCTTTTACGTTTGCTTAAAAAACTATTGGCTTAGGTCAGTGTTATGCAAGGGGATCTGTACAACAAGCCCCACCTTCTAGTGGGCGTGTACAAGAATGTAGTAACATATTTCAGATTTGCAAAAATAGACAGTGCCCTCTATTGAATTTGTCATCTGAAATGTGCAACAAAACATACCTATTTTACATTGAAAAAATGTAGACTGAGACATATTTCCAATGAGTCTAGGTTAGGATCAGAAGCAGAGGAGGGGGACAGTTTCCCATTTACACCTGGTGTTAAATGGTCTCTTTTGTCTATTTTTAACCACTTTCCTGATTTCTTTGAGTTGATTGTATTTAGATGTGTGTTTGTATGAATGTATGCATCGGCTTTCAGTCTAATATTGTGAAATTAGCTTGTGTAATTTACATATGAACGTGAAAAGAGACAACAAAAAAATGACACAAGAAGCAGCTTTTATTTGTGCTCTGATAGCTGCAAAGCTACTTCAGATAATGTGGGTTTGTGTAACAACCAGGACTCGTAAGAGAACATTTGTTATTTACAAACTTTGATGCAAATCTTTAATCTTGTTTAGCTAACATGGTTCACCAACACATACTATACTGTAATGTTTAAAAATGAAGCCATCAGGTGGAGAGTAGGTGGACTTTGGTGGCTGTTTGAGCACATTCAACTACGAAAGCAATCTGGTCAAATGCATTTTTAACTGCCTCTGGAAACGGTTGAAAGTAGTCAAGCTCAAATGCTTCAGACCTCTTTTACACTTGTATTTAGCTCCGTCTAATTGTTATCAGATAAAAAAGGCAACTTAATACCTGCTGTAAACAGGGCCAAAATTATATGCTTTCATGTGAAATCATGGATTCCTAATGAAATAATTTAGCTGACATTATCTTAGCTAAAAATCTAGTAAACAGAGGACATGAGGTCAGATTTAATGAACAAAGCCAATTATTGTGAGACCACAATCCCATAAAAGCGACAACAAGAGCAGAAAGTTCTGCAGGTTACCTGCTGGCAATGCAAATTAAAGATCACGCAGCCAGATACAGGTACGTGATAAATGAGCAAGCAGAGCCATTTATAATCAGGTGTGTGATTATATAGAAAAAGCACCAGTGCAAGATTTAAATCCTGCCCTTGATTTGCAAACCTCAACTGCTGCAGCAAAAAAGTAATCGCATAATCTTACATGTGCCAATGGGCCATATGCACAGCTAGTGTTTTTCAGCCACCAATAAACTTCCGATGAAAGGTTTATGTGACTATTTTCAATTTCATAAGGTTCCTTTTACATCATCGATGTTGTAATGTAATTAAAATATAATTAGTTAAATATATTTAAGCATTAATTTAGTTGTTAAAGCGTAAAATGAGATAAAAAAAAGTTTCAATTCAAGTGCTGTCAGGAGCAGCAGGCTAGCGCCGAAACGCCATTAAAAAATATTGTGGTAAAATAAAGCTCCATATTTTAAACACATGGTGCGAAAAAGTGGAATTTAATGCAGTGCTTCTTGTCTGGTCTGATACCCACTTTATAATGTATCTCAGTCAGGCAGTGAAGATCACTGCGTTTTAAAGAAATCAGATCTTAAATGTGACGATTTTGCCACGTTTAAGATGCCATTTCACTAGAAGCGCTTGAGCTGGCTGACTGAAAAGTAAACGTCTGTGTGCGTATACCCCATTGATGCAGTTTGCTTTAATCTGCTACATTTTCACCTATTTTAAATATATAAAATTACAGAATATATGTTGCAGTAGATTTACCATTTTATGGTTAAAACAATATTTGATAGGAAACACTGTAAGCAAAGATCTTATATTTTGCTTTTATATGCATATGTTAGCAAGCTAAAAGGCTCAGCAACACTGAAGCGATCAGGCATCTACAGCACTAAGCTTATCAGTGAAATTGCACTAATACTCTCATACTTAAAACTGATTTGTTTTCTGTTATGAATGAGAAACAAAGAGCAAACTGAAAATAGACCAGACAAAAAGTAGCCAAATTAACAAGAAAAGAAGCATTGTTGCTCTTGACCTCTTCCATTCCTCTACTGCATACAAAAGACGAGGAGTGACCCATATTTAATAAATGGGTGGTTTTCAGTGAGCATCTTGTTAGGCGATGCTTTGAGGTCATTCATGACCACTCATACGTGCTTGAGTGGTTGGCATCTTGTCTAGGCGAGCCATTTGATTGGCTAATAAGAATGGAGTTTTTTGAGTCCCATTAGTTTTACTGACTGGCTTAGGTCAGGGAGAAGAGGAGGAGGGGAGAATATACCGTGTGTTTGAAAATACCTTCACACACATATACACACTCATTCAGTCTCACTGCTGCAACTGCTACCCTCTGCCATATATCATCTTTGAAGTTTTGGTTTTGGTCTTTGAAGACTTTCCTTCCACGGGGGGTTTGTATGAATGGTGAGTTCTGGCACTCTGTGTTGTTACTGTGTTGTAGGTTGGAATGTAGATATAATTATCTTACACAATTCAAAATTTAACAAATTTAAAATGTATACACACAATGTTTGGAGACAGTAAAATATTTTTGAATTATTTTGAAAGACGTTTTAATTTAAAGCAACTGTTTTATATTTTAATATAATTGAACACTTTCCGACCCTGCATCCATTTCAATGGAAATCACGTGTCAGGTCATGTTTTTTTTGGCTTCAGGAGCATTTTACCAAATTTAAAGCCTGCTGTCCATTATATTGGACTTTTGTCATCCAATGAAATGGCAGCAAGGCTCTGCCTGTTGTAGTTTGAAAAAAAATAAATCTATTATGTTGAAGAGATGCATGAATTTTCAAACAAAGAAGCAACATTTTCAATGGTTTTATTCACATTTATTAATGTTTGACAAAGTCAAAATTTGACTGTGAATTGCAAGCCTAAATGTTTTTCTCGTTTTTCCTGAAACTTGGAACATAATTGAGGTCTGAAGGTTTTTTTTAATACAATTTAGTAATTTAACTTTTGCAGGTGATTTCTCAAAAATAACAGAACCGGTTTTCAGTGTCCCATGAACCCTCAGAAATGAATTTACTATTCAGATTTTGTGCTCAAGAATGATGTCTTATTATTTATTATTAATGTTGAAAACTGCAATTTTGTGAATACCATGATACATTTATTTCTGCACTCTTTGATCAAAATAAAGCTAATAAGAACAGCAAAACACCAAAGTTAAAATCTTTACCATGAATTGAATTACTTTAATATATTCTTGCTGAATACTAATATTCATCCTTTATATAAAGCATCTTACTAAATGGTAGTGTATAGTAGGAAGTTGCTAGTCTAACATTTTTCCTTATTTCAATGAGATTTTACATATCAGATGACGTCCATCAGTCTTTACGACACAAGTGTTTAACTTGAGGTCTGAGGCTAACTGGAGGATTGTATTTCTATGCATCTCATTAGTGTAGCGATTTAAAAGCCATCTGGTCAAGCATAATTCCTCAAACAGAACAGCAAAATAGATAAATGCTAACGCATATTCAGAAGTTGTGCATGTAGTCTTGCTGCTGTCTCACTCATTATAGTGGAGGTTTAAGATTTCAGCTTGTGCTGGGCTCTGCTCTGTCCCAGCATGTGAAGAGGACTCAATGAGGCTAAACTTGGGGCTTGAGGCTATTGTTGACTCCGGAGGTATGCCATTGTCTTAGACAGCCCACCATTGCTAGGCAACCCAAAGTCTAAGAGTGCGGCATCCCAGCACAGAAAACGAGGGAGCATGTTTTTGTATGTGTGTTTTTGAGTATATAGAGGAGGGGTTAAAGAGAATGTTTTGGGGGATTAGGATGGCTACAAGAACGGGGTGGGGTCTTGTGAGGGGAGTCCTGGGAATGAATGTAATGGTAATCATTCTGTTTACAAGAGCCACAGGGAACATTTCTGATGAAGAGCGAGGGAGATTTCATCCATTGATTTCAGTGTCTTATAGAGCTGGTGCTAACTCTAAAACTAGCATGTTGTGTCTGTGTCTGTTCAGATTTCGAGGAGCAGTTGTACGATAACAGAGTGACAGGACAGACATTCAAACACCCTTCCTCTCAGAGCTCAGAGGACACGTCAACAACTCTCAGCCGGTCGCCTTCCTCGATCAACAACAAAAAGACGGAGTTTGTCTTTGTGGTAACTACTTGTATGCTGCATTATTAGATTTTATAAACGTACACTTTAGAATATTGGTCAATTAGTTAATTACAAAGTATGAAAAATCTTGTAAGCATTTATTAATCATAGTTTACCATTTACTTAATTGTTTGTTCATGTTAGTAATTACATTAACTAACAATAACTAATGGACTTTTTTTAAAGTGTTACAACTTACAAAATTAGTAACTAGTCAGTAACTAACAGATACTGGATTCTCACTTGTGTTTCACAAACAAATTAATTTGCTTTTTGCAAAGCTTTAATGTTTTGTGTAAACTATGCAAATCTAATTAAATGTCGTTTGTCTCCTGAGTGAAAACAGCTACAGGCTTCTCTGAGTTGGTGGTTTTGAGTACGTAAACAAACAGTAGCTTAAGCTTAGATCTTAACAATCTTTAGATCTAAAAAGTCAGCTACTAAAAAACTCCAAATCCAAAGTCATTGAATTCAATGACTATAAAGCTAAATTAAAGGAATAGTTCACCCAAAAATGAAAATTCTGCCACCATTTACTCACCCTTTACTTATTACCTTTATGAGTTTCTTTCTTCAATTGAACACAGAAGATGATATTTTGAAGAAAGCTGGAAACTTGTAACCATTGACTTCAATAGTACAATAGTTTTACTACTATGTACAGTGCATCCGGAAGGTATTCATAGCGCTTCACTTTTCCACATTTTTTTTGTTAAAGCCTTATTCCAAAATGGATTAAATCCATTTATTTCCTCAACATTCTACACAATACCCCATAATGACAATGTGAAAAAAGATTTTTTTGAAAAATCACATGTACATAAGTATTCACAACCTTTGCTCAACACTTTGTTGATGCACTTTTGGCAGCAATTACAGCCTCAAGTCTTTTTGAATATGATGTCACAAGCTTGGCACGCCTGTCTTTGGGAATTTTTGCCCATTCCTCTTTGCAGTACCTCTCAAGCTCTATCAGGCTGAATGGGAAGCGATGGTGTACAGCCATTTTCAGATCTCTCCAGAGATGTTCAATAGGGTTTAGATCTGGACTTTGGCTGGGGCACTCAAGAACATTCACAGAGTTGTTGTGAAGCCATTTCATTGATATTTTGGCCGTGTGCTTTGGGTCATTGTCCTGCTGGAAGATGAACTGTCGCCCCAGTCTGAGGTCAAGAGCACTCTCAAGCAGATTTTCATTCAGGATGTCTCTGTACATTGCTGCATTCATCTTTCCCTCTATCCTGACCAGTCTTCCAGTTCCTGCTGCTGAAAAACATCCCCACAGCATGATGCTGCCACCACCATGCTTCACTCTAGGGATAGTATTAGCCTTGTGTTGAGCGGTGCCTGGTTTTCTCCAAATGTAACGCCTGGCATTCACTCCAAAGAGACCAGAGAATTTTGTTTCTTATGGTCTGAGAGTCCTTCAGATGCCTTTTGGCAAATTCCAGGCGGGGAGTAGCTTCCGTCTGGCCACTCTACCATACAGGCCTGATTGGTGGATTGCTGCACAGATGGCTGTCCTTCTGTAAGGTTCTCCTCTCTCCACAGAAGAACACTAAAGCTCAGACAGAGTGATCGGGTTATTGATCACCTACCTGACTAAGGCCCTTCTCCCCTGATCACTCAGCTTAGATGGCCGGCCAGCTCTAGGAAGAGTCCTAGTGATTCCAAACATCTTCCACTTACGGATGATTAAGGCCACTGTGCTCATTGGAACTTTCAGAGCAGCAGGGATTTTTCTGTATCCTTCCCCAGCCTGTCTCGGAGGTCTACAGACAGTTCCTTTGTCTTCATGCTTGGTTTGTGCTTCGACGTGCACTGTCAACCCTGGGACCTTATATAGACAGGTGAATGCCTTTTCAAATCATGTCCAATCAACTGAATTTACCACAGATGAACTCCAGTTAAGATGCTGAAACATCTCAAGAATGATCAGTGGAAACAGAATGTACCTGAGCTCAGTTTAGAGCTTCACGGCAAAGGCTGTGAATACTTATGTACATGTGATTTTTCAGGTTTTTTATTTTTAATGAATTTGAAACAATTTTAAAAAATCTATTTTCACATTGTCATTATGGGGTATTGTGTGGAGAATTTTGAGGAAATAAAGGAATTTAATCCATTTTTGGAATAAGGCTTTAACATAAAAAAATGTGGAAAAAGTGAAGCGCTATGAATAGTTTTCGAATGCACTGTAAGTCAATGGTTACAGGTTTTCAGCTTTCTTCAAAATATTGTCTTTTGTGTTCATCAGAATAAAAAAACTGATGAATGTTTGGAACCACTTCAGCGTGAGTAAATAAATTATCCTTTTAATTATTAATGTGAACTAAATCATCATTAACATTTACCAGTTCCCCTAAACATGCAGATTCATGCTTCAGAATGAACAGAATTAAACTTTGAATTAAGACACAATTTGGGATAATATTCTATTCAATTAAATTCATGTTTATTTATATAGCGCTTTTACAATGTAGATTGTATTAAAGCGCTTAACATGGAAGTTTTAGTAAATTGAAACTGTGTCAGTCCAGTTTTCAGAGTTTAAGTTGTTTTGTTCAGTTCAAGGTGGTTTTCATTGCTGGAAGTACAAACACTGAAGAGCAAATCCATCAATGCACAGCCCAACAAGTCCCATAATACAAAAAGTCATAATAACAATAAATTAGCAATTAATCATAGTATTTTATATGTATACTCTAATTTTCTATTTCTTTTATCTGTAGCCTGCAAATAAGCAGGTGTGTGAGGATGAGACCACAACTTTAGGGGTCCGGGCGCAGGACCCGAGCCCTTGCACTTCAGAGAAGTCTCTTCCAGGCTGGAATGCTGCATTGAGTCCACCTGTTGCAGAGAAACCTCGCTGGTATCTGGGCCGACAAACTCCAGCTCAGCTTGTACCTATTGAGATCACAGGTAGAGGTGACTTAGTATATTACTGAGTATTTATCTATCTTCTTAATAGTCTAACAAATCTTGCAGGTTTAGTTTATGTTGATGAGTAGTTTAAGAACTTTGGTGCTAAATGATTGCCAACATTTGATCAGTTATTAGCAGTACTGATGATTCCTGTGTATGGATATTTTTAGACAAATATTATTATTACATACCACTGGTGTTCTGTAAAATTTGGGAAAGAAATTGAGGCATGACATACTGTAACAGTAGTGTTTCACCAATAAGAAATGTCATTAAAATGGTTCTATAGGTTACTTGAAATAGTGCTGGATGTCTTTGATCTTGCAAATCATACTTATCATCAGCATCATCACATACAACCCCATATCTCGATTTCTATACTCGTTCTTACCCAAGAGCTTAAAAATCTTACAAGATTGCTTGCATTCATATTTTATGAATTTACTAAAAGGGATAATAGGAAAATAGAAAAGTTGCTGTTAATTTACTTACCCTCAGGTCATCCAAGATGTAGCTTTTAACACACTTTGAGCTGAAACTCTGGTTCTTCTTGGTTATTTATAAAATGTCAATGGCTTCCAGCACCCTGAAAGCAAAAAACTTAAGAAATAAAGAAATAAAATACATATACAGATAAACAAAATTAATACCCATGGCTCATGACAATACATTAAGGTCTGACTAAGTAAAACAATCGGTCTGTGCAAGTAACTGAAGTTCATTACTTAGAACTTTGAAAGCCTAGTTGTTTTGGTGTGTTCCACATGTTGCCTCTCATCGGGTTAATGTTGGAGCTTGTTGGCTCGATTCAGCATGTTGAATCGGTGTTGGTCATTGTCTCAAGACAGCGCTCTGATTGGTTATTCAGCAATGAATCAGAACACGAGTGTGACATAGAAGTTACGTAGCAAGTAAACAATTCAAGCCAAGAAAGGTCAAAACGAGTCCGGCTGTAATTTTGCTACATTTTTTTAATATTTGCAAACTATTTGGATTATTAGATTATCTGACATATTTGCACGAGAGAATCCCTGCGTGGTGAGTGACAATTACTGTAATAATGGTTATAAATGCTGCTTTGTTTACACCACAAAACAGACTACTGCCCCACGTAGAGTGGAAAGACACGTCCCCCTAAGCAGATGCAGAATGCGGCTCTCGTTTCAGTAGGCTTTCGTCCATTTTTACTTTTTTGCAACATGCAGGATTAGCACAAGCGTTATGATGGGGTGCGTTCCTCAAAACCATCAATAACTAACATTTGTCACAAATTTTGTTGCTAGCAACATAGCTCATTTAGGTGTTTCACAAAACACCTTTAAAAATGATCACCCAATTGTTTTGGCCCTTGATCTGTGGCTAGAAACAAAGTTTCTTCTTAATATCTTAATAGAACATATGACCTTATACATAGACCATGCACAAGAGTAATATAAGAACACCAACATGCAGTACAACCTATGCCCTTAATTTAGCACATTTTACTCTAGGTTTTTTGTTTGTTAGGAGTAATAATATGCCGTTGCGGGACCTGTATAATAATGTAGAACCTGTAGAATAATGTAGCAGTCCTTGCTGAGTTCATTATTTACAGTCATAGTGAAACATTACTCTTTTAACGAATATAAGTTATTGTTTCTTATACCATTATATTGTACCAACCTGTGAGAGGACAGTTCAAACCAATATGCATCAGATGATGTAAGAGTGAAACAATTTGGAAAAAAAGGTATTGACTTACTCATCAGTTTTTCCAACAATGCATTGTGCTATTGTATTTAACGGTAAGTTATGTTGTTGTTTGGGAAACAAACCTTTATCAAACCTTGTCATTGAAAAGTCATTGACTTTTTTAATCACTAAGGAAGGACCACAGTTTCAGCTAAAACCCTTTAATGTTGTGCTTTAAAAATGGTTAACTACACCTTGGATGTAGAGTAATAGCAAGTTTTAATTTTGTGATGAACCCTCACTTTATCTCTCAAACTGTCATAAAAAAAATCCATCAGCTCTCTTGTTGTAGTGGTGCTCTTGCTCTCCTACCTTCTCTGTGTATCTCAGCTGTCCCACACCCATCTCTCTAAATATCTCTCTTGACTACCTAGCTTTTCCCCTCTTTGGCCTAGACACAGTGGAGAAGTGGTGGGATCTGTAAACACAGATAATTCTGTGCCTGGCCAGCCCCGAGTCTGATTCCCAAAGTAGTGCTGCTCTTCACTCGCTAAAGATAATGAACAGGTAGCTGTTGCCATGGCAACATGCAGCTCTCCCTCCTTCGCTTTGCTAGGAGGTGCAGAAAACGCTGCATAGAGTGAGAGACAGACAGAGAATGAGTGAGTGAGTGAGTGAGGGAGAGAACTGTAGCAGTTGGGTGGGAGTAACAGGGATGGATGAAGATTTTTTTCACCACCTTTTTGTTTTTTGTTTTTTTCATGAATGAAACCTGTCACATGTTGGGAGGTAACGAGGTTTCATTGGGTGTTTTCGGAGAGCTGATTTCTGAGAAACAAAAGGGGTATGCATGTAAAGAACATAGTGGGAAACTGGGCTTAATTAGCACATTATGTTCTGTTCCTTTCATCATTGTGGAATGGTGGACCATTTATCACAGCACTCCTTCCTGCACTGGGTGTTTAAACATTTTAAACAACTAATTCAGTGCAGTTGTTGAAAACACATCAGCATTGTATTGTCCCATATAAATCAAAGAATGCTACATATATTTGCCATTGAATAATGCTTTGCTTAGTCAATATCCAGCTCTTATTTTGATGTACTATCCAGTGTCCATTGTCTGATTTCATTTCTTCAGATCAATCAGGCACCATGATTCAATCTCCAGCCTACCATCTATCTCATGTTGGCTACTGCTTTTTTCCATAATGTACTTTTTCATAGATTTAGCAAATTGCTTGTCATTGCCTTTACTTAAATCTGATTAGGTAGTCATGACTTATGCTTTTCAGTCAATCATAACATGCAAAGAATAACATAACTTCTATAATAATCATTAAATAAACATAATTTATTTATCTGAAGACTGTCAGTTAGCCTGACAGTTGGTATCTCATATCTTGCCTCAGGCCAGAGCTTTGATAAGCACGCCGCACGGCACAGCGAACTGCGGGCCACCATTAGAACTGATTCAGCGGTCAACCCAAAGACCGTTCGCCGCCCGAGGAGTGTGGTTGCAGGCCCTGATGTCACGCTGCACTGCCAAGGTGACTAAAAGGAAGTTAGAATGCAAAAGGAAATAAATGGGAAAAGGACAATGGGCACTGACCAATCAATTCTACAAGGAATAATTTGTAAATCTAAAATCTAATGTTTGACTTGCCACACAGAAGATTTTCACACAGATTGCAGTTTTAGTTAAGAATGTTTCGAATTCAAATTCGTTACAAAATTCTAATTAATAATGCACTAACTTCTATTTTTAAACATTTCTTATTATGTTGTCTCCAGGGAACAGCAAAATTCTTGCTGTTGATTTAATACAAGGTGCCTGTTCCCCTGGATCCTCTCAACCCAGATCTTTGGAGCCTACCACGGAGAATACAGGCCAACAACATATTCCTCTTCGAAAGACTCAGAGTGACCTGGAGTACAGCATACCCCCATCCCCAAAGACCCCATCAGGCATGATGGATCATGCCACTCTAATGTGCCCAAGCCCTTCCTGGAATGGCCCAAAAGGTTCCACTTTCTCTCCTTCCTGGAATGACTCCTACAACTATGCCTTGGTTACCAGCCCTGCTTCCAAGCAGCCAGTGACTAAAACTGTAATGTTAACACCTGGAGGTGATGGAGGTGGTCTAATCTGTTCATCTCAGACTAGTTCAGGACTCTCCATGAGTTCAGGGTCACACTCCAGTTCTTTCACCTCCATCTCAGAACCATGTGGTCACAGAGTATACACAGTGTCCACACAGGGAAGTGGAGTTGTAACAGGCAAACAGAATGAGACTGAGGTGACAGCTTGTACTGCAGTCACAAGAAATAGCAAAAGTGAGCAGGAAAAGAGATCAGCCCGATCCAATGTCTTTAGGTTCCGTGAGCGTTCACTTTCAACACCAACAGACTCTGGATCATTTTGCTCAGCGGATAACATATGTTCTCCAGGCGAGGCTGTCTCTGTTGTACCAGAGGGTGAAAGTTATGCCTTGCTCTATCCGAGCAACAGCTCGGAGGATAGCACAAGCACCGATAATGTTTCTGTGACCACAGGTTCAGACTTTCTTCCCGATGGTCGACTGAGGTCACGTTCACGCAGTATCTCATTGAAGAAATCTAAGAAAAAGCCACCACCTCCTGTACGTAGTGTATCTCTGATGAAAAACCTATCAGAGATCAGAGGAATGGGCTCATACCACAACCAAGGACACTTTAGGGATGGCAGACCTAAGAGTCTATTTATTCCTCGAGATATTCAAGATTCATTCCAGCCTGAATTCCTAATTGCCAAGCCTGAGGATGACACAGATCAGGCTCATAGCAGCTTAGAGACATCTTCAGATAGTTCTCAGCCTGCTGACAGAGAAACAGAGCTTGGGTTTCCTCCTCACTGGCAACTCAATGAGTGGAAGTCCAACAATGATCCTTACCGCTCATTGTCAGGTTCAAGCACAGCCACAGGTACCACAGTCATTGAGTGTATGAAGGTGCGGGGAAGTTCAGAATCTCTGAATTCACTCTCAACTTCAAGAGCCACATCTCCATCTCAGCTGTCAATTGAGGCTGAGACCAAGGTATCCCCTTTTAAACCCCCATGCCTCATGTCACCATCCAGTGGCTACTCAAGCCAGTCTGAAACTCCAACCCCAACTATATCAAACACCCTTCTTACTGGACCTTCTCCAATTGGCTGCAAGATGCGGCCAAAGATTCCAGAGCGTAAATCTTCCCTACCAGCTTCTGCAAAGGACAAATCACGCTCACGTCTTTCATTTGAACTACCTGCAAATGCTCAACTGGATCTGTCCTTTGTCAAACCCAAGCCTAAAGCCAGTAGACGTCACTCTGACACATCTACAGCTAACAAACCAGGTAAATTGAGTCCCAGTCAGTCTTCACTGCCTATGGTAACCACAACAGATTTGCGAAACATCCGCCTTCGTTCAGTAAGCCGCTCAGAACTTGAAGACAGTCCTGATGGCTCCTCTGACATTATAGAAGAAGAACAAAGTCGAGATCTCAGCCCTCCTATCACCCCTTCTAATACAAAACAGTCAAAGCCACCAGTAGCAATGAAGCCACCTCTCCCTAAGCGACCTATAAACTTGATGCTTAAATCTCCCTCGTCCTCCCCATTGACACCTGAATCTCCTCCATCTTCCCCTGTGGAGCGACCCATGCCTGTTGGTAATATTTATATGGTTGTAAGAAAACCCAAACCTAAGAGACCAGCTCAGGCATCACTCAGCACATCTGCAGTACCCCCACAAGAGCCATTCCGCAGCCATGTATCTCCTCTTCCAGAATTTGACCTGGAGCATGGGATTCCCATCGAAGAAGATCTTCCATCCCCAAGTAGCCCAGAAAGAGAGGACAAAAGTAAAACTCTTCCAAGTAGAATGACAATATCTTGTTTGGCAGAATTAGACAAAAGGAAGCCCAAGGTACCACCGCCAGTACCAAAAAAACCCAGTGTCCTTCTACTTCCCTCTCCAAGCACCCAGACCAATGGTGGGGCAGAGAGGCAAACTCTGCTTTCAGAAAGCATCTCTCAGTCACCTACTGGTACATCAGCATCTGAGATTGGGGTAGATTTGCTTAAAGATGAAGAGCAAGACGATTCTGAAGTTTCACTTGGAAACCATCAAATTCCTGAAAGTTATGAGACCTTTGGGAATCAGGAGAATGATGTGGTAGTTGATGAATACAGTTCAGAAGACAGAGGTTCTCATCATTTTATGGAAAGGGAGACACCTCCAGCTGATATAGTAACAGGTTAAACATTTGTTTATATTTTCAGCTATGCTCAGGAAATAAAATCTATGTTCATTAGTTTAAAACCAAAGCCATTTTTATCAGTGTGTCAGAATGTATTATACCTATGTGTATTATAATACAATAATTTTGCTCCACAGAAACTTACACAGAAACAGAAATACTGGAAGAGAATAACTCTGCAATTGACAAGACTGAACTACACATTACAGAGGAAACAGAGGATGAAGTATTTGCCAACACACCCACAACCCACACCACTGAAGATCTCTTCACCATCATACACAGGTCATTTGCAGTTAACTTTCATTGAGTTTTTCCTGTACTTGATGTCAGGGGTCATGTTTTCTAGTGCAGAGGTCATCAAGTAGATACTTGAAGTAGGTATTTTCCCTGTCTGACTGTAAAAAAATATATTTATCATCCCAGGGAACACACAAAAAAATCTGCACCTACTGTAAGTGTTTGAGTACAAAATTGAGTACTCAGTTTTGCATGTTATGATTATTATTTCTTTGGCTTATTTGGACATTAAGTTTTGAGCTTTTAGAAAGACATAGCTGTAAAGTAAAGGGGTGCCCTAGCTGAATATGTGTGTCACAAAGAATGCAGTACAATAATTTACCAAGGTGTTAACAAAGTGTCCCCAGTCCTGTTCCTGGAGAGCTACCATTCTGCAAATTTCAGCTCCAATCCCAATCAAACACACAAACAAACCAACTAATCAATGTGTTCAGGAATACTTGATATTTAAAGGCAGGTGTGTTTGAACAGAGTAGGAAGTGAAGTTTGCAAGATGGTTGCTGAGGAGTAAAGTTGGAGATCCCTGGTGTAAACGGTTACTGTTATTGTAACATTTCTATTGTTCTGCATTTCCTAGATCAAAGAGAAAGGTTCTTGGTCGAAAGGAACCAACAGATTCTTTTGGAAGAAGCCAGTGTCTGGTCTCACCTGTGAAAAGCAGTAGTACAGACCTCAGAACTCTAGGCCTCGGGACCACACCTCGGTCGAGCTCACGAAATGAAAACTTTATGGCTCTCCTCCAGAAGAGGAGCAGCAAAGCTAGCAGTGGGACCAGAGTTTCTGCCATGGAGTTGCTGAAGAGCACAAACCCTTTGGCACGACGAGTCACAGAGTTCTCTCAGTCACAACCAGATGGGAGCGCAATGAACACACCAAAACCATCTCTGCAGGACCAGTGATTCCACTTGTACAGAACCACATGCTGGAAATAAACATGGCTGGATTTCCGTTATGCTCCACTGTCCATCTAAATGGTTTCATTATCAAAGACCTCATGCTGAAGGACTTTAAGTGGTTTTGAGTTGTTGCTTTCAGGCAAGGGGATCACACTGATGATTTAAAATTGTTGTGGAGTATAGTCAGTAGTAAAGGAATCTGAGCCCGCCACTGCTAAAAAATTCTGGAGTAGAAATCTGCAATTCTGGAAATATGAAAGTGGAACAAAGTATTTTCAGACTTTTTAGGACCCAGCCTATATTTGTGGCCAAAGCATGCTCTGTCCATTTCAGTGGTGGACCATAAAGTGTCTTAGTAGGATAATTGTGTATTAAAGGACTGCACAAACTCGCACAGACAGAGGAGTGTATGACACAAGTCAGAAACATTCCACAAAGGTTATAAGCAAGGTCTGGTACCCCTTAAATTGAAGCACTTTCACCAGTACAGGAAGTAGTTTACAAGACAAAAAGCTATATTTGTTATTTTCTGTTTTTGTTTTCCAAAAGATATGAAAGGCCATATAAATGTCTTCTTAAGTTTATTTAATCTGTACAAATATATGTATACAATATACATATATATATATATATATATATATATATATATATATATATACAAAAAAATGTAACTGCTTGATCAAAGACGCAAAGGAAACACAGCTGTCCCTGACTGTGACTATTCTTGGGAAACTGCCTATTATTTTATAAGCTCACAGCACACAACGGATTGAAGAGGTCATATTGAACCATCATCATGCAATATATCCAAACCCACGTCTAATGATCTTCCCACAATGCCAGAAGTGTAAACAGACAGCATAAAGCTATGCTTATGCACAGCACAAATCCACAACAAATCAACATTCACACAGAAAAATTTATCTCTTAAAAGGGTAACTGTGGACAGTACAAAATGAGGGAACAGCACAGAAAGTGGGCTACAGTAGAGGGGCACGTAATTGTTACCACATGGTTATTGGTTTTGTTCTGGCAGTCATTCATGTCAAATCTCTCAGGGGTTTCTTTGCAACTTAGGAAACCCATCATGGCTACTGATCCAAGTTTATCATCTCATAAAGAGATTTGACTCGACAACACAGTATAGGCAAAAGCAAAGCTGATTCAAAGAGTATATATATATATATATATATATATATATATATATATATCTTATTCTTGCCTCTACATCAGGCAAATTCAACGTCCAGATCATCTCCATCCGATCTAAGTGCAAATCTTCTCACTTTATGTCCATTTCAAACTATGCATCAGAGATATCAGACCTGCCCTTCTGACAACACTGGCAGTCAATGTCTGTGAATGTTAGGAAAGGGTGAGGCAGAGCTCAACAGTGTTATGTTTAGATTAAATTTTTGACCAAAAAGAATATAGTAGAAAATACTTTTTTAAATGGTTGCCCTCCATATAAGACTGGATTGTAGATCGACATTTGAATGCACAAAGACTTGCAGATTTTGATCAAATGTGGTAATTCACTCGAGTACTCGGGTAGGTCAACTGTGGTAAACTGACCACCATCCTACATTAAGGAAATTTTTGGAGACTACTGCAGACATCTTCAACAAGCAACTGCAAAGACTGAGACTGCTTCTTCTTACCATTCCTTATGAAACTCCCTTTCCCCATGTGACTGTTCTTCTGACTCCTATTGAGACAATGGACAAAAACCTGGTGCTATTGAGCCGAAGCGCCCTCAGCAGTCCAGGAGAGGAAGTGCTTGGCAAAAAAAAATAACCTATTTAAACTCTGAAATGAGATCGACATGGAGTCTTTATATTCATCCTACCAGACTAGTCGTTCAGGTATTCCGACAATATGAAAAGCATAACATGAAAAAAGAGACAGAATACCACAGCATTAAAATAGTGTGTGACACTTGTTTTAAATATTTAGTGAATGAAAAAAAAAGTCTGACAACCAGTGTTTATTTGCCTTGTACTCTGGCGTGAAGCCTTTGTGTTTTTAAATGCCTTGGTATTGCACTTCCGTAGAAGTATGCAGAGTTTCTTTTACTCTTTTTAGGATTTACTACTATAATATTTATCACTACTCTTGTGTACTCTGTGGTTAACCCTATCAATGTCAACAGTACTCTCACAGGTACATGAAGAACAGAGCGGGAGAGAGACAGTGGAAGGAGATGGGTATTAGATAGGCAAACAAAGTAGAGAACTCAAGAAATGTACCTTGGTGGACTGTTAGAAGCCCTGTGCATCAATAATGTAAATCCCAGAGAGGGACGACGAGCATCTATTGGAGGCATACTTTATTATAATAACATAAGTAGCATTTGACAAAAGGACCTGACAAAGTGACACTTTCCTCTCTAGGCTTTTTGCAAGCCATTTTGAGCTCATCTCTTCTTTCCACTCATAACTGATAGGGATTGATTAGGAATCTCTGTTCGGTACACAGAGGAGAGTAAATGTGCCAACTAAGGAGGATAAAAGGGAGTCTTGTACAACTTTGTTAACAACCATCTGGTTGCTGTCAAGCCAAACCAACCACTCTGATTCAGTTCTTGACACCACAAGTTGAAAACTCCTTATGAATGCATGCAAAACTACAGTTTTTACATGCAAGAAGAGACTGAGTTTAGTAGTCCAGCACAAAAGCCCTTGGACTGATAGCTAGAATGGGAAAAGCTTTAAATAAACTGATTGCTCTTGTTTATTGGGACTAGAGAAAAGACATGGAAGGCAAGATATTAATGAGAATTATATTTTTGTTATTTTTTTCCTTGGAAAGACATATTTTAAAATGTGCATATTATAGACCTCACCCTCCAGCAGAAATGAAGGTCGCTGTGAGATCTCTAATCAGCTGCGGTATGTCTTGCCTCTGTGGTAAAAGGTATATCATTAAAATAAATTATTTTTCTTGCATAACAGAGCTTTGCAGTCATGGCGTTTTTATACATACACACATTCCTGATTTTATATTATTTCAAATACAAATATTATTTTTGGTTTCTAAGGAAATTTATGTTTATAAGGTCTTCTCCAGAGGATTGAGGTCTCAGATCAGATTCCCCCTCCAAACTGTGAGCCACTGAAATCATTCATTAACATCTATTAGTAATTCCACAACAAACTTATGTAATAACTCCTTACATTATGACAAACTTGTGCAATATTGCCCCCTTGTGGGTTTATTTTTACATTCCATTTCTGCTGTTGATCAAACCTTTGCAGCTCTCAGCTCAGCTGCAACCACAACCACCTCAGCACTTTCATAATAAACACTTGTTTTGCTCTACACTGGAAAATTACAAAAGGTCACAGGTATTCTGACCTAACATGTTTTTTTTAAGTAATAAAAACATTGAAATGTTTTGGGGTCAGCTAGATTTAACACTTTACAACAAGGTTGTATTAATTAATGCATTTACTAGCATGTACAAATAATGATGGATACATTTATTACAGTATTTTTTTTATGTTAGGTAATGAAAAAAAACAGTTGTTCACTGTTAGTTTGTGTTAACTCAGAGTGCATTAACAAGCATGAATTTGGATTTTATTAATGCATTAGTAAATGTTGAACTATGATTAATAAATGCTGTACAATAACTGTTCGTAATTAGTTAGTAAATACATAAACTAATGAAACCTTATTGTAAACTTAAGTGTGAACGATGTTTTTAAAACAGTGATATTATGAAATATTATTACATTTTAATATAATTTTGTAAATTACTATGAATGAATGAATGAATGAATGAGGGCCTCACGGTGGCGCAGTGGGCAGCACGTTCTCCTCACAGCAAGAAGGTCACTGGTCCGAGCCTCGGCTGGGTCAGTTGGCGTTTCTGTGTGGAGTTTGCATGTTCTCCCCGTGCTCCGGTTTCCCCCACAAGTCCAAAGACATGCGCTATAGGTGAATTGGGTAAGCTAAATTGTCCGTAGTGTATGTGTGTGAATGAGAGTGTGTGGATGTTTCCCAGTGATGGGTTGCAGCTGGAAGGGCATCCGCTGCGTAAAACATATGCTGGATAAGTTGGCGGTTCATTCCGCTGTGGCGAACCCAGATTAATAAAGGGACTAAGCCGAAATGAAAATGAATGAATGAATGAATGGCTGTGGTTGAATTTTTAGCATTTCTAGTCCAGTCATCTTCACACTGTCATTCAAAAAGTATTCTAATGTGCTCAAAACAGTTATCATTTCTGAAAAAAAGTTGGACTCTTAAAGGGATAGTTACCAAAAAATGAAAACTCTGCCATCATTTACTCACCATTCACTTGTTTCTTTCTTCTGTTGAAAACTAAATGAAAGTATTATGATCAAATGCTGGACACTGGGACTTCCATAGTAATGTTTTTCCTATTATGGAAATTGATTGGGTCCCAGCAAAGAGCATTCTTCAAAATATCATCTTTTGTGTTCAATGGGAGAAAGAAACTTGTTGTGTTAAAACTACATGAGAATAAATAATGAGGTATATTTGGGTGAACTACCCTATTTTATTTCAGGATTCTTAGAATGTTCAGAAGGAAAAAACGTGTTACTTTTGTCAATTTACTGCATTACTACCGCTGAATAAAAGGACTAATTTATTTTACATTTGTGCTGATACGAATATACTGAACTGCTAACCAGAAAAAACTTCAAATGCAAAAGCCTCTAATGCAATCTGAAATGTTTTTCTAAAATGAGCAGGTCTTTTTAGTCTCCTGTATGTAGTTCAGTAATTTAATTTATGGAGATGAAAAGGTTCTTTTTTTATTGCATTTGAAGTGAAATAACTGAACATAAACACAAGAGCCTGAAAAAAAAAATTCAGATGGCACTTCTAGGCATTTGTAACTGAACTCTTGAAATATATTTCGAGGGCGGGCAAATTCATTGCATTCAAGCTGATTAAAACAATGTTGTTTCAGCAATAGATTCATTTGAAAAGGTGGTAATATGAATCAAATAAAAGGCTACTTGAAAGTGTCTAATTAAAATGTGTCATTCAGAATCTTCTTTTTCCCACATTATGGTTGTTTTGTATTACATTAAATATGGCTTGTCGAAAAGAGCATTTATGAGCAAGCATTAGAAGTGTCTTTAAAGAGGATTTTGAGCATGTTTGCAGCTTATTTAATAAAAACAAAAAAGGTAAAAAATTGAGTTTTTATCAAAAGTAAATCTAAAAAAAACTCTTCGATTTTTATCCTATTTAATGTATTAATTATTGTTGTCTTTTTGTTCTTATAACCCTTTTTATTATAGATTATAAAATGTCTGTTAATAATATATTGTTTGGAAACTATTTGTCAACTCTGTTATTGTTAGAATCATAATAATAAGTTTTTGCTATGAAATAGCCAGAGAAGCTGATCAGGCAATAAACTCAAAAACTCTTTCCCGTTCTAGTTTTTCAGTCAGATCAAAGACAAAAATCACAGAGCAAAGTTCAGTTATCATCCTGCAATTACCACTAAGATAAAAGCGAGTCATACTTGAACCGACTTGAACCTTGGATTATGGCTTGCGCAGTTAAGGAGGTGGAATTGGGAGGATAAGTGAGACCTGACTACTGTACACCAATGTGTTCCCAGTGCTTCCTGGTGCTTGGTCAGAGAAGGCTGCGAGCTTGTCAAAGTCTGAGCTGCCTGTGGCACATTTCCTGTTGTTGACAGTCGAGAAGCACGGCAGAGGCTGCGCTGAGCTGCGTGTAGGGACTCGCATTTTATCAGCCGGAGAGCACACAGTCAGACACTCTCAGAGAGCACCCTTTCACAGGAAGAGCTGCTATCACTTCTCAGATACACACACACACACGCAGAGGAAACACTGACACTGAAGCTCTTACAAACAGGAGCTGCTACACACTGATGGACTGACTCCCTCCATCAACAGTCTGACTGATGAAAACAAGCAGGATCTCCTCTTTTTTTTAATCTGATCTGAGGGTCTGTTCAGAAAGTGGTATGGTTTTGTTCTACATGGGATCGGATAAAACCTCATCTGTAGTCATGCAGCCTGAGGACCCTGTTCGCCAGGACATGCAGTTCTACTATGTGGTGAGTATAGGAGATTTACCTACAGTTGTATGCAAATGAGTTTAACAGACTGTCTGAATACATGATTGTTTACATGCACTGCTTTACATGTAATAAAGGTGTCACTTTATTTTTGATGGTCCCCTTTAGACATCCTGTTCGCTGTAAGTAACTGTGTCAGCTAGCAGTCATTACAGTGTTAGTACATGTTCAATAAGCTACTTTTTTTATCAATGCATGCCAACTTATTCAACCATAACCCTATAACAGTCTGCTACACTCAAAAAATACTTTTGCTGCTTGTTTAAACTACTTCTTAAAAATGAGTTGAAACAATTCTTAAGGTTTTTTTTTTCAACTTAATTGTTTTATGTTCGATCCATTTAAATTTGTAAAAACAATTAAGTTGACTTCATTGATCTGTGTTGGGACGACGTGTTGGAATTGTGTGGAACCCAGCATTTTTTAAAAGTCTAATCTACTACTAATGAGAGTCAGATGACTTGTAGGTACAAGGTTACGTATTCAGCAGAATATCTGAAAGGGACCATCAAAATAAAAAAGTGGGGCTTTAAAATGTGTCAAGTTATTTTTATGCCCTTTTCCTTGCTATTTATTTAGTAGCACATGCCGCAACCATGTGCGCTGTTGTAAGCAACCTACATAAGTGTTGCACTAAAATATTCATTTTTTTTCTGAAGCCAATATGAATTATTAAAAGCATAACCAGTATTAGTGTCACTCTTTTCGGGGTCAGCAGACTTGTATTAAGATTAGATTATCTTTATAGCTCTTTGATGCATGGGTTGATCTCTAGGAACCATTTAAAACATGATTATGTGCAGCTTCTTGCAATTAAAATGTAAGCCTTAAGTCCATACTAAGCAAAGGATTCAGTATGCAATTAAACGTTTGGGATAAATTGTTAATTGTGATGCGGAGATGTGTAAATGAAACACTAAAACTTGAAACATAAGTACACAGAGAACATATATGTTAACAGTATATTGAAACGTCTGTTTATATTTTCCAAAACAACTAAGCACAGAGTTAAGGGATCAGTTTTATATTTTAAGTGAAGGAAATAAGAATGCGTTATGGATGTGACCAGAAAAGCATGCAAGTTTACAGTATACAGTTAACATACTTTGTAGAAATTCTATGAATTAAGCAATACTGATCAAAAGGATAAGAGTTGGCTCTCTATGAAACAATTATTTATTTTACTTTATTGTTATTGTTTATTATTTTTGCATTTATGAAGAAAAAGCTATGTTAGGGATGTGACATCTCTTCATTATGGACGTGGCAGATATGAAATTGGCACTTTGGTAAATCAAATTATTTAAAAAGGTTTTTGAATATTTTTACAGTACTGTAAAATGCAAGCTTACATAAATAACATAGAAAGGGTTTCACTATTTTAATGAAAACCTTTTTTTTTTCATTGGAACATTTGCAAGAATTTGTTTAGATCACAGTTTCAACATGGGATGTGGATGCTTTATGAATGCATATTGTGTCACAGGATTTGTCCCTCGAAAAAAAGGTCTATGCTAAGTGACCTGTAATGAAGTTTAAAGGGTGTGATCAATTCAGAATGAAGGCTTTGTTTCTAATAGTTGATTTAATAGGATCTTCATGTATTTATAGTCAAGCCAGTCCAAAGAGTGCAAATTTAATTAAACTCATTGGACGTCATGAGCTAATGAGCCAATGTAGACTACTCGCGCAGCTGATCCCATCATTTAGTTGGTCTTGAAAGTTGCTTTCATGCTTCAAAACAAAAGTGCAGAGTGGAAAAGTACAACGATGTGATGGATTGGCCAACTTCTTGGACAGTGTGCAATATAATGAAGAGCATATGCTGTGAGTGTGGGGGAAAGGTTCCCCCTTTTTTTCAGCCTGCTGTCAGCTGTCGGTTGATAGCCATCAGCGTTCGTTAGTCCAAAATACAACAGGTGCAAAAGCAGCATTAGTGCAGACATCTGCGCTCATTTGTACTCTGTGTCCCACAGCATTTCTCATGACGTACTTTAGTTGTTCTGTCAAAACAGTCACATTATGACGTTGCATTTGAAAAAGTAAAACATGCAAGGGTCTGTCGTCACTGGAGACAAAACAGGGCCACCAGCTTTCATGTACTTAAGCGCTTCTGGATAATGATTAGAGTCATTCTCTGGCGCTGCACATTCCTGCTGTGTTAGTCAAGATAAACAGATCTATGTCTAATGTCAGTGCCTGATCAATGAGGGGCTTCTTAATGCTTTATAGATGTGTCAAGCGTTATTAATGCGTGTGGCCAAACACTCTTAAAACCAGGGTATGGTAATGCTGGAAAGCTCTTATTGCCAACAGACTTTGTGGGGAAAACAAAATTGTAAAATATTTGCTGGAACATTGGAAAACTCTGCATCGGGGTGTTGGAAGGACTGGAGCCAGGCAGAAGAGGATTAGATTGTCTCTGTGTGTCCTGATTTACAGTTTGAACCAATAAAAGTAGCACGGAAAACAAAACTTGCCATTTCTTGCACTGAACAGTTGAAGTCTACCTGGGTTAGATTAGGATGTTTAGTTTTGCAAGATACAAGAGAGGTTCATTATTCAAATGTGATCTGTAAGCACTTGTTGTTGTCTTATGCAAGTGTGCCTCGCATGTTTTCAGAGAGCTGTAATTTATTTCAAATCTGAATTCCACATGCTTACACTTAGGCATTCTGGTGACTGTGGGTAACTTTACAACTACATATCAACTAGCTCTCATTAGAGTATCTGTAGAGTAGATAAGAAGTTAGGTTAGGCTTATAGAAAAAGCTGATGAACTTAGTTCGGCATAGTTGCTTATAGTTTCTGTTGAAGTACTTAACAAAGTAGGTATTATGCAAACGGCTCGACTGGTTGCCATTAATGTATTGTGTAGTTAATAACAGTCATCAGAATGTCTAAAAAGACCACTAAAACCTTTTAGTGAAACATGTGAGAGAAATCCATTTATTCTCTTATTGATTTACTGGTAATTTTATTAGATTGGCCATACTTGATTACTAATTATATTTTTTATTAACCTATGGACTATAGTAAACTTAAAAGTTAAACTTTATTATTTTTTTACTGCTCTACAAGCGCCACGCATTGTGTTATCTAGAAAAAAAAATCTAAATTTAGCATTAATAACAGGGTATTTTCTATCCTGTTATGAACCTCTCATTGGAACACACTCTTTGAATAGACATGGCAGATTGTTGACTCTAAGATAACCGAACACTGCTATGATTGGCTAACAGGTTGCATATTGTTGCAAGGAAAGCTGTGTGCCCGCTGCGTGTTTGACGTCTTTCATCCTTCATAAATGGACACTGCTGTGATTTAGGTTAAAAATGTTCTAATACTGGGGGGTATATATGCAGTTATATGTAATAACAAACAAACAATAGTGAACAGTATAGTGAACCAAATAAAAACTCACACTTGTTGGATCTAATATTGTCAGCACAGCAGCATCTTCCTTTCAATCCAGCATTGAATTGTGCATTGATTTCTTTAAAGCCATTCACTGTAAACTGAATAAAACAAAGTACTTAAAAAAGTGCATCCCCTCCCTCCATATATTGGGATTAGAAAGAAGACAATATACAGATTGTTTTTCCACAACATGGGACCGCACAACATCATCGCTTGTTGGGTGGAGCTAAACAGGCATTGATCCTCTTGAGGCAGGGTTTAGACACTATGTCATAAAGTGTTATATTGAAGCCAGTTGGCCAAACCTGTCATGGTGGCCAATTGGCTTTAACAAAATTAGTTTTTTCAAGAAAGAGAACGTTTTGAGTTCTGAACTTAAAGTCAATTTTTATAGTACAAAGACCTCTTATGTCAGAAGATCATTTTGATAATTTAGATTTCTCGATTCATCACCCTTTAAAAAAGAGAGTATAAACATGACCAAAGGCATCAGTGTGTGGTACAAACAAAAAGACAATAGGACTATTATTTTCACGTTATTATTTCTACAGTAGAGTTGTGGGTACATTTTGCGTCTCCAAGATAAAACTTCTATTATTTTTTACAAACAAAAACTTTAATGAAACAGTTTAGTTTGTTCATTCATTTTCTTTCAGCTTAATCTCTTTATTCATCAGGGGTCGCCACAGCGAAATGAACCGCCAATTTATGCAGCATATGTTTTACACAGCGGATGCCCTTCCAGCTGCAACCCAGTACTGGGAAAGAATATTCATTCATTCATTCATTCATTTTCCTTCAGCTAAGTCCCTTATTTATCAGGGGTCACCACAGCGGAATGAACCGCGCAGTTTTGAATAATAATACAAATTATAGGTTTATATAAAGTTAAAGTTATCTCTATAAATAATGTATTATGCATATTTAGGGACAGTTTTTTTTTTCAAAACATTAATCTAAAGACCTATTTTTGACATTCAGCTTAAATGATCATTAAATAAAGTTTAATTTTCATCTTTTTGCATGTGTTTACTAAGTTATGCCTGGAAGGCATTGAGGCATGCGATTAATTCTTTTCACTAATTTGTACGAAATGTTTAGGACACTTTTATAATTATTTTGCAACTCTGTTATTGTGATATTTCAGCGAATTTCTCATTTACTTTTTAAAAACCATAATATGATAAAAATTTATATAATTCTGTTTTAGACATGCAATGTAGTATCTGGTTTGGGGTAGGCATATTGAGATAAGGCACAAAATTATATAATCTCTGTTATTGTTAACTCTATTAGTGTTTTAAAAAGTTTAACAATAACTTATTAATAATAGAACCAATTGTTCCCTATCATGTTTAAGCACATTGCATGTTTTACACTAATAATGGATTCAGTTTACTGTGAATTTTACATCTGTTGTATATCATCCAAGTTTAAGGAAAATGAATGAAAAATGCTTGAAATGTTCCTGCAATTCTGTAATGAGTCACCTTCTAATTGCATATAATAGAATTTGCATTACAGTGACTCATGTTGACTGGGATTTGGTAATTTCATTCAGTGAAAAATTTATCAGATGTGAAACTTTAACTGAGATGGTGACCAAATCCTTTGTGTCTTTTAGTTGTGGTGTCTCCTTCTCCCACAACATTTTAAATGCCAGTGAAAACCTTAGTCCTTCATGCAGGTAGCAAACAGCTTGTGATTGTGCTTCAAGGAAATAATTTGACTCTTTATAATCAAGAGCACCAAGCTGGCAAGTCCTCACCATTTATTTTAATGTTAGAATATGGGACAGTGTGAGTTCACATATAAACAACATAATCTCAAAACTCAGCCCTATATACATTTCTGAAGATTGTGTAGCCAGATGTACGTATGGCTGCATTTCATCTTTAAAACAAACTACGGGTCGGTATGACGTCGTTCCTGTTCGAGTCTGTTCAAGAACGTTTCCAGAAAGCAGGTAATGGCAAAAAATAAAATAAACAAGTAAATAACAGGGTGGGAATGTAGTAAAATCAGAAAACGTGGTGAAAATCAGGCGAGGGCTTTTCGTTTTCTGGATTGCTTTTTAAAACTGCTGGTTGGGTTTAGGGAAGTGGGTCGGCAGGTCAATCTGTGCTTTTGAAAACACTATTGGTTGGGTTTAGGGAAGGAAGAGGGGTGGTCAGTCGATCCGTCAGTCGACAGCGGCATCTGGTGAATTAAACTCGCTAGAGAAATTTGAGATCTGAACAAGGATACACAGCGGCCTCTGGTGGATTCGCGAAAACAAAAACTGCCTCCTGGGATGTATTAAAATAATTCAAGTTGTTTCAAAATGTATTATGAATGCATGCCATTTATTTTAGGTTTTGAAAAGTTTGGTATGACAAAGAGTAAATGGCCAAATATCTTTCATTGCCCACTTTCCAAACAGTTACGTTATGAGACAGCAACTGCTTCTTCAAAAAGAGTACAGGTTGCCTTGTTTTTTTTTTTATTAATTGTTCATAAACTTAGGAACTCATAAGAGCCATGTGTTCAATCAAACAACACAGCCTGTGATATTGGTAGAGTCATGTTAAGGAAAATATTTTAACTCATCCTGACCTCTCTTTGGTGACATATGCTGGATTTCCACTCAACATGTATGTGTGGAATGAAGTCCTTGCCCTTTATTGTTTTCATTGTTTTGTCAGATGTATGTCACACAACAGAAGAAAAGGTCTGTCGCTATTTACGTCACATTGAAACTTCAGTTTCAACTTTCAATCTTTACGCTGAACTTCAAAGCCTGTCACCAACTTCCTCCGTGAGCGATCACATGACTTTAAACACTTCCAGTTGAAAGCTTTTTATCATATGATGGATGAACATGGATGAACAAAGGAGGTTTGGCATTCTGAGAACTTCCCTTTCCTTCCTTCCTCATGGTACATTAAATGGGGAAAAAAGTTGCCCATTAAGTGACGTTAACATTTAATGGAGGACAACAAAGACCCTAACTATGATTTTAATTGGAAATAATGCTACTGTATTATCGGGGGATTTTCTTTAAAGGCCATCCTGTGGAATGTAAGTATTCAGAAGTCTTGCCTTCATTGGAGAATCAGCTTACATCTTCTTTGTGGTTTTTGAAAAAAGAGCTTTAAGCTCCATCACACATACAGTAAGTCATAAAATGCCAGAAAGCGTAACATTTTTATGTGTCATTGACAGTCTAGAGTCATCATTTGAACCATGGAAACACATACTGTATGCAATCTTATTCCAAAATGACATTTATTAACTGATAACTTTTGAACCTTTGAAAAAAAACCTTCAAATCTGCGTTTGATCCAGAGAGATCATTGATGTATAGTTGTGGAAAAACGAACTTTGATCTTTTCTACCACACATTATCATTTCATCTACATTATAACAGATTATATATATCACATAAGTACTGGGATAACATATCAGATATGTCTACGGTAGTGATCAAAATAGAGTACGCCTTTGACAGTAGTAATTTATTGCTTTAAATCAAGGTTGTATCAATAGGAAGGTGCCGGAATGATGTCAAAGCCCACAAGAATAATTCACTGTGAGTTCCCCCAATTTGTGAGAAAAGTAGAGTCTGTGGTAAACATAAAATGACAGTACTTTAGTGTTTTCATTTGCAATATAAATTAGACACACCCATGTCAAATTATTGGAGCATGTTACTCAATACAGCGCCCTGATTGGTTGAATTCTCTGTAGATTAAGATAGGTAATGCAATTTTTCTGCACAAATTCTGCTATTAAACAAGACCCTGCGTGAGTAGTCAAGATTGACTCATGAGCTCATGACGTCCAGTGACTTTAATTAAATTTACACCCTTCGGATTGGCTTGACCCAACGGAGTGAAGAGTCGATTAAATCAACGATTAGAAACAAAGCCTTCATTCTGAATTGATTACAACCTTTAAACTTCGTTACAGGTCACTTACAGTAGCATAGACCTTTTGCCAGGGACAAAAATAATAAAAGTAATTCATGCAAACGGATTCAAATCAGCTATTGTTGAAACATTTTCCTTACATAAATGAAGGAAAGTGTTTAGATTTTTAAGATTACACTTTCACCAATAGGTGGCAATAAACAGCAGTTAAAGATGTACAATATTTGCCATTCATTCAAACGATTTGTTTAGAAATTCTCATCTACCTAATGAAGAATTAAGTCTTTATGAATGAGTTAAAGACACAGTATATTATTTATGCTACTAGAGGGCACATATTCAGAACAAACTAATGCGTAGTTCATGATGATGCAGTGACTTGATGTGGAATCATGGGAGTTGTGGTCTTCATTACATCGTATAGGAATGATGTTAATGGATGAGCTAAAGTGTTCAAAACTGCCTATGAAGCAGAGTAAATCTGAAAGGCGTCAAAGTGAGATGAAATCGCTGATGAGAGACGAGCATGACGTGGAACAAAGGAAGCGGAGCATTTATAATGCCACAGTCAACCACTTGTTTCTACCAATCATATTTTTAAATGGACATTGCAGCAAAAAATAAAATAAAATGGGCAGGAACTTTAATTAACTTATTTTGTTTAGTTGGCAAATCAAAATAGTGGTAGAATCGTGATCTCTATTTTTCACTTCATCCAAAATTGCCCTGCTTCATTTGGACCTATATAAGTTTCTGAAGACAAAGAGGGTTTTCTTTTTATAAGTGTTTTTATAGAACGTTTGGTGCTCATAACTGCAAATTCAATCAGAAGTTCAGAAACAGCATCTAATGTCACAAGCTTCTGCATGCTTTTATGTGTCTTATTAAAAAACTCCATGAGAGTAAATTGGATAGCTAGGATTGAATTTACTTGGCCAGCAGGGTTAAGGAATAATGAAAGTCAAATGAAACCAGAATATGTGGGGCCAGAAGTCAAAAGGTAAATTCATGTATAAACGAAGGGCTTCAATCAAAAAAAAAAAAATCATTGAAAGCTGTCAGACAACACTATGCCTTTTTAAATTGCCATAGCTGATCGACTGACTGATCAATAACAAGCAGAGAGTGCCATTCCAGATAATCTAGTGATTTCAGCCTTTAGCAACATTGTTATGATGTCTGTCATGAATGTGACCCAAATGTAATTCCTGGTTGGTCATATTGATCCCCGATGCTATTTATTCCTATTGGGAAGGGCTGCTCAATTCATCCACATGATGTGAATAAATCTGCTAAACGATGAACGGATATATTTAGTTCCAGTTGCTTGTTGTTTTGTAGATGCTTTCTATATAAGCTAAAATTAGTCTAAATGTTAGATCAAATTACCTCAAACTTAATTTTTGTTGTTGCACGTGATGCCCTCGAGTTAAATTCTCCAGCCCATAGTGGCGAACAGGTGCTTAGGAAAGAAGCTCCGCTGGTTTTGTTATGTAGTGTTTGGGGTCAAAACGCTAGCGCCGTCAAACTCAGGGGGATTATTTATTGTGGATGTCAGTGAGTGGTGGGTGATGATGGTGATTTTTTTCTTCTTCAGCATAATGGAGCAGAACAGTGCCGATGGGTGGAGAATGTCCTGTTTAGAGAAGCATGGCATCTTTGCTGAATGTTTTTGTAACTGGCATTTCCTCTGCATGACCTCTAGGGATATTTTGAAGAACAGATTGATGTTATAATAAAGCAGAGAAAAGATGAAGCAGATTGAGAGGATAAAAGGAAAAAAGACAAGTTATGAGTCATGTTACGCAATCTGTCCTTCTCAAAGGCAAAATGAGAGCAGACTGGCCCACACACACACACA